>JAYKAV010002109.1:2861794-2986514 GCA_035582835.1 Phoebastria nigripes | reverse complement strand
ATGAGGCGCTTAGGGACATGGTTTAGTGGGCATGGTGGTGTTGGGTTGATGGTTGGACTTGATGATCTTAGAGGTCTTTTCCAACCTTAATGATTCTATGATTCTATGATTCTATAAATGCTAAACAGTAAATTCTGCAGCTTGTCCGACTAATATTCACATCACTTCTCCTGGAAGTGCCTTAAAAACTATCACCAAGGTACACAGTATTGCCTCTCCTTGTACTAGGGATATTCAAACATGCAACACTGAAATAAATTTAAAAAAAAAAAAAAAACAAACCCAAAAAACCCAAAAAACCCCAAAACCAACAACAACAACAACAACAACAACAAAAAACCAACAAACACCAAACACAAACACACACTCTGAAGAGAAGAATTGTATTAATCTTTTAAAAAATTTCATATGACTGAATTAATTTAAGGAAAGTACCTGCAATGATTTTTTCAAGACAGAAAACTTAGTAATATTATTATGAAGGAGTAAATGCCTCAACAATATGGAATAAAAGGGCAGCTTTTGTGAGGAGTAGCAGGGTATCTGAGAAGCACCGTGATGGTGGCTGGTAGGTATCACCACCGTAAGCCTCCTGACCCAAGAGATTCTGACTTTAGTAACAGGCTTAGGAACAGAGCTTAACGCCTAAGAAACAGTTCTTGAAGTTAAAACCTCTCCAAAAGAGATCAGGGATCTTGCCCTCCAAGGTGATTTTGAATCTGCCCAACCCTGACTAAAATGATATGCTAATAAACTTAATTTGCATCTGAGGCGAAACCTTGGTCCATTTGTACCATTTATCTCAATGCTGCCACACGGCTCTTGAAAAAGGTGAGCATTTTCTTGAAGCGTCACCTCGGGACTGTCACTACTATGAACAGCTTCATGGGTCAGCAAAGGAGATGAAGCTGGAGAAAAGGCAGGAGAGGAGTATCTTGATACACAAGAGGTTTACAATGGAATTTTTCTCTCTGTTACCTCAGTATAAAACTAGCGTAGTAATATCAATTATGTTAAGTAAGATTTACCCAGCAGTAATGCTAGAAACTTGCTGTATTTTGCACACACATGCACACACACAGACACACAAAAACTTTACCTGATTAAAACTCTTTATAATAGCAGATGATTGAAATTACTACGTAAACAAACCATGCTGCACTCCGATTCTGAATCTGGCCAACCTCAGAGTTGATTGT
This sequence comes from Phoebastria nigripes, assembly GCA_035582835.1. NCBI lineage: Eukaryota > Metazoa > Chordata > Aves > Procellariiformes > Diomedeidae > Phoebastria > Phoebastria nigripes. Next base: position 2,985,315 of record JAYKAV010002109.1, on the reverse strand, counting down.
ATGAGAAGGAGTATGATTCAACTAGAATCTGTAACTCAGCTGGTTACCAAAACCACGGATTCAATAAAGACACCAGTTTCACGGTATCCAGTTCCTCCCTGACCTCTCCCTGGTGCAGCCTGTGAGCAGTGGGTCTCATTCCCTCCCCTAAGCCATTACAGCATCCGTCTCTTTCCCTTCTTGGTAATACTCCCTCTGCTCCTTCAGTAACGTTTACCCTTTCCTCCCAGGTGGTCTAACGGATACATATCTAATCCAAGTGAGAATAATTATTCTCAACTCATAGTTAGCTTCAAATACTACTTATTTTTTTATATCTGACTTGAAGAAGTACTTTTCTGACCAAAAGCTTGTCTGCTTTTCTATTGACAGCTTCCCAGAGAGAAAAGCTACACCCACAAACCTTTCTCACCACAGTTACAACTGGTTTGCCACTGACAGAGAAACACAATATCATTTTGTAAGTACGTTTTTTTAAATCATCTAGACTCTGTCATATACGATGAGAAAAACTGGAAGCACCAAACTACAGAAAAAGCCAAAATCGGTTCAGGGCACTAAAAAGTGGCATCAGTTATTCACAAGTTCGGGAATTTCCTGAAATAAAGTATTTCCTAGATTAGACACAACAGTTTATCTGACAAGTCATACCTGCTGTTGGTTTTTTAAAAAGATCTCACTTCAGACGGAAAGGTTTGTCTCTCCCAAAAACTATGTGGTATGTGTTAACTTACTAGCATCCACTTCTGCTTCCCTCAGTTTGAACAACCAACGCTTAACTTGGCTTCGAGAAGACAGAAAATGTAAGACGTGTTGGTTTGTATGGCAAGAGATTGTGTAAGTACAGTCCTGCTCCTACTATGGGCAAATACAGTCTTGCCACTGACTTAAACAGAATTGCAATCATACATCATATGCACAATTCACTGCTCCTTAGGAAAGATGTTTTTTTTAAAAGCTGTTGAAAAAGACTAAAAGAATTCAAGTAAAAGAGTGTTTGTAACCAGATTTCCTGGAGATAAATCAAAGACATACGTTTCCATGGCTGCCAGCCTACTAAATTTCGCAAGCATAAATATTTACCTAGGACTAGGGAGTGGGGAAATCAGGAAGAAAACCACCATCTAGACCCTTCAAAGTTTAAATACTGTAACATAGAGGTCATTATTTATAAATAGAAATAGAGAACGCATCTTTTCTGTGTATATTTCTATCATGCTTTTCATCCACACCATATGCCTTCTATTATTACCATTCTTACACCAGAAAATAATTTCTATGTCACTTGCTCACACTGTATGCATTAATTTTCTTTAGGCTTTCTTGTGGTTATTGATTTCCTGCTTTGTTGAAGTGGCTTTGTTTCTTTCTCAGCAGGCTATCCATTTTAAAACAACAGTTGTTCAACAAATAAAAAAATTATATTCTAAAATTAARTTAGTTTTATCTTCATTTATTTTTATCTGAGTTAAATGCAAGTGACACATTTCCCCTAAAAAAAAGGAAATACTTAATGCCTCCCAGCATGCAAAGCAAACCAAGTAAATTTTTTCTTTTCTAATAAGACATATTTATTTTTATGATTGGAAACATAAAAGAAAAAGTAAAGTATAAATAAAGCCTCTTTTGTTTCTTACGTTGTAATCACTGCTGTGGCCAGTGTTTTAACATCAACAAAAGAGGATTATCTGGTCCAAAGCCAAATTCATTTAAGTCCTATACTGCTACACTCGAAATCATTAAAAGAACCCTTTTTTTCTTTCAATGCAAGTGGGATCATGCTCTAACACTGTAATCATTTACCCTGCTAAGCAGAGTTAAGTTTGCTGTCCTCTACCACTGGACCAGTCCGAGATACACAGATTTTATACGACAACGAAGAGGCAGATGAATATTAACTATTATTTAATCAACAGCAAAACCAAGGAAAAAGGTGGTTTTGCAGAAGGTGACAGTTCTGACATGTGCTACATCTTGTTTCAATGCCGTACATTCGACAAGTGCCAGTTCCAGAGTTCCAAGGCTTGTTTTCCCCCTCGATCTTCCAACACGCTTATTAACTAACTCGAGTGAACTACAGAAAAAAGGTGGGGAAGCATGTAGACACTATATTAAGACAGAATTCTTGACAGATTCCTTGCTAAAAGCATATTACCAAGTGCCAATTATTAAGGCTCCAAAAGCTCCTCTACATTTTCTTTCTCCATGGTCTATAGCAGACCCTCCTTTGTGAGCGGCAGGAATTTGCCATTCTAGCATCATCTTCTTTACCATCACATCTTTAAAGAAAAAGCTTGCATACTACTGCTCACGCATGAGAATTCTTTTCAAAAGCAGTGGGCTTTATATTCTTCATCCAGTTATTGAAGAAAAAATTATAAAACTCCTCCCATATTAAATATATTATTCTGTTTAGGGAGCGACATTTTCCTGAAGGACTCATGGGGTAACTATGTTGCCAAACAGCAGATACAGGATTCTTTAATGCATTTAAATCAGGTGGACACAGATGTCAGACTACATCTTTCATAGCCAAACTGGCAGAAGAACAAGTACCAAGACAGTCAAAGATCCAGGTGCATACTCCACATTGGGACTGCACAGGCATGTATCTCAAAATTATTTTGTAGGTGTGTGACAAATTAAAAACATGTAGAACTTTCCCCTCTTTTTAGGCTACAGCCATGCGAGGAGCAAAGAGAAACAATGGTAAGCAACCAAAATGGCCGTGTAAAGCAATACACCGAATACTGCCACACACAGCTTAGAAACACTGCATACCTCGCATTCGTTTGCATGAAATATTCAGGTATCAGCTATCCATGTAACTCTACCGAAGATGAGGATTACAGTAAACATGTACCGACTCTCTGGAAATTCAATACATGATAGTGCAACACCAGAAGCTGTTGCATATCTCTTATCTAGGAATAACTCATCATAAATAGCGACAGCGCTGCTATAAGCAACTTATATTGGGACACAATCCTGCGCCAAGGGGCTAGGAAGGCAGAACAGAGAGACGACCAAGAGGAAAGACACAACTCAGTACCTCTAAGGGCTGTGAATTCTTCACTGTCAATATCTGGCCTTTACAGTCAGATTATTTGCAGATGAGTAAAGAATCTGACTTCAAACTACTCACAATGCTGTACGAGGCTTGACTGACCAGGTATAAAATGACGATCTTTTGATATGGAAACATCTGATAACACAGCTACATATAGCAAGTCAGTTCATTAAGATGAGAATCTTTCTGACCAACACCCACACACGAAAACAGACACATTCACTGAACAAAGTGTTTCCCATAAACCATGCGCTATGTATATCTCTCCAGCATGACAGATGACAGCAGTATCTGTTAGATATTTACCACCTTTTTAAACTGTCAACAATCCTCAAACCTAAGCAGTGAGCAACAGAGCTATATCATTTATCCTTGCAGCAAATAAATAATAGTAATAATAATAATCTAATACATAGTAATTTCACCTGTAGAGTTCAAAGTATTTTCTGGAGCTTAATGTCATTACAGACAGAGAAATACAGATCTAYATGGTGGAAATCACCCTGAACTGTAGGTAGAAATTGTTATCCTGAATCCCCAGCGTTTGCCACTTACAGTCATGAAATCCAACTGATCATAGTTATGATACTTGTATGCTACCCAGGAGCTCACATATGAGCTTGGTTCCCTCACACACTCCAAAACCATTCTGCAAAGATAGGTACTTTTAGAAACATTTACAGAAGGGTAAACTGCAACGCCCAGGCAGCACCCTCTTACACCACTCTGTGTAGTAACTGGTGGTAAGTTTACAAAACCCTACACAGGAAAAAGAAAATTATTTATAAGTACGCAGACTAAATTTAAAAAGGAAATAGGTTTTGAAAAAAGTTTGCAGGATATAGGAAATGAAAAGAAAAAATGTTTTCATTCAGTTTCCTGTTTAGATGTATGGATAGATTTGACTTCAAATAGATGAGCCACACAGAAGTTTAGTTTATAAGGGTCAGATGGTAACAGTTTCTGTTTAATCCTTGATTTACATTAACTTACAGGAAAATTAATGATTTTAAACAGGCATCAAAGTGAGGCTGGTTTTTGCATTTCTCTAACTTTGCGTGAGGAACAATTGTTTCCTTTATCTGTCTTCCAGAAAGTTAGTTATCGTGTTTAACTTAAACTACTCATTTAGCCTTCGGGCACAGCATATTATGAGCTGTTTTTCAATGAACATTAGCCCCTTAAGAGTGCAAACTCCTTGACAGCTCTCTCAGATTCTTGCGCTTACCTAAGCATTTCACAAAACTGCTCTTCACAACTGCACACATTATAATTTACGCATTAAAACAGCAGGTTTTCACCTTAGGTCTGTTGCCAAGAATAATCTTTCAAAACTCTTTTATCTTTTTGTAAGAACATAATTATAAATGTGCAATTAACAGCCAAAGAAAGGTCTTAAGAAAACTCTTAGAGTAATATTGCCTATTTTAATGCCTCAACCAGATGGTGGTTTAAAGAAAATGATTTAAAGAAAATAAATAAAGTCACATTTTCAGTCTGGAATGATATGTCAAGTGTAAAATTTGAGATATTAAAGTGAGTGKGTTACAGGGCTATCTAACCACCAGAAGTGCTCTTAATTTTTTTGTTTTGCTGTTGGACAGACAAAGGAGTTGTAAACATCATTACCAATATGCATCAGCACAAAAGCATGGAGAGACCATATGCAAAAAGAACTATTTGTTGCATTTYTTCCGTAAACAGAGCCCATCCAGTGACTGATTTTCCCCAAGGATGAATAATACGCTCATTTTTGTCTTTTGTTACAACTTGAATTTGTACAGTCTAATCCTGGAGTCTTTTCCTCTAAAAATACAGGTGCTTCCCTTCTACTAATTAAACATGAGTACTGTGTAATTGTTGACATTCTCAAATTGGTGTAATCACCTTGGACTAAATGGCTGACAGAATTTCCAGCTTAGCTTTATTCCAGATAACATTAAGATTTTTTTTAAAGCTGTAGAGAAATTACATAAGATGACTCTCCCATTTGAAAATTAACCAGCTGCATTATTTTACACCCAGGCCATAGTGCTATAAAATATCTGCTTGGAACTAATTAACTTAGGAGAATTATCAAATACATCACACAATAAACTGACTGATTTGACAATAAACTCAACTGTTTAACTTAATTCCACAGTGACGGTCATCTGTACTGCTCTTGTTCACATAATTTAACGTGTCCCACTATTACCAATTTCTATCACTTCGGATATACACTTCTTTCCTTGAAATTTAAGAGGTTTAGGGTTGTGGGTTTTTTAAATAAACTCAGAAGAAAAGCAATAGCTACCTTTCCTCAGTGTAACTAGAAAGTTAGTTAGTATCAGCAACTATATGAAACTAAAATCAGACTCGCCCTATTTCAAGAGTTGGATAAAGATAGATGAAGAGGAAGAAAGATGAACAAATACCAGTACCATTTTTGACCAGCTGCCACAGCACAAGTTCTCCCACATAGAATCATAGAATAGTTTGGGTTGGAAGGGACCTTTAAAGGTCATCTAGTCCAACCCCCCTGCCATGGGCAGGGACATCTTCAACTAGATCAGGTTGCTCAGAGCCCGATCCAACCTGACCTTGAACATTTCCAGGGATGGGGCATCTACCACCTCTCTGGGCAACCTGTGCCAGTGTTTCACCACCCTCAGTGTAAAAAATTTCTTCCTTATAATCTAGTCTAAATCTGCCCTCTTTTAGTTTAAAGCCATCCCCCCTTGTCCTGTCGCTACAGGCCCTGCTAAAAAGTTTGCCACCATCTTTTTTATAAGCCCCCTTTAAGTACTGAAAGGCTGCAATAAGGTCTCCCCGGAGCCTTCTCTTCTCCAGGCTGAACAACCMCAACCCTCTCAGCCTTTCTTCATAGCAGAGGCATTCCATCCCCCTGATCATTTTTGTGGCCCTCCTCTGGACCCGCTCCAACAGGTCCGTGTCTTTCTTGTGCTGAGGGCTCCAGAGCTGGACGCAGTACTGCAGGTGGGGTCTCACCAGAGCAGAGCAGAGGGGCAGAATCACCTCCCCCGACCTGCTGGCATCTCAGGCATTAGAATCATAGAATCATTAAGGTTGGAAAAGACCTCTAAGATCATCAAGTCCAACCGTCAGCCCAACACCACCAAGCCCCACTAAACCATGTCCCCAAGTGCCTCATCTACACGTCTTTTAAATACTTCCAGGGATGGTGACTCCACCACTTCCCCAGGCAGCCTGTTCCAATGTTTAACCACTCTTTCAGTAAAGAAATTTTTCCTAATGTCCAATCTAAACCTCCCCTGGCGCAACTTGAGGCCATTTCCTCTCGTCCTATCACTAGTTGCTTGGGAGAAGAGACCGACACCCACCTYGCTGCAACCTCCTTTCAGGTAGTTGTAGAGGGCAATAAGGTCTCCCCTGAGCCTCCTCTTCTCCAGACTAAACAGTCCCAGTTCCCTCAGCCGCTCCTCGTAAGACTTGCTCTCCAGACCCTTCACCAGCTTCATTGCCCTCCTCTGGACACGCTCCAGCACCTCAATGTCCTTCTTGTAGTGAGGGGCCCAACACTGAACACAGTATTCAAGGTGCGGCCTCACCAGTGCCGAGTACAGGGGGACAATCACTTCCCTACTCCTGCTGGCCACACTATTTCTGATACAGGCCAGGATGCCATTGGCCTTCTTGGCCCCCTGGGCACACTGCTGGCTCATATTCAGCCGGCTGTCAACCAGCACCCCCAGGTCCTTTTCCGACAGGCAGCTTTCCAGCCACTCTTCCCCCAGCCTGTAGCGTTGCATGGGGTTGTTGTGGCCCAAGTGCAGGACCCGGCACTTGGCCTTGTTGAACCTCATGCAGTTGGCCTCAGCCCATCGATCCAGCCTGTCCAGGTCCCTCTGCAGAGCCTTCCTACCCTCAAGCAGATCAACACATTAGAGATACTGTTCTGGGTTAGCAACAGCAGCAACTAGTACAACAGCTGCAACTAGTACTCAGCATGCAAACAATTAGCCTTCAAAAAGGAATAGATTGGTATTCTTTAAGAATACTGGTTCCTTTACTTCAGTATTCACAAAGAAAATCTCAAATTAAAGAAATAATGAAGAAACATAAAGATCTGCAGAACTGTGATCTTCCAAGTGACCACAATGGCTCTGTGGTTTGTCAGGGACTCTGACCTACCCTCTCCTCAAATAGCTGTCCAAAAGCTACAACCAAGACATGAGGGCCTTCTGCAGTTTCAATACAACAGTAAGTTTTTATCCTGTTTCCAACACCACAGGTGCTCTTCTCAAAGTCAAAGGTAACTTCATAGAGAGCAGTGACAGAGCCTTTAACTCTATGCTACAGCATATACCAAAGCATGTAGGAATAGAAAGCATTTCTGTAACACACATACACAAACAGTGTCTGGAACAACAGACTTATGCTCCTTACACCGCCACTACAATTCTGTGGGGTTTTAGTTAGCATTTTCTTACATAATAATCTCAAAAAAATTTATTGAAGTTGGAAAGCACTGTTCGTCGTCGAGAGGTATTTGAATTGTCTTTTAAAGCCTGTATCACAGAGACACTTAAATAACTATGAACAGAAAAATTCACCCTGCACTGCAACTGAAATCATGAGGGGACAGCTTCAATTCTGTATCAACAATAAATAAAAACATACTCACCACCTGAGTGCAAAAATTTCTTCTGCTGCAGAAGAAATTGTTTCTAAATACTTTTTTTAACTAATAATGTTCCTTTTTATTAAAAACAAACAAACAAGCAAAACCTGAGTTCAAGCAATGTAATTAGTTTCCAGGCCAATGAGTTCTTTTCCCTCAATTTTAAAAATAGCTTTTATTGAAAAAATACTTGAAAAGAGTCCAGACAAGGTAGCATGAAAATCTGTTCTATGTTAGTGTCCAGCCTAGGTAGGTCTAGGTAATTACTGACCTGGAGAAATAACTTCTGCTTCTGATAAATAGTTTAAAAACTATAAAGAGAATGATCTCAGGCTGATGACAGCACACAGTTGCACTGCCACTAGGCAGAATAAAATCTTTCTAGAAAAGAGACTTGCAGAATTAATTGATATATGGGAAAAGAAGAAGATGCAATACATTTAGACTGTAATTTAAAAAGAAAAATCAACTAATGGAGTGCCTTGTTCTAATAAAAGATTAGTATGGATGTAAGCACTCATGGACTGAAACAGAGCGAATGATGGTATGGAGTGGAGCTACCTTGAAGATTCAGCAATAAATTGATTTGGCTCTAACTTGATCTAGTATCTTCATAAACATTCTAAAAGGAAAGCAGAAAAGCTTAAACAAAACCTCACAGAAGAGGTGGCATTGACAGGAAAGGGGAAACATTACAAAAACCTTCAGTGAGACCTGAATGAATAAAAGCAGCTTAAAAATGAACTCAATTTTCTAAAAAAGCAAAATTAATGAAGTGTGAAAAATAATGAAAATGTAGCTCTCAAAAAGAGAGGCAACATCTGTAATGCTAATATGCTGAAAGACGTTTAGGTGTTATAAAAGATTACAAATTACGCAGATGTGATAAAACAAGGAAAATATCCAACTTTGTGCTGGGCTGCATGCCTAGCAGCATCATGTCAGAAAAGAAGCAATTGCCCTAACTCATCTGCTCCTGTATGGCTATACCTGGAACTGCATGTGTATTTCTAAGCAACCTAATTACAAGAAAGATATTACCAAGCTAGAGGGAATTGAAAACACAGCAGTCAAAATGATTAAGTCGTAAGAATGAGCTGATTTGAAATGAAAGATTAAGATTTACATTACGGTATTCTATGTGCTAAATAGCAGATGTGAAAAGAATGTTCAAAATAAAACAACACACCTAAGCAGATCTTGGCATTTTGTTTTCACTGGTCCAATGGCACTGTAGAGATCAACAGTTACAATTTTTAAATCAGAAATGGTATAAAGGCACAGAACACCCCAAATCCCTGCAGGCCACCTGTGGGGCAGAGTTGGGAGAGTTAAATGAACAGGTTAAGGTTTCACTGCCCTGATTACACAACTTTGAAAAACAGCCTTTACAGAGATTTCACCACTCCACACTTCTGGCCATTATTTCAGAATACCCAAAGGGGTATTTTAAATTTAAAACATGTATAGTATAGAGATTTGCACTGGACACATTATTTTGTAATGATGCGTAACAAACTTGGTTTTCCTTCTGAGAACAGCGATGCCCAACACTTCCAGTTTTCTCCTTCAGTATTGCTCACTGCTGCTTCTTAGCTTTAATTGTACAGCTTTTCTTTAAGCAAATATTAACAACAGAATAAATTCCTCAGCTAACCAAAAAGGTTATTTTCCAGTGATACTTAAAAGAGAACAGTTATTCTAAAGCATTATTCTACCATGACTAACTGGCATTAAAAGAAGTGTAAAGTACATAACTTAATTCTTTTTCAAATACATCAGAAGCCATTTCTTTTCAAATCACATAAAATCTGTCTGGGATGAAATTCTGCTTAGGTTGCACTGTTGTAATCTCAAAGGAAAATGTACAAGAACATTTTTTCAGTAATTCATTGCAAGCCCAATTTTTTTCAGGAAATCTCAAAGTTTGGTGCTTGGTAAGCATGTTCTCACTGTGTTTATTTACTCATTGATTTTTATTGTCATTGGATGTAGACATTTCCTAGGAAAAAGAAAAAAAGAAAAAATTTTTTCTTATTTTCATTTCTTAAAACATGCTTTCCTAAAGAAATGGAATGGACTTCACTTTTAATATTGCATTATTCCTCTGGAGTATGCTAATTTTTAACTTTCTAATAGTGATAATAGTGATTTTGCATAGCRTAAAAATGATTTAAAATTACTCAAGTTCAAATTTCTTAGTAAGATATTTTCAAGTCAGTTATAAATAGGTTGAGTGTGATCACACACTTCAGAAAGCATATCCCTTCCATTGTGGACCAAATGCTGCTATCCCTATGAATCTCTACTGTAGTACAGTTTGATAGAAATGTTATCATTTACCTGAACAAGCCTGACCCTATAAAGTGCTGTAACCCTCAAAGATCCTGGGAGCAACAGACAGAAATTCTCTTTCCAGGTCTGTGCACCAAGTAAGAACTCCAGGATTATCCTTGTGTGCATTTCTTAATGGAATTAAACTTTGGACCATCATAAATTATTCAAATAGACCTAATTACAATACGTGCATACTGCCTTATAAATCGATGCTGAGATTGAACCAGTTAAATATATTAGACTTCAGCTTCTGAAAGTCTTTGGAAGAAACGAGTACTTGTGCCTGCACTCATTTTATGATAAGCTTTATCAACATACTATACTAATACCAGAAGAAGAAAAAAAAGAGCATCTGAGAATGATTAAAAAACCAAAACAAACTGAACATCAATTCTAACTTTACAGCCAAAAAATACACACTTGATGACTGATGTACACACTAAAGTCCAGAAAATTTTTGCCATATATTTTTAAAATTTGCTTTTTTAGTAAAGACATTCGGACGTATCATACTGTACAGGAGCCTAAAATTTGTATTAATTATCAGGATCCAACTGAGAGTTTCACAAAGCAGCAGTCCCTTACCCAAACTCATTCCAAACTAAAAAGACACTGGGCAAAATTAAAAGTGAGAGAATGAACACAAACATGTTCAGAAAAAAAAAAACGCACTGGCCTTTTCTCTTATCTATATTTGAGTTTTACCTTTATCTTCAACAATTACATATTTATATATTTACATTTTCCACCACTAGCCTTTCTATGTTTTAGGGTTATTTTTAACTTGACTTTTTCAATCTTGTGATTTGAAATAGCTCTTGATCTTTAGCAACATAAAAACAAAAATGTTCAGAAAGAAATTTAATTCAGTACCACACTCTTATCTATACTGCTATTTTTACTGGAATTTTATTTTTTAAAGTTTTAAAGGCTGGAGTTTTAAATGCAGGCATAATTACAGGAAACAATAATCTACTAGGAACAGGTCAACATAATTAAATAATGCAGTAATAAAACATCTAGCTAACATTATCCATAAGTGCCCAAATATAGAAGACTTAATGATGTACAGAGAAGACTTTGCCTTCAGATATTCCCCCCGGATCCTACCACATAAGGGAGATATTGTGAAATCTCCAGATTTCACAATAAGGCCTCTAGAAGGCCCAGAAGGGTGCAAACAGAGGCTTGAGCGGGGGGAAGAAAAAAAGAAAAAAAAAAAAAAAACAACTGGTGACAACTATCACAAAGCTCTGCCTACAAAAAAACAGTAAAAAAAAAAAAAAAATTTAAACAGCTTAAACTTAGGGGGTTGCACCACTTGAGATTATTTCTCAAACTTTTGGCAACTCCTTCCAAGCRCACTTCTGGTCCCCTACTAGGCTGATGTTTTTCCTCAGCAATTTTTTTAAAAAGGAGAGATTTCTATTTGATACCAGAAGTGTTTCCTTGTTGAATCTCAGAAATCTCTCTCACTGTTGTATGTAGTCTACAATCCTAATTCAAGAAATTCTTAGTCCTTAGTCTCAATAATAAAAAATATCTAGTAATTTTGTTTACTTTTTGGCATTAAAATACACTGTAATTACAGCAACTGTAAGTTTGTTCTTTCATCTGTTATCATGGTTTATGCAACAGGCAATACTTTCAGATAGTAAGCTCTAATACTGATAACTGAACATCTTTCCAACTGCCATGCACAAAACACAGGAACTAAATGAAAACAGTTGACCAAAGGCTGTGGTTAAGTACTTGCACCAAAAAAACTGAAAAATGCAGCATGCTTGCTTATTGTATTGAATTTACAGGAGTGACCTATTTTGCAACTGTATTACATGAGGACTAAAAATTAAAATTAAGATAGCTAAAAATAAAGTTATTTCCAACCAAAAAACCTGTATAATACAAGACTCAAAATCAATTTCCTTCCACATTAATGTTTCTAATCAACATCTACCCCAACTGATCAGTATTTCACAACTATTTGCCTCTAGAATATCCCTCTCTGCTCTTGGCCTCACATCCACCGCACAGCCACAAGCCTATCCTCCCACTGTTGGGAAATTTCTCATGCCAGCTACTTTCCCTGGACTTGTATTACGTTATCAAAGAGACGAGGAAAGAAAGAGAAAAGTTACCTAGAACACAGGAGGAAATAAAGCTCCTGCCCTTTCCTCTAGCTGCTTCTCCCTGGATGGAAAGAGTCAGCACCAACACCTTCACGCCACCCCAAAAAACTTTCCGATAGGAGCTGATGGAGAAAGAGAGATCTTTGCTCTACCCCTGCACCAGCAGTAACGGCCTGCACAAAAGGTAGGGCAGGTGACCAATTCAAAGACGGTTCCCAAAAAAGAGATCTGGAACTTCTGGGCTCATTGCAAGGATCCAACTTAGTGGGTGTGAGTAGGGGGACAAAAAGCAAATGGAAATACTACAGATGAATGCGTAAAGGGCATCATCATATAGATCAGTACATAAGGGGCACCAGACTTGCTGAATATATTTAAATTCTTTGCTAAATTACAGTAAAAATGAATACCTACTTTACTTGAAATTAATTTCCTTTTTCTTTTTTTTTTTTTTTCTTTTTTTGTGTGTTTCTAGATAAGACATAGTCAAGTTTTGTTTGAATTTGAAAAGTGTCATGGAGCTCAAGAAATTTCTCTGCTGTGGTCAGCCATAATTTCATGTCCTGCATGCGAAAAACTACTGACCATCCATGGCACAGAGCAGGAACCTTCCTGTCATACCCTGCCCTCTACAATGCTATCCGGCCTTACTAGCACAATGTGGTTAATAGCATTTTTAACGAACACGTTTAATTCCGAAATGTATCAGGGTACGATGAAAAACAAAAACATTTTTGATGTTTTGCTAAACAGTTTTAATCATAAGTACCTAAATTTTCATCTGTTTTGAGCAGTGTTTCAGGACACGATTCTACAGATTCATGCTGACATTTGTTATTTACCATGGCTTTCCTTGTTTAAAATGAAAGGTCTTTATGAAGGGGTAACATACCATTTTTTTTTTCCTGTACCATTTTAGACGGTTGATCAAGCTAGAGGGAGTTGTTATTTTGCTTAGCTTAACTGCCTCTTTTTAAAAAGAATTTTAAGACTATGGCACTACTCAGGTCTAACTACGACTTTTACACATATTTAAACTCCACGCAAAAATCTCTTGTTGCCTTCTTACATCCTCTTCCCATCATATTGTTTTTGCTTCTTCAAGACTGATAATCTTGGTCCAGCAAAACACCAAAAGATGTACTTAACTAATACTACCCCTGGTTCTGCTGACCTCATTTGAACTGCTCCTGCTTGCTTCAACTTCAGCAACTGCTGAAGTCATTTGCTGGGTCCAGGGCAGGATAATCTGCTCCTTCTAGGATCAAGGAAATTAGGTGCCCACTATTTATACTCTAGTACCTCATAGTGCTCTACATAAGTAGATAATCTCCTGCAGCTGCTATAAACTGGCTGAGGCAGCCATGCTGGGATTTCGCTCTAACAGAAACAATCAATTCATCACATTTGGGGTAACAATTAAAGCAACAGTAACCATTAAAATACAAATACTTGTTTTTAGCAGTTTAAGGTACTTCTGGAATGTGAAATATTAAATTAAACATTTATACTGGCTTTAACTTGGACACTTACTCATTTTAAACATAAAGGAACAAGTGAACCAGTTGAACTAATTATTTCAATTCAAACAAGTTTCATGGCTCTTTGATTTGATTATGATAATAATTAGATTTATCTAACACAGTCCCTAAAATATATGCTCCAATATATATATAGCTTTTGTTCAATGACAATTCATTAGAAAAACAGTAAATAATATGTTTAAAATTAGGATTTTGTCCCCTCCTAAACTCTCATAAAGACAGCAGCCAAAAAACTGAGTAAGTCAGGGTGCCTTTGAAGATATTTAATTAAAATCTAATCCCACATTCTTAAAGGCTCACATAAATTAAGCTGTCATTCAGGAGATTTATGCATTCACATTTGCATATTACATACAATTCATCAATTACTCATGTTTGAAAGCAATGCCTTTCTCAGGGAGCAGGGCTGCCAACAGTGCCAACAGGCGCACTGAGACACACCGACTGCACCCGCTGGTACCTTGGAGAAAGCCACTTCCATATGGCTGATCTTCTTCTGCCGTCACACACCGCCCCGAGCACGCTTACAGATACCTGACTTGAACATGATGGATTCTTTTCAGCTCAATCTGTCAGCTAAAGATGAACGTTTTGGGGAGTCTTCAAGCAACCAGATCAGAGAGTCAATGTTCTTCGTATCACACAAGGARGCTTCACAGAACACCCACTAAAGTCACCCGATTCTGCTGGAGGAAGCCGAGCCCCTCTCCTGGATCTTCTCAGATAGTAACACATTCAGACCTCGGAAATTTTCCCAGTAATTTTCTATAGCTTTTAAAAATACTCCTAGGTAAGCCTGGCTCATACATGTGTGTGGAACATTTTGTTTTAAAAGCATCATTACCATTTCCAGCTAAATAAGAATGCATTCATAATTGCTTTATACTCTAATACCACTGTTTGTATGAACCAGTACCAGCACCGGAGCAGAGCAGGCATGCCTAAATGCCCAAACACGYATCTGACATTTCCTGGCCTATTTGAACCACGTTCCCTCATCCCTACAGCTATTTTCTCATGGGTGTCTGTACATCACAACCCAGTATCGTTTTCCTTATTCATACACCTGCAGTCATACAGTGACAGGATGGCCATAGCTTTAATGAAGAATTCCTCCGAGAAACCATGAGAACATGACCTAYGTGCAAATGAAAGGCTCAGAAACTACAAGAAAAAAAAAAATCAAACCCAATACAAACTTATATATCCTGCTTCTAAATCAGTTTTATACTCTTTTTTTTAGGCTTAATCCATGACCATTAAGCATCTAACACTGGGAACACAAGGTAGCTTATGACTTGAAAACTAATCTGTGAAACAAGTTTCTTCCTTTCCTACAGAACTTTTTAATCAAAACAATTGGCTAAATATATGTATTTTTAATTAGATTAATTTTTAAATGGTTTCTCATAATGGTGGGTAAAGTCTCAATTAAACCTCCATTCCACATTTATTTTGATCACTCACAGTTTCATATTACTGTGCTATTTGTAGATCATAGAGTCTCTGCAACAAGCTTCCCTGTCAGTCACGTGGTAATGATTTCCTGTACATCCAACATCCACGGCAGTGGCTTCAGGTAAGAGCAACAGCAAAATGTAATGCCCCTCCTTTAGCTGTTGTTTTTTCCTAGAAACGTATTTTTATTTTTTTGTTTGAATTAACATACCAATTACAAACATACCAAGGGACAAAACTACCAACAGATGAAGGCATTTTGTAAGGTCCTCACACAGCTCTGGCAACTGAGCACTGACCTGTAACACATCTGCTAGCTCAGCCTGAGACCTCTTAGAGCCAACACTGATAATTGCACCAAGTAAAATGCGTGAAACCACTCGACTTCATTAACTGCAGCCTCAACCAGGTCTTAAATTCAAATCTCAAAGGGTGAAAGGCTAATGCAATAACCACTTGTTACCCTGTCTTGTTACCAAGCTACTGTTCATCTCTCACAGTCATTGGGTTTTTGCTCCATTTATTGTATTCTTCTTATTATGTTATTAAAACTAGCCTATTRTTTATGTTCTTCCACCAAATGTTTTATAAAATTACTTTAATGAGTTTGTTTCCATCTGGCTATTAGCTGCTATTAAAGCAACTGCATAAAATATAAATGCATAACAATAATTTGTGAGTATCTTATAATTTTTTGATAGTTTGCATAGAATGAGTTAATGGAACAAAGGATAAATACCACAGTTGATGTTAGCACCAACTTCTCAATGACTCTCTGACTGATGAGAAGTGACTTAGTTATATCACATCTCTGAAACCCCTCTGCTGAAGAGTTAAGACATACTGAGGCAAACATGAAGCTCAATGCTGTCCATTTATTAACTTTCCTTTAATAACAGAACACTTCAGCATGCTTCCAGCATTCTTCACAAGCATTAAATTCACTTTTACAATGCAAAGATATCCCTCTTCAAAATTTTATATGCCCTACATATTGAGCTATTCGTCTGTTTCAAAGCAGACACAGAAAAGAAAAAGAAAATGCAGTTATGTCCTTTTTCATAGACTCCGATGCTTTGTTTTTATTATTTTGGGAGGTTTAATGTGCTTATTTTTCATAGTAGAAGTCAGTTCCTGCCTCTCCAGGAAATCTTTTGACAACTGAAGAATCAGTGGGATTGTTAAAATCACAAGAAAGCAACCCTGACACAACTGATTGGGAAGGAGATTTTCAAGTTCACACTTTTCAACAGCCTTGATTTAACTTTCTATCTTTTGTTAACTCTCTTTTAACTTGCATTTTAAAGAAACTGTTGGGTGGGAAGGGAAGGAAAAGTAATTGTTTCAACATCAGTCATCACTTCAAGATTATAAAGGTGACATCTCAGAAAAAAAAAAAATCTACACGTTTCTGTAGTACTAGTATAATAGTCTGGGAAAAAAAAGCATATGAGATGCTGTACATAGTACAACAAATGTTTTTCAAGTAACCAGTTTAAATAAGCACAAAAACATGAAATCTCCCACTTGTGACACACAGGAAGTTTGGAGCCCCTTCACCACGTGACTGCCTCCCATCGCCTGCTCGGATGCATTCAGCACCCCACACTGTGCGTCCTCACCAACCCATTCAGCAGTTATGTCACTACTCTTTTGATTGACTGACACTTTTTCTTTAACGGTGTTTTATAAACAGAATATATAATAATGGCGTTTCACTCTGGGCGGGGCATTTATCCATGCTTGTTGTGTGATGACTTGTCACAACACAGTCACTCTCACTGCGTGCAATGACATCCTCCCCTACCCCTCCGGAAAGCTTCATTTTACATGTGATATTCATACACAGCTCTATGGCTTATGTAATAGCTGCACTTAGCAGAAAAACTAAAGAATCTGGAATGGAAAAGTTATTTTTCTAACAAACTGGTATTATTTATTTGTATAACTATTAAAATGGGATTATATATACTGCACGTAAGAAGATAAAACATATTCTGAAATGAATCTGTAAGATGATCAATATACAAAGGCTACAAATACACTGGAGGCAAAAACAGCATTAAAAGCTACATGACTTTATGCATTAATTGAATTAATAATACTGACAGTCTGAAAGACTCCCTATCTTGCTGTTGTACAGTTCATTGCAAAAAAAACTCAAGAACATCTGTCCCACAGTAGCTACTAAATAATTAGTTTATTTTAATTAAAGTTTGACATAGTTTATAAAGCTGGCATCCACTGGCTTTTGTGCGTGTGTGCGCATGGGAAGCTGGCAGACAGCTCCATTCCTCTCACACAAAGTAACAAAACTTTGTGAATCATGGATATAGTTTTAACAGGAAAGAACCTAAAAAATTGTGGTTCTCAAATGATGTTAGAGATGAAAACTGGGGAGAAAGGTCACTGCCCAGCATCCCGCCGTTTGCCTCGGCAGGCAGCAGCGCTTGAAATCAACCCTGAGCTCAGAAAACACGCTGGGAGCTCCGTCCTTCTGCCCGCTGAACATCTTCAGCTCTGACCCACCTCACTCCCGAGTGCCCCGTCCCACACGTGCTTGCCAGCAGCACTGACTTTGTCACTACTGAACAGATTCATCCTGGGTTTTCCATTTCTCCAAAAATGTTCACGTCTTCCCTTTTTCCTAACCAAAAATAATGGATTTATGGGAAATTCACTCTTTGTTCGCTAACTCTGGTGAACGTAACACCCGTGCTTTGGGCTGCCCTACCTAGTCACTAAAGAGCAGCCAGTTTAATCTGATGAGTCACAAAAAGTCAGTATCACCCTGATTAGCTTAACGATACCTGTTTGTCTTAAATTCTTGCAAGAAGCTGTATTATGAACAAATGGCACTGACTATTTCTCATTCATCAAATGTGTCCACGTGTCACAGGCCTCTGGGAATTGATTTTTCTTCACCTGAAGTTATGCAGTGTTAAAAGAGGGGAGAGAAAGTCATTTAAGCACTCATTAGATTGGAAGGTGACACCTACAAACATCTGGCTTCAAAACAGAAAAGGAAAACTGTTCTAAATTAATAGCTTTCCATACGTTAATGCACCTTGGATTTTTACTAGATAAACATTATACTGAAGTTTTTAAAATTTAAATAATGTTAAACCACAATTTCCTTCTGATAGTTCAAACAGACAGATGGTTCAAGCCATAACTTCAAATCAGAAGACGGCTCCTCTGGTTCCTGAAGTACATCATCCTGGAGCTTCTGTCATGAAAAGCTTTGCTGGTTTTCACCTTCAATATTTCTCTCAGGGAAAAAAAAAATGCAACTAATGGTCAATCCTCATGGGTACCCTTCAAAGCAAGTCTCCAAACTGAGATGTCCAAACTACTTGTCACTAAATTATGTGTGCCTTTTATGTCAACAATACTAATTTGTAGAAACGTGTCATTTTACTTGTATAACCGTGAGAAGAAAGTACATTTGYAGGTATTTCAATTTTCTCTACATTCAAACAAATTACATTTTACATTTTAATTTTCATTTTTCAATTAAAGACTAAAGTCTAAGCCAGCTATAGATTTCCACTGAGATTCTGAACTGGCTGGCTGCCAGTTCAAGCCATCAGTATTCCTTTCTGCTGAGGAAAAACACTATACAGTCATTTTTAGAACAATTTCTACATGTTTAATRTATGCAAAGGATATAATGTACAAAGTAATCAGAAGACACAGTAGAACTAGGCATCACTCTTTCACAACTATCCATTCATTTCACTTATTCCTTTAGCTGAGAAAACTAAAGAAATTAATCTTTATTATCCTCAAAGATTACTGACTACCAGCTCTATATAATTAACAGAAACTAAGTGCAATAGGAAGCCACTGCTCAGGTGGGATTTTAGAGATCAAATTCTCCTTTTCCCTTAAAGAAAGGTTAAGCTTTCAAGATTGGGCACACATCCACACTAAAAAAGAATTCCCACCATTTATCTGCATTATAAGTAGTAGAAATATATATGGTCAAACACCAAAAAATAATACTGCTTCAGCAGTACATAGTACGCTTTATCTTTTTCCCAAATTACTCAAAGAATGAAATGCATATACTATACATTGGAGGCAAGCAGGGCAGCAAATGCTTAYAAAAGGCCATGTCTAAATACAAATATGAATTTTTCAATGCACTCAAATACATGGATGCTGTACAATCGTGAGAGCCTTTTACTCCTTTCTAATTATGCAACTTTCTGACCTACGTTAGTCTGACACGCACTGTGACTGTGCGCTGCAGTAAAAACATCAGAGCTTTCCTGGTAATGGCTATCATAATCAGGACTAAATTAAGCCTGCAGTCAAAAGCAGGGTTATTAACGGAAAAATGAAAAAGCTTGAGGCACATACCACTATCACGTGTGTGTGTGTACATATCTGTATATAAAAGCAGGTAGCAAAATCTTCCTTAAATCTCTATACCAATACTTTAAGGTACAAGGAGCCACAGAAGCAAGCAGAACTACCCATATACTGAAGACACTTGAAAGCAGAACATTCTTTTCATTTTCTCTTTCTGCAGACTAGCAAAGCTCCTGCTATTGGAATACATGTAGGGGTTGGTTGTTTGTTTTTTTTTTAATTTGAACTTGTGTCAAAAGTGAATTTGTAAGAGAGATTCTTGGAGTTTCACAGAAAAACATTATGAGCACCTGCAACACTCACACTCAGGAAATGTAGTACCAAGGAACAAATRGAAAAAAAAAAAAGTATTATTTTATATTGTTCGCCTGTGGGCCTCAGTTTCTTTGCTTTTCTATTAACAGCTCAGAATTCTCTGTGCTGTGAGAGGACAGAAAACTGTAACTGCCAATTAATTTAATCATATTTGCATATTCATTACCATGGTTATAAGAAACAACCATACTCTCATTGTGGAAGTGAGATGCAGGGATCCAACTGGCACACAGAGAGGCGTTCATCTGGCAGACTGGGATTGGGAGGAAAGGCAGAAAAGTGGGGGAAGCTGAATAATTATAACCAACTGTGCAACACCAAGGCTCCTTTGATTGCCTGTTCAAACTTACTAAAAAATATGCAATCTATATTTACCTATAAATTATTTGTTATATAATCCTTTCTACTTTGATTATTGCTTTTTTAATGCCTTTTTTATTACCAGTGACAAGTTAATAATACTCGCATGAACTCACAAACTCTCCACTTTTTAACTTCCAGCTACTTACTGTATTTTTTATGATAACCATATGCTAGATTATCATTTAATTATGATTAAAAAATAAATTAACTTACAGATGTAGGTTAGTTTGAAATGAAGACAGTTTACAAGTAACTAAGATACCCTGCTTTTCTTACAGTTCACTATTTATCTGTCACAAACACGCTTATTTGAACTTAAGCAATCTTCCATTTAAATGAAAGTTTATACAGACACACGCACACACCTTCACACAGAACAAAATTATGGTCCAGAACTTTTCAATGCTTCTTCCAAAAGCACTCAAGTATCTTTCAAAAATCATTTAAGTGCATCTGAAGTAATACTTTTCAAAACAGGGCACTGTGGTCAGTAGACATATCAGTATAACCTGAGCGCTTCCTGTTACCTCAATAAGGTACTTGACACTTGAGCTTCTGATGCTAGCGTTACGTTTCATAATAGCAGAGTCTTGTTATTACCTTAGAAACGCAAAAGATTCTCCGTCTACCATACAATGACAGGTCATGAGGCACTGCTGCAGTACACTGTAAATAGCTAATACTGTATCTCCAGTATATTAATTTTAAATACATACGTCATACAATATGTGAGATATGTAACTACATAGTTGCTCTGAAAACATAAAATGTCTCATAGGGAATGAAAAAAAAAAGAAAAGGCCAGGAATGGCTGAATCAGATCACAGGGAATACTGGCTAATTTGACTATAGCTTCTGTGCTACGCTTAGTTCATCCTGTAGTATCTGAAAATGCATTAGCATACAGTATTTGATTTTTGTTCTCTCCTTCAGTTTCATTTTGTGTCTCCCATTTTAGATATTAAATTTTTCAATCATCTTCCTTTGATGTCATCTTAGTTTAATTTAAAAGCATTACAAACATGTCTGATTTACGAGATTTTTGTCACCATAGTATCTTATCACTTCATCATAGTAATTTGCAAAGGCTTTTGTCCAAGTGGATACCAGAACAGATTTTATTTTCACCTTCAGGTTCTTCTCCCCCCCCACCCCCCGTTCTTTATTTAACAATATCTTTGTGAGCTGTTGTACCTTGTCTTTGGTTACTGTGGGAAGGTCTTGGCAAACAAGCAAGTTTTGCAATACTAAGAAACCATCAGGCTTGGGCTCAGACTCTCCTTGGCTGTTCACCAAAAATGTTTTTATCTCCAGCTCTCATGAACTTCCTTTGGAGCAAGTTGAGCAGCATTGCTCATGAGGATTACAGCTGTTTTGGTTGGTTATGAATGAAGAGGGAGACACTGTCTGGGTCCTAAGATCTTAGGTGGTTTGCACTAAACTGGGCTGAGAAGCAAGCTGGGAACTGCACGTACATGTACACACACGCAGGCTTATAATTAATTAGTGAAACATAGTTTTTCCTTCAAATTCTGGTGGCTGATCATACCTGCCGTAAAGAACATATAGAACTGGACATCTGCTGCAAATCTGATGGCAGAGCTCCAAGACTGTTTTATAGGCATCAACATTGAAGAGAAGTGACGGCACGGCTCCAGAGAAGCTCAGTGCGTAGAGTTTCAGGGTAAGACGACGTGTCCAGCAGTGCACTGCACATGCTGTACAGCCAGAAGTGGCTGGGGCACGGCTGCAGGTATTCCACTGCCTCCACACAGGACCTGTAAATGGCCCAGTGGTACCTTGGCACCTGCTATGCCAAATGAGGTAAAACAGTTCAAGAACTAAAGCTCACCAGCTCACACAGAAATTTATACCTCTGACCAAATGACATTCTGCAACATCTCTTCATATTTCTTCTCAGGGGTGAAATAACAAGCAATAAATTTCTTGTTGCAAACTTCTTAAGGACCCAGAATATTATCTGTGTCTAAATACCTACCAAAACCACAAAGAACTATAAACTGCAGGGCATATGATGCTACTGCATATGCTGCTATATGTTGCCATTTTGTGCAGAATGAGAGAGGAGCCAATAAAGGCTGGTGAGCCTCACAAGCCTCACCTTGCTGGTGAGCCTCACCGTGCAAGGCCCCAGGGCATTCAGAGGGTTCTAAAGAACGCCAAAAGTCACTGGTTTCCTTGATCCCATGGATCCTGGCAAAAGATAAGTCAGGAATGAAGGAGACTGAAAAGGTGACCCCAAAAATTAGTTTCTCAGAAGGATTCCAGTAGAATCTTTCTTTTTTTTTTTTTTTTTTTTTTACATTAACTGTACAAAAATCAGAAGCATGGCATTGGCATATAGAGTTAACAGGTTAACATCTCAAAGAAACTTTCGGTGACAATGCACGTGTACCATTAGATTTGTTTTCGCATGATTAGCATTCTTCAAAGAAGTAGTACATCAAGGGAAACTCAACTTGTTTCCAGCTCTTCTGATGACAGGAGCTGCTTGAATAAAGCTAGTTTGTTCACACTCTGGTCAATTTTCTATTCCTTTTTTATCCAAATTAGTATTATTCTTCTGAGAAGTGAAATTGGAATCTTTTTTTTTTTTTAATAGGTGAGAAACTACTATCCACTGTAAAAAAAAACAATAGTAAAAGCACAGTATGTCAAGACAAATTTTGGTCCTCCTCCCCACTTCATGGCATGATGTCCAAGAAAAATCATATAACACTACTACTATGAATTTGTAATTTCATCCCAGAAAGTAAA
This sequence comes from Phoebastria nigripes, assembly GCA_035582835.1. Lineage (NCBI taxonomy): Eukaryota > Metazoa > Chordata > Aves > Procellariiformes > Diomedeidae > Phoebastria > Phoebastria nigripes. Next base: position 2,962,296 of record JAYKAV010002109.1, on the reverse strand, counting down.
GAATAAGATAAACATTTTCTGTTTGTTTTTCACTTTCACAGCAACACCATCCTTACTTGCTTCTAGATGGTCACATTTTGCTGACATTTACAAACATTTCATGTTGATCTTACATGGGTCACATCAATCATCTATACAGTTTCAATGACACTTTGTTAAATAAACTGTCATGAAAGATTTATAGAGAATTTGATAAAAGTAAAGAAGATGTAGTTTAGCTTTTAAAGATGCATTACCCCTTTTCTGAGGTGTAATATCAGCTCTAAAATACCATTAAGCTTTTCTGGCAGGAGATGAAGTGAGAAAATAAAATGTACTCTTTCATCAGCACTCACTTATTTGCATCTCTTGTGCTTCTACAAAACGCTGTGAGAACAGATCACCTGCAGCACTCCTGGAGGAAAAGGGAACCTCGCTCCCATTTTGTGTGTTCTGTTTGTCTCTACTAATGCTTGGCAGAAGCCATTAATGTTCTTAATACATTATTTGAGCAAAAATGACCTCCAGATTAAAAAAACAAAACAAAACAAAACCAAAAACAAAACTCTTACTTCAGATTAACATCTTTTTGAAGGTAAGCTGATATTCCCAAATTCCCTATCTCAAAATAGGAAATGCAGACAAGTAACACACTTTCATTAAAAGCCCTTCTTTAGATAAATCAACTGATTACAAAACAACCCACTAAATGTGGCCTACAGCATGTTCATTACAATGTATTTAAATTTTCAGACTTCACTGTCTGATATCAATTTAATATTTGAGAGCGGCTAACAATGGTCTCACTGTTGGGAAGGGCCTTAATCTTACTTAGTTCACTAATAAGACTCAAAGTTTGGAAAAACTCTTTTCATCAGTTTTTCACCATTCACTGATCTAGTTACAAAAGCAATTATTTGTTACATCTTTCAGTTATCTGCAGTCAGCTATGCCTGCTATTCTACAGTTCAGCTTGTTACAAAACACTAGCAAGGAAGCCAACATGGAAAGATTTTCTCCATTTCACCATTTAGTCTTGAAGAACTAGAAGTGATGAATTAACACTTCCAGAAATAACAAGACAAGAGATCTTTCACCTCTCAAAGACCATAAATTTTCGCAACCAAGAGGACAGCATGAAATATTCCTAAAACACCACTGTACTTACAGAGTCTAATGCCTAATGACCAGACCCGCCACAACTGTGTGTCAGGTTTTGCATCTTCCCTCTACAAGAGCTCCTGTTACCTTCATGTAGTTACCCCACCTCAAGTCTCACACAAAAGGTCAACAAACAGTGGATAAATCCACTGTTCAGGCAAATAATTCAAGAAAACCAAGTATTATTTCAGCAGTGAAAGTTTCTTCACATGAAACAGAATTATAAAGTTATATTGGATTTCCTACAGAATATCTATGACCAAAAGAAAGCAGATGTAGATGCAATGGTATAAGGCACTCAATAAAAAGCCCTGCAAATCAATCTCCCAGTAGTTGGTGAGAATAATTTCCATAAATATAACACAGTTACTTTGAAGGTTTTCTTCTACACTATTTTCCTCCACCTTACAATTGCTKTATCAATAACATAAATACAAAATACGTAGCATAATTTTACATCTAGCTGGACACCAAAGAGTGCACTTAATTTACATGATGATTATGATCTTACTGTCTGTGGTCCTGAGACCTTTTATACAGATACCTTTAACATCTGTCTCACGATAAAAAGATAAAATTGCATTCTTCAGCTAGCATCACAGGGCTGACCTCATACAAACCAATGTCCTCCGTTACTCTATTTCTTCAGTCCGTTACGTCCTCCATTAACCACACTGCATCACCCCTTGACGCTGGGCGAGCGACTGGGTTTGCAGGTTGCATGTTATCTTTCACATTACCAACAGGGTCCTTTCATTGTCTGATACGAAGACCCTGAGTTTATCTCTGCAGTCTTTGTAAGGAACTGCACCTTGATATTTGGGCTGCATGAGTTAATTTTTCAGAAAGAAACAAGAAAGAGATGCACCGTATCCGTTCAAAGTGTTGTACAGAGAACTAGCTGTGAGATTCCTACTTGCATTAATCACAGCTAAAACCTCTGGCAGGTTCAAAACACCCAAAACAACTGCTCTTTGTAAAGGGAACATTATGGATCCGACGTCTACATCATTTGCTGAACTGACTTTACTCACAGTAATAGCTTACTCGAGGTGAATCTGAATCAGCAATTTAAAAAAAAAAGTCCAATCTGCAGCCATAATCGCAACAATCAGAGGCATCTCAACAATGTTAATTTGTCGGTATTGTAACTACTGTATTACCAGCAGTGTTTCTAGACACTGTGAATTCAAAAAAAAAAAAAAAAAGACTAAAAGACTAGGAGTTTAAAGGCAGCAATTTACTCAGTTATTCAACACATCTGTCAAATATATTACTGAGTGGTAAATGAATAAATATTGGATTTCAATTGCTATGACTAGAAATAAATGGCTAGCCATTCTCCAAGCAGCAGCACCATGAGCTACAGGCTTTCAGTGTAGGCTTATTTAAACAAAAAGCAGTAATTAAAGTAATTCCTATATTCTGAAAAAAATCAGTTTGTGATTTGATAGATTAGATAGCTAAAACATAATTGCCTCCCCTTTACATGCACCATGTGGTCTTCAGAAAAAAACCCAGACTAACATAGAGAAACCATTCCGACTGGATATCCCAATGAGATCCTAACTGTCAAATACTTGAGGTCCACACACACATTCCATTTTGAAATGACTATTCCAAATATTTTCAAATATTCTGGAAATAACTTACATGCATTCAAAACTGCTAGAACTAAATGCATGTTAAATATTTAGATCATACACTAATGATTGCTTACCTTGTTAAGATAATAAATTATATGCTGCGTAAGACCTTTATTATTGTTCTGTGAAAATTAGTTGAGCTAAACTTGTGACTATTGATGATTAGTTAGAAAGATATTAGCTACCAAAGAACTACTGATGGATATGCATATGTAAAGATGACATGAGAGCCCAACATTTTTAATTGTCCTGCAACCTTCCCATTGTAATTTCTTATTGAAAAGCACTGAAATACATTGACAGATAAAGAGAAATTAGTGTCTCCTGCCATGACAATATGCTTATAATCTGTTTTGCTGAAGTTTCACTCAGATTCGCAACAACTTTAAAAAATTGTCACATGCTATGAAACAGGGAAAGCATGCAAATCACTCAAATTTTAATGAAGTTCAAAGTTGCAATCTCAGTGGAGGAGCATCCTGCAACCTCACAGGATGGAATTAAAACGTCTATCTCCATGTAACAGACACAGTGGATATGCTTTAAACCATCCTCATGTGAAGTGACTTTATTAGAAAGTATTGTAAAGCAGCAGACAGTATTAGATCAAAAAAGCAACCGCCTCTTCTTCATTATGGTAACAAAGACAATTAATAGTAATTGACTCATTTGACTCCAAAGCCTTAGCTGATAACTGAAGGCAGTGGTGAAAGACAAGGCTCTACTTCCCAAAACAGACTTTCTACCCTAACGCACAAGACCTCAATCCTTTTATAATTTTAAATTAACTACAGATTCACTAACTGTTTCACCACAAGCCACAACTTTGATGATGATCTAACTGCCCATGGATGCCTTTTTTTTTTCCTCCTTCTTCTTTGTTTAAAAAAAAAAAAAAAAAAAAAAAATCACCTAACCCATGACTTAAACATAACTTCAGTGTTCCCGGGAGGACTTAATAAAAACTTAAGACGTGCATAGTCTTCAAAACTATTTTTATAACACCAACAATTTAGCTAAAATTTCTGCACCTTGCAGATTTCACTTTATGTGCTCTGGCAGGGCTTAGCACATGAAAAATGATCTAAACAGGTTTAACTCCTGCATGTTGTTACCTACCTACGTTCAAGTTGATACTCACACTGCTTGCATAGAAGGTGACTGAAATCATCCCTTCATCGGGCAAACAGCAGCCAACGGGGAATGCTAACGACAATGTGCACCTTTCAGCCCWAACGCATCATTTCTGGTTTGATCTAGACGTTAAATACTCTGCTGATGCAGATATCCAGCTCTGGGTTGCTTCTACTATAGCCTTAAGGTCAAGATGATCAGTGGCCTCTTAGGTTGACATTTTAGATTTTCCCAGTCTCTATCAACATGTGTTACAGGCTGTTGAGGGAACTACATAACAGGATTAACTAATGGCAATAACCCTCTTTTGTCAGGGAGGATTACTGTCATTCAGCACTAGGGGAAACTGAAAACCAKGAGTTCCTTTTGTGGTATTTATTTAATATTCTACTCTGTAATCTGTTTGCAACAGTATTAGTGCAAAATGTCATGGGAAGATGTAAACACTCACCAGATTCCTTTTTGTACCTACAAACAAACCAAATGAAAAACAAAAAACAGTTTGTTTCCTGTCGCTCAAACTGTTCCAAGATCCTGATGCTCTATGTTATTTAACGTTTTCAGCTGACTTTGGGGACATTGTAGACTGCTCTGATGAGGCATGTTCTAGTGTCAGCCAACAGTTTATCCCTGGCACGCTTGTCAATCAAAATAAAACTAACAGACGGCTTTCTTTGTTTCAAATGAGCTTTCCCTGGTCATTAAAATTCACTTTTTATTACAAAAACTACCATTTGGAGAGAGCAAATTGAAATGTTCATGGTTCCTACTGAATCAACTTCTACTGAAGTTGAGTGTTGCAGAAGAATTTTGAAAATAKAAGAAATGTATTACTTCATCGCCTGCATGCTACCTATTATTGGTCTCATTATAGCACGTTGACTACAGAATGGTCATTTCATATTAAAGCCTGTAACCAACATTTTGGCAACAGGATGGCATGACTTCCTTTAGTGTCTTCAACAGCAGTATATAAAAGTCTAGAAAATTAAAATTTTCCTAGCACTGAGCAGCAGGAGTCGAGGTATATCTCTTTAGACAGCATAAAAATACAGTAGTTAGCGAGTGTCCACTTTTTAGAAAACACTGAGTTTCCTTTTCTAAATATTGAGGAATCACCCTCTCTTAGATTAGATTTGGAAACTTATGGCAAAAGCATGTAACTCAATAGAAAATTACATCTAGAATATGTATTCCTGGCAAAATAAAAAAGTGCTTCCAGCAACACCAATTTAATTTTTGGGAGATAAATCAAGAAGCTATTCAAATATATTCTGACAAAAAGTCATGACTTCCAACCAGCCTTTGTGAAACAGAATGCAGCACGATGATTTGTAATGATGTACAAATCATGTAAAGGAAGCCACTATTTTATCTGAAGTTCCCACATGTAAGAGTATAGACCACTGCAAATACCAGATTTCCTTTTCCTTTTTAATAAAAGTATATTAAAAAACCCTAACAAACAAGGTTTCAAAATCATTATCTTTCTTCTCTACAGGGAAATTGTGCATATAGCCTCTAATTATGTCAATTATGAACACATGGGATTTTAGTTATTATAAACACACCTTCCTTTCACTGACAGTGATTCAAATCCCATCCTACGGATTGATTTGCAGCCCTTAAAATCAGACTCTTTCTTTTGTTAACAAGCACAATCCTCTGCAACTGCCCTTGGAATAAGATGGCAAAATGAAAATGAGAATCTCCTCTTTTTACATCTTCTACAGACTTACTTTAAACACAGAATGTAACTAGTGTAAAAAAATAACTGAAATGGTCTAAGATGCTCTCCTGGGCAACACRATATTTTAAGCTAAAAATATTGGCTGTAATTTGGAGGAAAATAAGACAGGAAATAAGTGTCCAAAACTTAGCCCAGATGCTGAACGTGAACTATAATCCTTAGGTCACAACTTAATCCTACATAACTGATAGCATTTGCACATGAGAAAGCAAAAGCCCGGACAAATTACCCAGTTAATTGTAATGTAAGTATCTTGCCTTTCTCAAAACAAGTTCAATAAGAACTCATTTTCATCATATCTATGCAAACAGTAATATCTGGGTACAAACCCAACATGCTACCCTGTCTTAATCACTGTTGSTACTACTCTCTCCTTTGTACTGCTAACAGATTCATATTCATTTTTGTCCTAATAGTAATATTTATGAAATGTAGCATTTGGCACATAAAGAAAAATGCAGTTTGGCTGCTAGAATTCATAATTTTGAAATGGAAATTATTAGAATTAATTACAGTTTCAGTTAGACAGACACAACATTCCTGTCACACGAGTGGGAAAGCACACCTCATTGACTCACCAGGCTCTACGACTGGCAGGCATCTATACCAAACACATGGCAGTAAGTTCCTCCTCATCCTAGTTCCTTTGATGAAGATTGACCTGGCAAAGAAACTGTCCCTTAAACTTCAACCTATACTCAGTCATCCCCTAGGGATAAAAACCTGTCATATTAAGGGAAGAATAAATTGTCTTCTAATGTTATTAAAAATCTTTATTAAGTGGAATGACTCCTCTAGAGYATTTGGCAACACAGTTAGTCAAGAGGAATAACAAAAGTTATGTATTCTTAAAAAGATACATTGTTTTAGCACTTTGATTAAGCTGCATTTTCTGAATAAAACTCCCAGAAAGGACAAATATGCCAGTTTTTCCCGAGATGCTATTTAACACAGTAAGCGTTAATATGCCCTGTACTGGACCGTGAAGCCCGAAACGTGTCATGAAGATGGGGGTCTCTCTTTTTCCTTTTTCTCTCCCCACCCCTCATTGGTAAAGGCAAATTAAAGACTTCTATATGCAGAGCAGTTTTGAGAGATCATGAACCCCACGTCCTTAGGGTTAGAGGAATAAATCCCAGTTCTGACAACCAGAGTTACAACGGGCCTAAGGGGCTAAACTGTGATGATAAAATATAATACCCTCATTGTTACAAAGAGTAAAGCATCAGAAAAGAAGGAAGTAATAATACTTTCATTTCAACTTATTACTAAATATTGAAGTATTATGGAGGCAGAATTCCATACTAGTTAACTAGTAAAGGTAATGTGCATTTTGAGAAAATATCTGAAATTAGTGTTTTATTACTTGCTGTTTTCTACATGAACCATTCTACAGCTCTGACACTTGTTGCACTGGATTCCCTTGATTTGGTCCAAATTTTTCTTAAATTTTTGCTTCAAAAAATCAGACACAAAAATTCAACTTACTCCACCTTGCCTTGCAATTGCAATATGTATTTTTATACCACCCAGCAGAGTTTTCCTATGTTCACACCACCACAGAACTGCTGACTTGTATTCGGCATATGGTACACTGATCATCTACACAACTGCTGTGCTTCAGTTTTTCCCCTGCATTTGATTTTCACAGAGTACTGATAAATACTCTCCCAACTACAATTTTCAAACMTGTTTTCCATCTATCCTTACTCGTTTCACCTAGACTGCATTTTCCACACTACGTGAGACACTATCAGAAACCTTCCTAAAGTGAAGACACGTGACATCTACTGCTTCACCTTTGTCGTCTATGGACTGTCATTCTTTTATTAAAGAAAATTGGATTAGTTTGAYGTAATTTGCTCTTGACAAATCCATGTTGTCTGTTATCTCCTGGGCACTCACAAACACTTTGTTTATTAGCCACAGTAYTTTTCTAATTCATCTGAAGTTGAGTGGTCTATCATTTCCAAGCATTTCCTCCTCTTTCCTTCTTTCCGCTCTCCTGATACCTCACTCATCCCTCCATGACTTTTCTAAGTTAGCCATTAACCACTCCGGCATCTCATCCACCATTCCTTAACTACATTTTATCAGACCCAGCTGATTTGAGAACATCTAACCTAAGTAAGCTTTCTGTCACACTTCTTTTCTCGCTCAAGTTCAGATCTTGCACTTTTGTCACCACTATTAATTGCGTTAGACATGTAATTGCAGGTGACCTGAAGGCAGGAAAGTCTTCCGTCTTCCCAGCGCCACCTGTTGACACCTTTCCCTTCGCATTGTAGCACATCAACCCTTGCTTTTCTCTTCCCTAGACGGATGTGTAGAATGATTTCCTCTTACTCTGGAAGGTGTCCGCTGATTGCATCTCGCTCTTGTTCTTTGGCCTTTCTGATACCGTCCCCACGTGCTCATGCTATTCTGCTCTAACCCAACTGCCTTCAGTGATCTCCCTCTTTGGTCTACTGCTTCTGAGACTGTCATAGAAAGATTACTGATTTAGCAAACCCGACCTCTTTCTACAGTTGCTGTTTTTTCTCTGCGATGGAATCATCTGTATTTATGCCCACATTAATTTATTTTTAAAGGAATTGCAAAGTTTCTTGAAAATTTTACTCTTCTACTACTTTGGAGTTCTTACCTCCCAATTCAAATACATGTCTGCATTACTTTAAGGCACTGTTTTCTTTATATATTATTTCCTCTACTTGTCCTATGGCTCGTAAACTCTATCATTTCATAGCCACTCTCACCCGATTTCCATTACATTTTGACATTAACAACTCCTTCTTCTTTCTTGGTTATACCTGAGTTTAAAAAAAAAAAAACAACAACCCAAACATAAACTTTCCTTTAAAGCTGCTTTCTCTATCTTATACATAAAAAAAGCTTCTATAAAGCATTCCAGTACATGCTGCTTATATGTCTRGACTGGAAAAATTTCCCATTACCATAAAGTCCTGTGCTTTGGATGATTCTACCTGAATCCACATGGATCCCTCCCACTTTGGTGGCCTTTAAGAGTAGGCTACCATCATATCCAGTGCTCTTCTCCCATGCCATCTCCCTCATAGCCTAGACCTCGGAGCAAGTGCACGTGCCCTGTTTTATAAGGCAACATCTCTTTCCTCTTTAGTTGCCTTTGCTTCCTGAAAAAGTCGTATCCTTTACAATAATACTCTAGCTATTTGAATTATCTGATCAACTCTCTTTCATAACAACCATAAATTATGATTGCATACTAAAATTTTTTTGTTGTTTTTCCTGTTTATTTCCCTGTACTACTTAGACTACAACACAACTTTAAGGTGATCTGGAACCAACCCACCAGCCCATTTCTTGTATCTGCTTTAAACACATTAACAATAACTTCATACCTCTGGTTTTGTAAAGGCTTGACCAGTTGTTGCTATCTATACTAACCTCCAGGCTTTTGCCATCCCACTCTAATTCTAATTTAGAATCCTTGTGACTACATTAGCAAGCTAATATGTAAACATGCACATCAACTTTTTCAGGATGTGCATTCTAGTGAACACATTTATTCACCTCTGGTATTAACATTTCCACTGGTTCASAACAGGTTAGAAGAGGAGGAAACCAGCAGAACGAACAAGTAGTTCCTAAATCATACTGTCAGGAGAGTTCCTGATCCACTAACTGATGTGGGTAGGTATAATTACCCTGTTTCATGCATAAATAATTGGTAACAGACTGTGCACAGTCTTACTCTACCTGAGAAATGCAGCAAAATCTAGTGGATTCAAAGGTACGACAACCTTATCTACAGTGTGTTAAAATCTCTGAATGCGATGATATAACCCAGTATGTAAAAGCAGCGTTACCTTTCCTTATCTTGTATCTCAAAGCCTGAACCCTCTTGTTTTCCTACACGCTTACTTCCCTCATCCACCCCTTTTCATTTTCATACACCACTACTACTGCAGATTGTTATCAGGCCATTTTTAGTTTCAGCTGTACGTTTCCAAAGAAGCAAATCTAGAAGTTTTATACAGCTCTCTTTCACAGCACAAAATGACATAATATAATATTGATCCAGCAACACTGCTGCTGTCATGCAGCTGACACTGTGATATAGTAGTAAAAGTCATCAAGGGTATACCAAAAATTGTGTGGCAGCATGTCTGCAATGCAGCTGCAAAAGAACTGATATAGCACTAGATATATACAGAGTCAGGGAAAATACCTAAAGTTATACTGATTACAATGCATTATGATATTAATATCAATGATCACAATTCTTTACTTTTTTTTTTTTAATTATTTTTCTGATTCTGTTTATGACCATTTTGTTTAGTTACCAACATACTGCAGAATTCTATCTGTTTAAGAGAAATTAGGAGTTTGTCTTCCTCAAGTTATGTTTCATTACAGCCATTCAACCAGGGAACTTCTCTTMTATAATGATTTACCTTTTTAGGCCATGCTAAACTTGTATTTGGTTATATTAGGAACACTGCTTTCACCTAAATAAAAAACATAAGAAAGAGACCAAATGTTATGCTGCAAGATTTTTCTCTGATACCACATATATTTCCTTAAAAATTGAGTTTATTCTGCATCATCTTTTCCAAAAACGTCAGCACATATCTACAAATTCATTAAAAAAAMCAGGACCATTTATAAAAGATATTTTCTCATCCATAGGGCTTTGACTTGAAACACGAATTAGTTCATTTGTGAAGTAATAATGCTATACTACATAATACTATTACCCTAACAAAACCAAACAATAAATACTTGTAAGCTCCAGTAATATACCCTGGGCAGGCTTGGTTGCAGTGTCTCTTATGAAAATCATACAAACAGAAAGTGTTGATAAGACATCATTGAACCATTCTGGAGAAACAGGCAAGAGAAAAATACTGTCATTTGCTATTATAGTGACAGCATTTTCTTTACGTATAGTCCTTTAACACTCCCATGTTTCATAATACTGACTTCTATACAGCAGGAATAGATCTGAGTCTGGGACACCCTCACAACACCCATTTTTTGAAAAGCTGTCAAATTTCAAAAATGCGTATTTTCTCATACTTAATTGGGATTCCATAAACTGAACTCTCCTTTTATTAACATCCTTTCCCCATTCCCAGTATTACGCATGTGATAATTAGCATTGTCAACTCTCTTTACATTTGTACACCACAGCAAACTGAGGCCTCAGCTCAAGCTGGTCTGAATTCCTGCCTGGATCTTCTCCTCCTCCTCTCCTAAATCACTGCCTAGCTCAACAGTAACCCCATATCCCACTGTCACTTTAATTTTGCCTTCCCCTTTTTCTGCAAATCTACTCTGGCTTCCCAGCATTAACCTCAGTAGCTCCTCCCTGTCTGAAACACAGTTTGCAGAAGTAATGGAACATTTCAAGACACTGGGGAATCATCTCCTACCCCTGCCAATGTCTTCAAGGCAAGAAGAAACCAGAGTTGTGTTCAAGGTAAGCAGCTGAAGGAAGAAGCGTGGGGCTAAAGCAACAGTGGCAAGCATCCTGAGGAGATGGTTGTGCAAACAGACTGGGGACAAAGAAATGCATCCTGGAGAGGAGACACCTAAAATGACTGGACAATAGGATTACAAACCAGGGTGGGAGCAGAGGTCTAATTTCAGGATAACTGGAATACAGAGGAGCGAGACAAGACCTTACAGGGCAAGAAAACTAGGACTTGGAAGGCAAGTCTGAAGAAGACAGATGAAAGATGAGGGCACGTGAAAGAAGTGAAGAACTGGTGTTGGAGCAGAGAAGGATAGAAAAGCCTGTTGTGTGAGCTGTGGAAGACTGGCAGAAAATTTGTACTTGCTAAAGTACTCTCCAAAGACAAGTGCAGCTCAATATTTCCACTGGAGCAAATATCAATGAAAAGCACTGCCAAAGGCATCCACCTCTTTCCAATGCTGGCTCATACAGATGACTGCAGCATGCTGTGGCTACAGCTATTCCATCAGTCCCTATCATAGGTCTGGACAGTCCAGTAATTATATGACCCTTATGGGTGACACTGGCTGCAGATTACAGAATTTCGGGGGGTTTTGGCTGAGTTTCTAAAAATCTCAAGCAATCACACATACACACAGTAATGTTAAAAGACCATTACTGAGACAACACAGGCACCCCAAAATTATGTAATTTCAGAATTCAGGCTGCTTGTGCAACTTGAGTTCTGCTGTCCTATTATAGCCCTTAATTGCTCCCTTCCCCACCCACCCACCCCAAAGGACCACAACCCCTCTGATGTACACCAAGAGCGTGCTGTGGGTATGGGCAGCTGGTGAGCAGTTGGGCCTTGCCTTACTGCTTTGTATAAAAATAAGCAAATGTATGAGCATTTAAAGGATCATTTCCTAACTCCTTCATTGGTAAACACACATGGATATACAGCCTTGAAAATATAATGCGTCGTTAAGCGTAAGATAGACGGGGCAAGGAGTTAAGAGGAAGAAGTCTGGCACAAAGTGATGCAACAGATGTTAGATAAAGTTTCAGATTCAAACAAAGCTTAAAGAACTCTGTTTCAGAGAACATGAAAAAAATGCTCATTTGGAAGTATAATTCATACCAACATTCTGAGTTAAGATTGAGAGAAGTTTAAAAAAAAAGTCAGAACTGGTTTTGTACATTCTGTGATGCCGCTTCAGCTCAAGCTCTGGCCCCTCGCTCACCCCCGTGGCATCGGCAGGATAGCGGGGAGTGGGATGGAGCGAGCGAGAAGGCTTGTGAAATCTTTATTACAGCTCTGTTGTAAACCACCAGAAGACAAAGTAGACAGTTCCAACTAGGAACAGCTGTTATTTTCCAATTAAAAATCACAAGACCAAAATATTAATTTATTAAGCAAGTGTTCAGTTCGAGCAGCCACAACTACATTTCCTAGCAATACATTCTTTTTTTTAAGAGAGGCTGTCAGGACGTCTCTGGCATAAATAATTTAATGTGACAAAACAGTTTATTGTCTGCTGCTGATATGCAAACAACTCTGTTCCATATTGTGAAATACTGTCTCAATATGTAATGAACTGTAAAGGATGTTCCTTTGGGGGGAAAACAAAATTTGTTGACATTTTTCCAAATGTTTTACCTAGTAAAGTATTAGCTGTGTTAGACTTTGAGAAAGATTATCTTCTGCTATCATAGAAGCAAGTTAATAAAGTGACAATAACAAACTGATGTATCTGTCAAAGTTTATAGATAAGGATGTCAAGCTATAGGTTATCAGCCTACAGTACTGACACTGTTCATATATCATAGCCCCCCAACACACACGCTGTCAAGCATTGTTTATTTTCAGTCAGGAGTTAAATAATGACCATGTACTAAAAATGCCTTTGGGGAACTGCTTTGTCTTACATACTGTTCACCTGTTTACTTCAGAGTAAGTTTTGAGTTGCTTTTGTTTAATTTTCTGTTTGAACAGCTGGTATTTATCAACTCCAAATGGACTTCAGGTCAATACGCTGCAAAAAATTTTGCTGCAATTTCTACACTTGCTGCACACACACARCTTGTAAAATGCTAATGAGAACACCTCCACACCAAGGCCAGTTCCAGAGGAACACAGAAAATGCCCACAATTCTCCGGAAACTACATCAACACTGGAAAAGGAAAAGAACATACAAAATAGGAGGGTTTCTTTAAAGGGTCCAGCAATAGAAATCATAACCACGTTGTACTGAGCACCATAGATAACAGCCTTTATTTCTTCCCATTCTTACTCTGTGCATTTTCATTATAGTATTCAAACCTCGTTATCCATAAAAAGGTAGGAGATGTTAYGGGGTTGTCTGTCTGTTGTTCTGGAGCAGTCAATGGCAGAGGAAGAGAACAGAAGCCAGTTCTGCTGAAGTTAGAGGTGAGGATGCAAAGAAGACACAGCTGTGGGGTGGGGAACCACCACRCTTACTTGTTTCCATCCTAAATACCTGAAGAAATCTCTATTTTTTTTCTCACATATGTAAACATATAAATAAATTAATCCTATAAAAACTATTCCATAAGAAGTTACRAAAAGAGTTAAACAATGGAAAAATATATCAAAATGTGAACAGAAAAGTAAATGCCTAGATATAACCAGTAACAACATAAAGGGTTTCCATCTATTTATTCTTTTTTTTTCTACATACCACGCAAGGTGACTGAAAGATATCATTCTACCAGAAATCACTTTCTGGCACTGGCAGCTCTAATTGTCATATTTGATGAAGTAAAAAAGAATGGGAAAGATCATGAATTCTTAATTCAAACAAGTTTCTATTACTTTTTTTGGAACCGTTGTCTGAGTATGGATCTTAAGATATGGGCTGAGAATTAACTTATTACTCTAAGAGGGGAAGGAATTATGGGGGGGGGGGGGGGGAAAAAACACTTTAAGCAGAAGTTGCTAATACCAGTTCTTCTCCYTCAACATCAACTTGGCCTTTCTAGGTACCAAATTTAGGGGCTTGAGTTTTACAAAGTTATGCAGAACTGCGGTATGAGGGTTTTCGTGCCTGCCAGTCCTGTACAGAAAAGCAAACAATATGGCCTTTGGACATGAAGACACTAATACTACTTAACCTGATACCTCGTAGTACCATATGACCTTCAACCAAGCCTACAGACCCTAATTCTCCTGAACTTGTTTCTATGAGTTAGAAAAGGCGGTAATCTGAAAGACTAGAAACTTCTTTTTAAAGCACTAATTTCTCATGAAGAACACTGCAGATGTAACGAACCATGACACATCTAAATACACGTTTGTAAATAAAAGCCTTTCTTTTGCAGTCATTGAAATTACAATCCAAATAAAACATAATTTATTCCATTATAGTCAGTTTAACTTAGACACCAGTAGGCAAAAAATGGGCTGATTTATGTAATCAATACTTTTAAATACAAGTAATAGACAAAAGACTCTGAAAAGCCAAGTATACAGCAGAGATTTGTGTGTCCCAGCTTCGATTCCAACTTGAATAGTGAATAAAAATTATCTATTTTCTTAAAAAGGTTTTGATCGAAACCACCCTATTTCAGTCATGATTTACATAGCTTTTACAAAAGGTACTTCAGCCCCTTAATCTGTAGCACAACTGCAAAAATCCCTGCAACATTTGCAAACCTTATTTAATAAGACCGAATGGAGTAAGACGCTAGAAGACCTCCTGAGCTTCGTGCTGGAAACTTTTTCACAGGAGCCCAAGCCTATTGTATAAGAGGAACCAGGGGGTGCCGAAGGAGTTGGTTGCTATGGTGGCATCTCATAAATCATCAATTATTGTCTGTTATTATGAAGGTGACAGCCTCATAAAGAGATTTGCATTTTCGGCTAATTTTAAGATTTTTTTCTGCAGACATCATTTGCTTTGTTAAAGAAATGTCATGACAACCATAGAACACTTAAGCTTGTTATCGGGTAGTCAGGCATCCGCTTGGCCCCCGTCAGTTTGGCATTTGAGCATCGTAGCCTCTTTTGCATTACTGAGTAGTTTATCTTTACAGTTCATAAATATATTTCTAAACGCGGGGACGGCATAATAGGAGAACGCGGGGAAAGCAATGGAGGGCTCCTGGTTGCCACGGCAACCTAAACTGATCAATTCCCTGTCACTGTTTTAAAAGAGGCACCACTCTCCTGTGGCCCCCAATACTAATTACAAATGCAGGCCCTTCGCTAGCATGTTCAGCTTACAGATTAAAGCAGTTCATGCCTAATTTATCATTTAACATGTCCTCCCACATTTGTAGTGCCGTACGGAATGAATAACAACTTCACTTGTTTACAGCATTTTCAACTTAATTTCACTAATTAGTTTTGCAGTTGCAGGAATCTGAGAGGGCTGCTGCCTCTCCGCGAAGCCGGGCGCAGGCAGGGCGGGCAGCGCTGCCCGCCCCGCACCGACGCCGGGCTTTGCCCCCCGGACCCCCGCGCTCCCCTCCGAGCGTGGCAGATGATCAATACGTTACATATTTATATCCCCCTTTCTTCAAAAACATTTCTTTTTAAGCGACTGGGAGGTTTTTTATGGGAATGGGAAAGAAATGATGGAAAATCTGATTTCTTTTTCTTTTACAGTAGAATAAATTGTATTGCACAGTGCAATGTTTGAGACAAAAATGCTGTGCATTTCCCCTGCAAAATGGACACAAGTGATGACGCTCCACTGGCCACTGACACTGCCTTTCCAGTCAAGCTTCTACTGCTTCGTTTAAGGAATATGGCCAGATTTTATCCAAACTGAACTTGAAACGTGTGTGTTTCAACACAGTGTTTAGCACATCCCAAGCACCGGTCGCTCAGACCATCCTTTCACACCTTTGTGACCAGCACTTGTGGGTGTCTTGGAAAACCCTTTCCCGCCCTCTCCAATCCGTAACAATACAGGAGAGAGCGTGAAATCTCTACAAGGAAAACCAAAACTTGCTGGACCCAAAATGCTCTCAGCCACGACAGCAGTAACTACTCAGACATCTAGGAAAACAAACCTACTTAATGCAGTCAGCAATGACGAAAGCCAAGATCCTGCATCCTACTATCGGGAATATTCTCTGACCCTTCTGCTCCAAAGAATGATATTGTGAAGTTTGCATATTCCAAAACACTCCGCAATTTGAACAGAACCTGTACGATTCATCTCTGGCAAGATGAAGAGTTTCATGTTCAAGCACTGCCGCCCCCAGGGAGCCCGGGGAGAGGGAAGGGATTTTTGGTTCCTTGGTAATATTTGCACTATCGCAGTCACAAAGGAGATCATTTGACAGCCTCTGCCCCAGGCAGCTCCTCCCTGTCATCAGTTTTACAAAAGGGTTCCTTCCCAGAACTCCTGTTAATCAACAAAAATTATACATCCAAAGAAAGTTAAAACCCTTTAGTGGGTCTCGGGGGGCTTGGCGAGAGGGAGCGAGGAAGCGCTTCCAACTGCTGCTCAGCCCGGCAGCTGCAGCCTCGGCACTCCTGGGGCCCCCGGATCCAGCCCGACAGCCTGTGCTCACAGGTGCTCCGCGCTCACCAGCACCAGCTCGCTGGCTGTGCAGCAGGATTTCTTGCATTACCACAGTGTCAAGGTTAAAGCTCCAATGCCCTGATTTCAAAGGGAAATACGGTCAGCTTGAAGCACTGAAAACTAATCTGCGCACAAGCAGGCGTCGAGCAGGCGCACCCGCCGAACAACGCAGGGGCTGGAACAGGAGTTTATGCAAAGGTGGTTTTTAATGAAAGGCTGCTTCTGCCTTCTCCACAGCTTTTTAGTCCTCCCTCAGATATTCAAGTGGCAGCCCCAAATCATCCTGTTCTACCAACAGAGCCAACAGAGAGAGTGAATGGATGCATAAATGAGCGCATAGTACCATCAAGGCAATTGCTGCTAATAGTGGAAGTTTGTTTTTAAAAAAAATAAATCCGTTAACAACAAAACTTTTCTCATGTATAATCTACATTCTCTGTGATTTGCATTTGTTTTGTCTTCTATCATTTAGCTCCTAATACCCTAAGTGGATACTACAGGTTAAGGAGAGACCTCTGGCTATCAGCAGCGTTAAGCATGACTTAATATTACAAAAATCATCTGAGAAACAGCAAGTCTACATTAGTTTTCCTGATCAGAGATTTAGCACTTTACTTAAAACACCCCCAAAAAAGAGAAGTATCTTGAAAATTGTTATATACTAGCACATCTCCACATCTATGTGTTAATACTAACACCCCAGTGAGTAGAGAACCTCTCTGCATCAGAAAGACTGCTAATCGTTTCAGTTTTGTTATATTCAGTTCATTGTTCAAAATTTTGATTTATTTTTCCTGGAAGCATACATCAAAGGTATAGAGGATTTGATGCTCAGTACTACCACAGAAACACTTGTTGGAGATTGATCTTCCCCTTCCCTCACTGTTTTTTCATAGGACAGAGGCAATTAGGGACACAAAACTAAAGGGGCAGCACATGTCAGCTTGGAAGAAGGACAGGCTGGGCTTCGGCAAGGAGGGAGCATGATGTGCCGCACAACAAAGTGCAACCTGTGCTCCTTTTGGCATTGCTGCTTCTTCAGAAATAGGTGCCCTCCTGGACAGCTGCAGGAGACTACAGCAGGGTACCGTCTTGTCTTCCCCCTAGACTCTTAATTCCCAGGGAAATGCACCACTTTGAAGGAACATCTTTCAAAGGCTGCTGTAATACAGCAAAACCTTAACACAGGCCATGCAATGATAGTTTGCACCCTCCTTCCACAGAGCATCTTTAATGCTAACATCCATTTTGAAAAATCCTTACAAGTAAACAGAGAGTCTCCTTTCCCATCCCCTCTCCACGAATAAGACCAATTCCATTAAAGGCAACTGCACGCTGCTGTAAGTAAAGGGAAAATCCAAGCACAAGCTTTTTTGTGCCAGCACAAACCAACACCTATTGACTCACTACTCAAGCGCTTCTGCTTGTTTGTACACGAATATCATACACTAGCAGCACATACTACTACTCTAATGTTCAGCTGTTTCACACATTCTTGTAAATTTATATTGTTTTTCAAGTCCTCGGAGGACCAAACCTTAGACATTAGGTAAACCTGAACTACACACTAATAGTTATTTTGAAAAGCAGTTCCTACATGAAAGCACATAATCCCTCCCAAGATTAACCATTCTATCTGCCACTCTCTGAAAGATGCAAATTCAAAACTTATCTTTCAAACAATACTAAAATCACACTGTGTTATTCACCTATGCTTTTGAATCCATCTATCACTGTTGGCCACTGACCAGAGAAGCGTAGAGCCCGGACGACAGGATGACGGGCCAGGCAGGTTCTGGAGAACTCTCTGGGCTCTCAAGTAGTAAAAGGAGAACACCTATCAACTGTACTCTGGTTTTGTCTAAATGCATTCTTCCAGCTGCTAAATAGTCTGATTCTTAGGACAAATGTGTTTAAGGCATGCAGTACGCTGCGCACTACTACTTAGTGTTACTGAAATAAAAACAACATATATTAAGAATAATCACTCCATTTCTGTAAAATTATTACACAGTGCTCAGAAGAGAACATGACAAATACTTTTTTTCTTTGTGAAGCACGATAATTGCTCAAGATTTGCCTTTTATGATTATATACTCATTCAAGATCTCGCTTCTTATTCTGGTTGAGTACATAAGGCTGGTGCACCGAGTGTCAGCAAAGAGGTAGGATCGTTTGAAAATTTAAGGAACAAATTGTTCCGGTCTTGCAGTATTTAACACTCCTCTCCACTTAACGGTATGTTTGCCATGACACGTTATGTTTTTATTACCATCTCATTCCTATCATTCCTGTTACTTAATGAACTTTAGCCTTCGTCACCTGCAGAAATCCTTGGCCCAGACTACACCCATTAGATTAAGAGAGATGCTGGTATAGTCACTTCAGTTTTGTTTTGCCTGTCAAACTATACTTTTAAAGGAAGATCTTAGCAATGTAACGCACCAAGTATCTACGTTAACCACAGAATTTCTCCTGACCCGCTCTAAATCTGTTTGCTTTCAGTTTAAGATAACTAAAAGATCCCTGAGAGTTAATATAGTACCTTCAGGTTATTAAATGCAACATGCAGAACATTACATTATTATGCTACACATGGCTAAGGAATTTTAGTATTCACAGGATTATGGTAATTAAGTCTTCCTTCACTTTGGGTGATGTGACACTTGCTTGACTATAATGTCACTCCACTTAAAGTCTGTGTAAACAACATTATCTTAGTCACTCTGCATTACATTTCCAACTGTGAGCAAAATTACAAGGTCAAAGTGGACAAGAATGTAGGTAATCCCAAGGAAACATCATGTAAATGACTAGCTCAAGGTTCAAGCTGGGTTTTCAAGGGTGTTAAAAGGCTTATGTACTACACCAATATTTTAGTGTTGTTTTGTAGAAGGTATCACTAGCAAAATGCATTTCTATTTGTAGGAACATTTAGTCGGTCAGAAGATTGCAAACTTTCTCTTTTGTAAGTAAGGACTCGGCTGCCAAAGATATGCAAGGAGTGAAATAGAGATGATTCTGTACAAAAAACTATATGAAACTAGCAGAATATTAATTAAATCTGTAAGTGACAGACACAAAGAAATATATATTTCAGTGACATCATTAACATAACACAACACAATCTTCATTAAACTGTCAGTCAGACAGCTGGGAAAAAACACTAACCTCATTCTTAAGACCAATTTTTTAAATTCACTTAGTTGAATTTGCTTTACCTTTGAATATCAAATAGGAAAGCACTTACAGTCTTTTTCTGTGATTTTAATTGTCAAACAGACAAACGTGCAACTGAATCTCTTTCCCCCTAACAACTCTATGATAAACTCCATGCACACAGGCATTTCTCAGTCTGTATATATTGCAAAAAGAATACTGCTAAAGGACGAAGTGATACATCACGCAGCATTGCCAGCTAAGCTGGTGTTAGTGAAGTTACCAGCTATAGTGGCAGTCTCCCTTTGACACCAACACTCTTCTAGTTCTCAGCCACCAAAGACAGCACACTTTTTGGTCTTCAACTGAACCAAAAGATTGCATAGGTGAGCAAGTTGCAATCCTACCATTAGCAGATAATAGCTTACAAGCCTATTGGCTCTGCAGGTTTGGAAATGCACCAGTGAACCCCTTTTCAGTAACCTAAAACTGACTAAACACAGTCTTGTTAGCAGTTAGAAATTGCCCAAGTTGCTCAAACGCTGTAAATCCACAAGCATTCAAGCCTACATACTTGGAGACGTAACAAAATCAGGTTGGGTCGGGATTTAGCTAGTCGTATCAGTAATGGGACTTTAATAATTCCTGGGAATTCCACCTGCAGAGAAGTGGTACCCAGGGAAATGTCACTGACACACCAGATCCTCGGAAATGTAATTTCAGTCATTTCTACCTTAAAGAGTAGCTGTGGGAAATTTAATTAATGACAAAACTACACTGTTTCAAGTTCTCTCAGGTAGGAATTATGTTCAGAAGTTGACTGCTAAAAACAGGCCTTTGCCAAAAAACTACAGGAGTAAAATCTGTCCACGCCAACTTTCAACTTGCTACTTTTAAGGATGTGGTTGTCAGCAAGACCTGCTCTTTCTGTGCATTACTGTCGCTCCTCATTTTATGCTGCAGACTCGCTAGTTCGGGTAGGAACAGAAGACAAAGTTCATAATCTGATCAGCAGCCATCCAACCTACATTCTTCTTCCACAGGTCAAGTTACAAACATCTTCATTTTTCAACAGCAAACCAAGGAAGAAACTGTGACAATGTCAGCTGTATATATTTATAAAGTGCACGCTTAAACTAAAACAAGCGTTAATAGCCATTAGTCCCTTAAACTTAAATTGTTCTTCACGGTAACATTACTTCTGATATAATCAACCTTTAACGACAGACATAACCTGTGACAGCTGAATATTAACAGTTAAAGTTAAAAAAAATATACAAAATTTTTTTCTCTTTACACCACTTTCTGCTCTGCAAGATGTAGGAATTTGGCTCTTATCTTTCTTCTTTGCTGATGTTAATTAGGATGGCCACACAGTCAAAGCCAGGTTTGCATTTCACTCTCAAAGCACCTGGACAAAGTTACAGTGGAGCCACCAGTGACGAAACTGCCTTTAGTAAATTCATCAGCCTGAAGGGCTTTGAAGAGAAGACACAGGGACTGCTTCCCTATCAAACCTACATTAAAAGAGTATAACTCAATTATACCACTGATTATACATTATGAATTATTTGTAGCTTTTAAAAAGTTGTTTGCAGCCACAGATAATGGAAAACACAGTGCTCAAACTTATGAGCCAGAAGTATGCAGCCTGTGACTACGGCCAAAATGTCCTGAAGGAAAAAAGGTGTTTCCTAGGTGGGACCATGTGGAGACCTACAAACAGAAAAGGATGTGCAAATATTGAAAGAGCAGATCTGCTCTTTCTGTGTGTTACTGTGCACTTTGACAGTAATGTATTGCTGTCCTTGAAAAAATGCTGTAATATAACTCTTAGATTCTCACGAAATAGTACATACAGGTATTTGATGACAGTAACATTGTTTAAACTGAATTTCATACAATCCAGTCATTTTAGCCCATTGCCATAATTGGTTATAACCAGTAGATCATTTCATATTTGAAATATTTCAGTATTCACTTACCAATCATACTTGTTATTTATGTTGCATGCTAATGACACTTCTCACATACATTATAACATAGTCTTACTACAGGATTTAACAGAAAAACAAATAAAACCGAAGTGCATATAATATTACTAATATAAACAGGCAAAATATCATTGAGATCAGTGACTTGGTGTCTACTTTGGCAGGAGCTGAATTTGGCCTAATGACTTATGGTTCTGATTTAGCTAGGGTTCCTCGTCATGTACAACTTTGACTTCTTCAGTATGTTTTCTTTGAAAAGTAAAGGTTTTCTGTATGAGATTGGAATTTAATTGTTTCCTTTTTAGACAAATATGCTTTTGGATGGATGCTGATGGAAAGGGCAATCAGATGTCAAAAGGGCAGCAGTACAGTGAGATTATGTGCTGAGGTCTAGGGCAGGACAGGCAAACAAGGGGGGAACTCAGATCACTTCAGCAGATCCTTATAAATAAAATCTCAGATAACATGCTTTGTTTATTCTGCAAAAATGCGTATCGGCAGGTCAAATCAACTGCTGTTATGTTAACTACTTAAGTTACTTTCTTATTAACAAATACGCCTGATAGCATAACAGAACTCTCATCTGTGAGCATCTGGAATGCAAGTGGGGGGAAAAAAAGAGTTTAAGTAATTAGGAATGAGATGTCCTACATCTAGAAGGAATGAAGTGTCCTCTTGCCATTGGGGGGGGGCGGGGAGGGAATAAATAAACTGCAGCAAGAGAGAGCTCATGTGGTAGCAAGTCAACGATGCTACTATCTCATGGCATAGAAACTAGAGAACAAACTCTCAGCGCTAAGGACGAGAAGAACATCCTGCTTTGCAGAATGCTGCTGCACTGTTGAATTAGACATCACATCGTTTCATTTTCCAAAACATTTAGCAGGCTATTTAAAATGAAAAATACTTGAAATCTCTCTTTAGAATTGAGAATCACCACTACTTTTTCTGTAGCCCTTAACAAAGCACTCCCAAACAGGATCATTAAAATTGTTACTAAATAAAGCTGAAAGAAAAACACATGAAAACTTTCGATTCATTCACCCAACCTCTCCCCAAAAATCAAATCAGTTGTCATCCCCCACCGCCCACCTGGTACAAACATGAATACATGAAGGGGGAGCAGGTAAAGATCCCTTTGGAAGAAGTCAAAGCAAAACACTCATTTCGCACTGCATTTCAATGCCCTATCAAAATTATTAGTTTTGGAAAATTTGACAAACACTGCTGTGACAGCTTACCTTCTCTAACCAGATAACAGTCCTGGGAAAAAACCACCACCCATACACATACACCCACCCACATGCTAAAGACAAAATGCTACTGAACGGAAGCTCTCTCTACACATTTATCCCCTCCAGACATCACAAAATAAGACTGAGTTTCACATAGCAGCTGTTACTCCCGCCGCTCCCCACACGCCTCAGATGGACTGGGGTAGACCCTGCGGGGAAGGCCACTGTGGCTGTGGTACGGTAGCCTTGGTAATCATCAGCTGTGGGCAGTCCCACGGGGACACCTGAAGTGCCCTTGAGACGGCTCCACCGCCCCACTTCAGCATCAGGGCAGAACCAGCCCCAGAAGCAGGGAGCTGCAGTAACTTTTTGCATAGTATTCCCAACCAGGACATAATTACAACAGAAATCAGCCAAGAAAATCCATATATTCTGTTTTCAGGGGCATGTGTTTATTACACACTGCACATTTTCTATCTTGCATGTACTTTAAACAAAAATATAAAGTAATGTCTTTAACTGTATAATATTTATTTTCTTAAAATATTTTCTTCCAACATATTACTTCCTTTTGCAGCAGTAGTAAGTTGAAGGGGAGACTTTAATTTGCAATCTTGGTGGCATGCTGGAACATTCTCCTTCCTCTGTATTACACAAAAAGTGTAACTAAGATGTATTAAAATACTTCAAGGTGATTGATTCATGCAGCACTGATGAACAGACATAAATTTGAAGCATCTGAAGAACAACCGAGTCCTACTAAGGTTTTTCTCCTCTACACTGTCTACCCAAATAAAAACCCAGTCTTGTGGCATTTACTATCTATATTTCCAATGGTTTATGATATTTAAAAATTCATTCTTTGCAACGCTAAACCCCTAACAATGGGAACATTCCCTCATCACTAGAATTATTCAAAATTCATTTGTTTATGCCAAGAACGTTTCCCTAGGAATAGCTGGGAGTCTAAGTGACTTCTACTTTTTGAAAGGCTTCAGAAGTCCAAACCCCTTCAAATCTAATGATATTTCATTTCACCCTTCACAGTTACCCCGACAACACCACCCAGTAGCTCACTATTTCTTGAAGAACTTTACTTTTTGGACTTTTCCTTCCGCTGTATTTACTCTTACTTAAATGATGTGGAGAATCACCAATGCCACTCTTCAATTTTTTAATAATTTTCTAATCAATTTTATTGCAGTTATGTCAGCAACATCACTACATTTACTTTGTTTTCACTATGCTTGAAATGGCCTTTATGTAACACTCACTTGATTCAATACTCACTAGAAAAAATTATAATAAGTGTAGTAAATCCAAGCTTACTTTTTATTTGCCAAGTATCAACCAATGCTAAGTCATGCCTCTTGGCGTAGGAAATTCTAATGGAGTACCATTTTACCTGCAATGTGTTTACAGGAGTAGCTCAGTCGACAAAAAAAGAAACCCACAACTTTTATCTTGCAAGAATATATCGGTATTCTAGCTCACTTTAATGTTGAGTGACGATGTGTGAAGAGATGCCTCTTCCAAAACCCTCTAGCATTTCCAGTTTGCTTTTATCATGCCTTTTAACAGGCATTCTGTACAGGCTGCAATGCATTTAGTACTGGTACCACACTGCACCGAAGCAACTTCCCCAGAGATTTTTACAGCAGTTATTCCAAACATCTCGGGGGCATAGGATAGATTTGAGCATTTAGCAGCAGAACCTCACATAATAGGAGACCAGCACAACAAGCTGCTAACTACCCAGAGGTGAATTCGTTATCCATCAGGGCAGACATACAGCATGCCATCTTAATGTGTTTCCAAGCAGACAGTGCCTGAATTCCCTCTGAACTGACTGAGTGCATGTATTGCTATGCAAACAGCAAAATCCTAAATATTTTAAAAACACAAGGTTAGAAATTTTTTCATTTTTTTTAATTGAAATAATATATTTTTCAAAACCAGAAAGTTTTGCAAAACATTCTTATTTAAACCAAATTTGGGAGCAGGTTGCAGAGGTACTTGAAGAAAAATGGGTATTTTAATCCTTTACTCCATCTTCTGCATTTAAGTAATATTTTTCCACGGTTCCACACCCCCACCCCACCCCTCCAAGAGCTTCTGTTCTAGAATAACAGAAAATAGAAAGAAAACAGAAAAATATTCAAAGTTTGGAGTGGTCCAAGTTTTAAATAAAATATTAATTTACAAAACTGAACTGCATCTCTTCTGTACTATTGGTTTCTAAATTATTCAGGGACTACATTCTGCAAATGCATCTGTGCAAGTCCAAGTGTGAGTCAGCTCCGTCTATTTGATTCTTCTACATGTAGTATATCCCTAGTGGTTACCTCATGAAAGCGATGCTGAGCAAAAATCACTGCTGAACACAATTGGTTTTAATGGGAAAGTTTGGTGGGTTTGAATAATCCTTTTTAATGTTTTTCACCTCATGCATTTCTGATGTAGGCCAATGAAAACTTACTAGCATTAAGACCGTTAAACTCTTTTTCACGACTGACCAATTTCTGGTCCTCAAGAATATTGGGGAAAAAAAAAAAAAAAAATCTGTGTGTGTGTGTTGGAAGTTGGAGAATACAGGACAATGAGCTTTGTGCTTGCCCTTCAACATCCTTCGACAAGGAGTTTCGCAGGTCAGCTACCCAGCATGTGAAGTACAAAGTATGATCCTGATTTGCTTGCATAAGAGACTTTTAAATGCACTTTAGGAGCAAAATATCAAGTAACTCTGCTTGGAAAGAAGAGAATATTAACTTTTATATATCTATTTCATTACATGTAACACCACTTTACCGAAAAAACAAAGACAATGGCAAGTGCAAAAAGGTCAAGAGGATTGACAGTAAGCCTGCAGGCCAGAGTACACTGGGTCAGGGATCTCTGAACACTTGAATACTAGAATGGTAATAAATCTGCAAGCTATTCTCCATCATATAACATTATAGCGATTATCAATGTCTTTCAAAAAAGACAATAAAAAATGTTGTATTGTTAAGATAACACCATTTTTCCATTCTTCCTGAATCTAAAATTATACCAAGCAAATTTAACTTGAAGATCATAAGCAAGGCTGAAAGAAAGAGTTTGCAGTGAGTGAAACAGCATCGTTCGCTCAGGGGACCAAAATGAAAATCCACATTCATTATTCAGGCTGTTACACAAATCAGTTCAGATCTTTAAGTAGACAAAGTGTATTCCTCTGCTGGACAAGTTTCTAACCATGGCATTGTTGAATTTACTAGCTTTAAGTCTTCAAGTAGTTTACGGGTGGTCACAAATTCTTCCTGTTTTTCTTGGAAGCAGATTTCATAGCCCCAAGTATACTTTGGACTATGGACAGAAGTAAGAAACTCATCAATAATCCAAGCACACCTTTCTTCCCTTCATGTTCCATGACATGAAATGGGCTGCAAATAATTGCTTATAAGCAGCTTGATATAATTTACAGAACATTATATAACCATTTCAAAGGCTCGAACAGCGTTGGAGAGTGTTTACTGACTTCCCTGCATATTTTAACAGGTAGTTTTCTTCATTTCTGGTTGTAAAAACTGTTACAATTCTTGGAAATCCACTTCCACTCTAAGAATTCGCAACTAAATCCTGTGACTTGCAGTGTGTTCTCACTGAAAAATACACAAAAACGTACTTTCTTTAACTGTTAGTATACACTCTTCCCAGTCACGTGAGCTTGGTTATAGCAACCCTGGAAAGACATTTCTTTCCTGATTTTCAATCCTATTCTTTCAACCACAAAAAGAATACAGGAACCAAAAGAATTTAGAATTGCAACTATTTCCAATTCTTTTCTTTAGAATAGCTGCAGTTTGCCTTCATCACGTTATAAGCACATTTTAAACAGCTTAAGTATTTTCTGCTTTTTCTCATAGGGTACTTTGATACTGTCCACAAAGGAAAAACACATACATGCTGATAATTAGGTCAGCTACATTTATACTTCTGCTTGTAATATACGCTACGGCTACTGATAACACAAAGTTGCTAATGTACTCCTACAAGAAAGCCAAAATTGATGTGAAAGGAATTTGATGAGTCTTAACGCAAATAATACTCCTAGACCCAGCCTGTAAAGGCTTCAAAAAGCTTAATGATTTTCTCAGATGTGCTGTAACAACAAAGAATCTCATGGTTCAGTGTCAAATGTCTGCTAGAAGCCAATGTTCATCACAACTAGAATGACTTGTTCATCATAGATTCCATCAATAATTGTTTCAGTATGTGAATGTGATCAATGTAGCTCTCATCAAGTATAAATCAAGCTATGTATTTTCTAATGGGACCTTCAGCATTCTCATGGCTCCTACTCAACAGTAAGATTCAATCAATACACGAGCTCAAGTGACCAGACATCTTTCTCAAAATGGTAGTTATTTACAAACACAAAACAATAAAAACATCCTAATGTTCTTAGCATAAAACATTTAAATAATGTGACTGCATACTGAAAGAGGCAAATAAGAAAGCTACTGCGCAGCAGTAGATCACATTAGAACTGCATTTAAAAGCTGCCCAATTTGAACTCAATGAACATGTTTAAATTATTATATCTAAACAGTGATGTCAGTGGCAAAAACTCCATTAGATCAAGAGCACAAGAAACGACATTTATCAAAGATAAAGGGAAATACTGAGTGTATCCACTTAGAGCTCATCATTTCCTAGAAAAGTGATTTCATTTCTACAAGTTAGTGGCAAAGTTAAGTAGATTCAGTTCCTTTTTGGCATCACTGGCTGAGCAAAGCCTACCAAACTACATAAGAGATACTGCTGCTGCTTATCTCCCTTTTATCAGCTTCTTATTTTTACCAACTACTTTAAAACATGGTTCCTGGATGACGCGTCACAGATAGATGCAGACTGACCTGGACTTGGGCGTTTTACCACAAAGATTGTTCTTTTTGGTAAACCACAAAGCATGGTTTTACATGTGAAAAATTAAAGTTCAAACTCTCAAGCTAGACCTTTAAATTATAAACATGAAGCCATAAATGCATATTATTTTCTTGAGTATATTTGTTTTCAAAGATTCAGGCATCCTCAATTTTACCACCCTGTCTTTCTATGCTAATCTCTTCAGTGACTACATAAAGCTAAAATATTATGTAGTTAGACAAAATATTTCTTGAATAGCATAATTTTAAAACTCATCTAGTTATACCATCTCTTTTTAAGAGCCTGTTTACGTGTCTAATGAGTTTTAAATTAAATGCTGTATTTTGGTAATTCCAGAACAGTTTTAGGCTACGATAGTGCTGCAAAGCTTCCCCCAGATTTGGTTCATTTCCCACCGCTATTTCAGAGAAAGAATTTTGCTGGTGGACAGATACAGCAACGCGTGTGTAGAGTGTAGCATTTCTTCTGAGAAGTGAACAGTGAGATCTGGCCATCCAGTGGATATGGAACCTCTCTCTACCTTGGGAACCTTGCAGAACCAAATCCTGCAAGTTTTCCTGAAAAGCTATACCACGGTCTCCGTCAAAGACCACAAGTCAACTACTGAGACTCAGTCATACATTTACGAAAGCAGCCCTCTCTCAGCCCAACCACCGAACAAAGTGTTGGCTAGCGGCAGTCACTGTCTTCTGTATTAGTCTCAAGATGGTGATGGATCAGGTGTTCAATACTTCCACAGAACCCCCACACTTTCAATGTCCTTTTATGTCCTACTGGAAGGAAAACAGCTATATTCTTGCTCTTACAATATGCAGAAGTCCCCCGACAAGTTTCTGGTCTATCCCCAATGTTTGTGCATACTTCAAAAAGGTTGACCAGCATTACAACCCCCGGCACACCCAGAAGAATCCTTGCAACCCTCTCCAGCAATGATCAGTAAGATTGTTTGAGTATTTGAGAGTAATTTCAGACTTTTTCAGATTTTTTTTCTCCCACATTCATTTATTAACACATTTTTACATTTTTCCAAATCAGCTTTGGTCATTTTAAAAGTGAAAGGGAAGCCTCCTTTCTTTGTGCCTGGGAGACCTTGTGCTTGAAAGAGAAAGGCAAAAGGAGCAAGCGCACAGAGGTTGCCGAGGTACTTGCCCCTCAACTGACATATAGTCTTCCTTTTATAATAATTTCTGATATAAAAGAAATAGAGTTATATATTGATATATAATTCAGGAGATTTTATATTTTTCAATTAAATGCCTTTCAACCTTTGCTCTTTAAAGGTTATAGAAATTCATGATTTTAGCCTCTCTTCAGAGTTCCTATCTTTAGTCATAAGGTCAATCAAATTCCCCTTTTCAAATGTTACATCTTTAAAGAATATGGTAAAGAACAAAAACAATATCCTAAGTGAGGTCAGAAGATTTCATAACCTTTACACATATTCCTTACATTCTTATTCCATTACTAGCTATCGTACCCCTTCTCCTTCCCATTTTTTCCTCTCTCCATGTTTCATGTGTGTTTTCAGCTATTTTACTGATGTCTCTATAGTTTAAAATTTTAAATAGATCCAATCCACTTCAGTTCTTTTTGAGGCTGCTACTTTGCTGTAACAATTCACAGAAGAATTTGCAGGCCTGTTTTTCTTTCCTTGCTCTATAAATACTGCTAATGAAATACCACACTGTTTGATGTTTCAAAGCTATCTTAAGTTTACTTTTAGAAGGGATTACACTAAAACAAACTCAATAAACTTGCATGAGTTACACTTGTAATTGTTTCCAAGTTGCATATATCAGATTCAGGTTTTTTTTTTAGTGGTTGCACCACTAAAATTTGACCATTCATTTAAAGAAATCCAATCAAGTAACCATCAAAAAAATCCCAAACCCTAACTACTGCAAAGCTGTTCTGCCGTTTCCCTATTTAGATGAAGACACATCCAACTGCCAGAAAAATAGAAATTTCTTAGCAAAGTAGTTTTAAAAATTTCGTATTGCTGCAAAAAATACAACAGAAAACTAGATGGTAGATACATTTTATATAATTTGAATAAAAGAAAACACCTGAAAGAAAATACCTGTAAAGGCAAATTGAACGAACTTTCTTTCCTCCTCTTCTGACTTCAGTTCAATTAGAGATGAACTGCTAGGTGCCCAAAGTCGTTAAAAGAAGTATAGGCATCAATGTACAGCCTAAGCAATTTGTATACAAATGAGTCCCACTGTGCTCGCTAGCACAGATATTCAACAATGCCACGTCTCAGACAGAAGAACGCAAGGTCAGTTTTGAGAAGCTGCGAGACCTTTAATAGACAGTCATGCAAAAGGGCAAAGTTCATCTGATTGTATACTGCATATACTTGGAGCGATTCAAAGTCATCTGGAAGATTTTTATTTTAAAGCAGGACTCGGCATTCCCCGAAGGCTGCTCACTTTTGTCGTCTTTAATCTGTCTGTTTATTGCACAACACCAGCATCTTTAGCAGGGCCACCAGTGCTCCCTCTCTCACCACCACCCCCACAGGAAAAAAGTTTATATTAAACCTAACAATTCCTTTCCAGAGAAAGGCTATTGGTTGGGTTACTCTCTCCAAACACATTAATGCAGTAATAATTTAATTACTAACACTAAAGGGTTAGTGCTGGTCATGGGTTTTGGCTACCTCAAAGCAATGACTCACCAGCTATGCCGTTTAAGACGACGTCTCTCCCACAAGGGCTTTCTAAGCCACCAAAGCATTGCTCCAAACGGTCCCTCCCATATCACTGATGACTAAATTTCTAATCTGGTTAACATATTTTGCTGTCAGGGTTAAGATAAACCATCTGGACAATTTTGCTACAAATTCTTTCTTGGCTAAATGTAGTTTTTATTGTAATTTGCCTCATTTCCTCCTAATATAATAACAGAATGTTGCTTGTGTGGATACACTCCGGTGACCTGACAGACCTTTCTATCAACTTCAAAATGTCTCACCACATACTCTTTCTTTATTTCAACATCACCAGTTTCTTCTTATTTATCTTCTTATGAAAATGTGATATTGGAACCGGCTGCTACAAAATGCCAATTCCATCAATGTCCTGAAATTGATAACTAACTATTTTCGAGTTCATTCATTTTAGAAAACTATCAGTTGGCTTTTCAGCCACCACATCAGAATAACTGGGTACTCTCTTGAGTTTTACTTCTCACTGTAATTCTTCAGTGTCTCTTATTTCTGCTACAGCAATTCAGAAATACTCTCTTACAGACTATGATTCAGTGACTTCACCGGATATTCTATGTGCGTTGCTTTATTCACGCGTATGATCATACAAGCATTTATATCTATTATATCTATTCTAACCAAATATTCTACCAGTACAAACAGAACCACAGACTACAAATAAACAGCCCATCTTTCAATATACTCTTTGGCTATTTCTTACCAGCAAATCTATCGATCTGCTGAAACCCTACTGCACGTTTAACTTGGTGTTAAGACGTTAAAGCTGAGATATGTTAACAGGGAAAGCCAGGTTTAATATTGCCCCCATTCTTCTTCTTCTAAATACTTTGTTCAATTCAGCGTCTCCCACTTCTTCTAAGACTGCTGCTGTCACAGTTTGTCATTCGCTGCTAGTTTCACTAACTGCATTGCTGGTTTTATTTCTCAGATGCTCTTTTAATTTTACACTAAAACAGTTCATATTCTTCACAATTACATAAAAAAATGTCCTTTGGTCAAGCAGTTCAATAATTTAAACTTTCTAATTTCTAAAAGTGATTTAATTCCTCTAAATATATCCTAATGTACACAAGCAGCTCAAATTCTGACATTACTCATCCTGCATTACTCTGCTCTGTCAGGCATCAGTTTTAAGTTTAAAAGATTATACCCTAACTCCAATTTCTCTTGGGCTTCCTGTCTCAGTTAGTTATGGCTGTTCTTTTCTCCAAAAGCCATTTGTTGGAGGAAACGTCAACACTCTCTGCAGTATTCCTGTTCTTCAGGTGAATATAAGATGCCACAAAAGTGGCCAGACTGGAGACTAAATAGAAAATACCAGAGAAGCAGCTACAGTACACGCATCCAAACAACACTGCAGTGAACTGCCTCAACGCCAGGTTTTGGAGAGACCACCACGAAATCACTTCGCTCACTCAGCATTGATGGTTACTTACACCAACATGCAGTCCAAAAATGCAAAATGTAGTAACATGCTTGGGGAGAGAAAGGAAGAGGATGGAAATTTGATTCCATGATTCTCCAAAATTCTTCTTCTTTCTTTCTGGAGATTTCAATTGCTATTGTTTCTCTTTATGTCTAATAATATCTTTTATGTGATATTTGCTGCTATTCTGCCTTGTACCACTTAGGCACACCTTCTTTTCTTTTTGGTTAATAAAGCAGTTCTATGATCCCTTATATATATTTTCCTAGCTGTACCTACTTAAAATGCTACCCTTTTCTCCTTGAAAGCAACTCGTTCAAGGAAGCCAAAGGAACATCAAGCAAGTATGAGAAAAAAAAAAATTTGGGCTTTTTCACAAATCACAACTTTTCTCTCCATTTCTTGGAGAGAAACAGACTTGGTCAGAACCACAGTCTTTCACGACCTATACCAGATAAAATTCAAAGGGCAGTTAATAGTCATGTCATCAAAAGAGTAAGATGCCCTCCACTAGGTTCCACATATCACTGATGGAGCGAAGGTAGCAGCAGTGCCATGGAGAAGGATGGCCATCGCTTGCAGACAGGACAGACATCCTCTCCCAGCAACTCATGCCTTTCTGATAAAGGCTTTTACAGGTTTTTCTTACCTTCAAGATGTAGACTAAGGTATGACTTAAAGACATTACCCATACTTAAAAATGTACAGAGATTTTTTTTTTACCATTAAAAATATATAGGGGTCCCTTCTCACCTGACATCCAATACCCTGATAGCATATCCAAATCCAATTAATTACCTCTGATGTTTCAGAAAATTCACTTGGTGGTGAATTTGGTCTCTGCTATTTTTGCTATTCTTCAATAAAAATATTTCCTGGAACAGAGTTGAGATTTAAACTGGAAGGGACACACTCCCTATAAGAAACAAACAGCATCTTATACATATCCATATATAGGATTAGAGTTGTATAAACTACACCGGTTTGATCCCTCCTCCTCTCCAGAAAGACTGGTTTCACACCATCCCCGTTCTTTCCTGCTGGGGGGGGTGCCAAGGCTGGGAGGGGGCCTCTGGGCTCAGGGCTCACACTGTTTTGTCATCTACATAGATGTATTAAGAAAAACCGGACAGGATTGAGCCTAACCATGTATTGCTCTTCCCAACAACTCTTCCGTGAACATTCACTATAGCAGGAACTTGACTAGATCTTGCCTTTGATGTACAAACTCACAATTTAGTAAGCAAAAACATCTGTGTCCAGACAGATAAACTCAGACCACCATTTGTCAACACAAGCATCAGCAAGGACTGGATATTTACAGATTTGCGTAATCACTGAAATTGTACTTTATGAAATTGCTTCTGTTTGAATTTTGATTCTTCTTATCCCACACCACAAAATTCAGCAAGCTTATTTATACAGGAAACAAGAGCAGTGCTGAGCGTTTCTGAATCACTTCCTTCTCCCGGGCTTTAAGGAGGCCCAATTAAAATCTATTCACACACAGGGTCATGCAAAGACAATACAGATGGTAGGATACTGGGTCTTTTTCAAAAATAAATCAATCAATAGATCAATTCTTCTTGAATGTTGTGAGTTGATTGTTTTGTTGTGGGTTGGCTTTTTTTTTCCCCTTCCAAACTGTGTTAAAACCAAACTCATGGATCAAGGGGAAAAAAAAAAGAAAGAAAAAAAAAAAAAAAAAAAAAAAAAAAAAAAAAAANAAAAAAAAAAAAGAAAAAAAAAGGGGGGGAAGAAACCTCTGCTCTTTCCATTTAAATGTTTGACTAACTAGAGATTGAAATTCACCTTTTTCCCCATAATTGCTAAGTAAATCAAATTTCCTTCTAAAATGCAAATTCATTCCATAATATAAAAATGAATACATAGAAGCAGAAAGGTTTACATGTCAAATGGCAATTTTCCTAAATGGCTCACACTTTAACTTGTTTTCTTTTTTCATATCTTAGCCATGACAAAAGATTTAATGGCCATCATTACTCAGATGTTTTGTCAGCATACCATGATGAATGCACTCTTTCTGTGTGTTATTCAGAGTTACCTCACAAGATTTCTCTTCTGTGTTACATTAACAACACCCTTCATACTTAACAATTTGATCTATCACACATTTGACTAATGTTACCCATTAGAGTTCTGTGCAAAGACTTCTTGATTCAGGGAAAGGTAGTTATTAAAATTAAATATATCCTTGCCTCTTAAAAATGTATTTTCTTTAATTACTAATATACATTAAACAGGATCAATCCATTAGCGTAGATATCCCATAAGCTGTCCATGAAAGTAAGTGTAAGGAGAATGTATCATCAATTAATTATAACCATTCTACCTGACCTGTGGAGATGGTGCTACCTCCTCTCTCAAAAATCTCTCCTTGGGAGCGTAAGAAAGGAATTGTCAACAGAAACAAGACAAAAAGCCAAAGTCCTTCCACTCAGCTCCAGGACACTGTGAATGCACAAGGACGAGCTGCACGATTGCATCCCAGGAGGCAGATAACACATATTGCAAAGCTTTAGCTCCTTCAGTCTCCCAAATCCAAACTTACGCCATCCCAACATGAAAGGACACGGATGGGATAATGGGAATCATTAGATAACATCAACCCCCTCCCCTGTAATATCCTCCCCTCTCCTTTTCCACATCACTTTGCAAAAAGAAACTGAGAAACTAGAAGTGCTGCAGTAGGCAGTGCAGTTAAGCCACAGAGCGGGTTAAGCCCTGAGAGTAAATCATGAGGTGCTCCACAGCCCCCAAATACACCTTCCCCAGCTGCTAATGGGCTGTCTCCTCAACTCTGTCCTTTGCAGGACAGTCACCTAACCTCTCCAAAACCCTTCCTTTGCCCTCCTCTCTTGCCTCTTTCCCTTCTGGGTCTCCCACCTCTCACTGGCTCCTCTAACTTCTTAAACTAAATCCTAACCCCAGGCATTAGAGGGGGGAAAAGGGCACTACCACCACCAGCCATTATCTTGTTCACTCTGCTTGTAACCTTGCTCCCCCCACCATCCCTTATCCTGCACATTCAGTTTGCAAGCTCCTCAGGGCCGAGAGATTCTGATTCATCGGAGTTTGCACCCTGCACAGCGCAATGAATCACTGCTGGGCTATATATAAATACACTCAGGGTCAGGCAGTAAAGGATTGCGTACTAGGAAAGCTCCAAGACTGAATCCAAATGAATTAAAACATCAACAACAATGAAGCC
Organism: Phoebastria nigripes; assembly: GCA_035582835.1. Lineage (NCBI taxonomy): Eukaryota > Metazoa > Chordata > Aves > Procellariiformes > Diomedeidae > Phoebastria > Phoebastria nigripes. Next base: position 2,926,918 of record JAYKAV010002109.1, on the reverse strand, counting down.
TCAAGCATCACTTTCAGAGGTACACGCTCAGGGCAGAACAGCACATGACTACATCAGCAGCACTAAATGAAAAATATGAATCTTTACATGCCAGAACTCAGAACCTACTACATTTTCTTTTTAAAATATTCATTTTTGCTTTAAACTACTAATAGAAATTAGAACATGCTTTGGACACTCATTCAACTAATGATTGACTTTTCAAGTAAACTCCCCGTTGATTGTGGGAAATCAATATGGATTTTTAATGGCACCTATAAATCTTGCTGTATTTGACGTAACTTGCAAACAAATAGAAACAATCTTCAAGAAATTATTTTGTTCGCTTACAAAGTATGTAAAATAGACAACGACTATCTAGCCATCCTCACCATTATGCGCTTTACTCTCTTGGAAGCATCAACAACGCCAATAAATTATTTGGAAATTTTTTTTTTTTAAAAAAAGTTGGTTGGTTGGGGTTTTTTTTTTAGTTTTACAGAACTTAAGATGATGGATCTCAAATAAGCTGTTCTTTCTATTCCAAAAGATAGTTGAAGGGTTTTTTTATATTTCTTTCCAGCAGTATTTGTGGTCATGATTTTTTTTTCAAAGGGTCTTCAGAACTCAGTATATATTAATTAAACTGAACCTACATAAAACTGCCTGAAATAATACAACAAAGTTTATAGAAAAAAAGCATTTTTCATACTTTGATATAAGTATCATAATAACTTTACATGGAGCTACTTTGAGCAATGGGTTCTTAGCTTGAGCTGAATCCTCCTTTGAAAACATGCCTTTAATTGCAGTTAACATTTTACTTGCACAGCGAGTAATTAAAAAAAAAAAAAAAAAGAGATGAAAATGTAGTAATAACATTCCCTAGAAAACTCCTCAATACACTATTTATTTTACATTATCTGTAATTAAAGATTATAGCATAGAAGCACTGACCATCTATGTTTTCTCCTGTCCTGTCCAAAGTGTTTATTTTCCCCTTCTGTCCTACGGGAATTATTTGCACAATTAGATCTCAGAGATCAGCATAAATTGCTTACACAAATGCCACAAGCTAGAGACGAGATTTGAAAAATCCAACTCATTATATCTGCAAAAACTGTTTGAGTGTTTTTATATATAGGTGAGGGCATCAGTCATTCCATATGACTGAAAACAAGGGCGTACACAATGTATTGCACTGTCATGGAGACATGAACAAAGCTGGCAAATTAGACCTATTCCAGACCATCACTTAATGAGGTAAATTCCTTCAATGCCATAAATAGGATAAAACATTCTATTTTTAAGTATTAATGTTATTATTAGTCTAAAGACAAAACTAGATATACCAAATTTTTAGTGTATTGCTTGTAGCATTATCAATGGTTTAACTCCACTGAAGACTCTGTATTCCAGTTTTAAAAGCACAGGAATTATTCAGGACTTTAAATTTTGTAGGCAGACCCCATTTTTACTGACAATCTTTATAGAGAAGTGTGGTAGGACATAAATCCTTTCCGGTTAACCATCTGAAAGCAATCAATGGCATGGTACAAAAAAATGCACGTTTTAGTGGAGAATGAATCCTTTCACATTTCTATTTTGAACCATGATGTAGAGTCCTGCAGCAGAGATGTGAGGCATTTCCCATAGGGGATCAATTAAGTAATTACATAATGACTCTAGCTTAAAAAAAAGCATAAAAAACCCCTCTGCCTATATTTTTATTATAAGGGGACAGGCTGAAGAGGAAGGGGGGAAAAAGCCCACTCTCTGCCATACTCCGATGTATGTGACAAACTGGATTAATTTACACATGTCGACATCCATTTCAAACCGCACCTCAAAGCCAGAAGTCCATGTTCAAAAGGAGACAGCTGTCTGTAGCCACATCCCAAAGAAACCTGCCTGTCATAAACACCACCCCAGCAACCGAAAAAGCCACTTCAGAGTAAAAAAAGCTGGGTAAGTTTTGTCAGAAGAAAAAAGGGGGGGGGGGGGGGGAGAAAAAAAAAAGAAAAAAACAAACTTATGAAACACCATTTCTTGCTTTCAGAATTTGTACCAATGTCACATCATTACTTAGCACAACCAAAAATATTTATCCTGGGGACTGCAGACACACCAATGCATTTTATGATGACTGTTCCTTTTACAGACCCTGAACTTATTTCTGGACTGCATTATTCTTTGTGAAGAATTTGCCTTCTGTAAAGTGAAAAAAAAAGAGTTGGGTGTAAAATGCTACCAAAAACCCCAATAACTCCACTTGTTCACGAGGTTTAGACCTATGGATCACTGCACCGCAAACCCCAGAAGGGGTTTCTGCCCTTCTCTCTCTGGGAAAGGGGTGCAGCTCCAAAGTAGGGAAAGGTCAGCGGGGCTAAGGGGGGATATGTTTTTAAGAGTCTTCCTTCCTCACCTCTTTACTAAGATTTCGAAACAAGGAAGCGTTCAGTTGTCTGCGTAGATCAGCACTGAGAGGAAGAGGATGAGCAGTTTCTCCCAGACTCCTGAGCAAGTTAATGTAAACAGTATCTAGGAGCAAATGAAGGAGCATTCACCGTATTTAAATAAAATCAAATGCAGTGGTTCCTGCAATCGTCACAGGATCTGCAGGATTTGACGGGATTTCTAGCCACAGTAGAGCTGCGCCCATGAGAGCCTGCACCGCAACTCATGGCCTGATCCTGAACTGAATTCCCTGCCTTGGCCTATCAGCCATTCATCTGTCTGCAGCTCATTTATAACTAAACTTAGCACAGGAAAAGGACACTTCAAAGAAACTATACAAAGTATTGTGAAACACTTTAAGAGGTTTAGGGCATTCGAGGAAGAATAATTCTAACCTACTAAAGAGAAACATCATTTTGACCTAAATGTGCTTTGTTCAGCTGTCATTGATTTTGTCAGCTGTGCTATCTTAACAAATACAAGAAATTATATTTATCTCCTTTGCCCATTTCACATTTATATAGCGTTCGACAGGCTTGTAATTAACAGCCTCACAAAGAGGGTCAGCTCATGAAATTAAGCAGCAGAAAATGAAGAGAAGTGAGGAGATTTGTTTGAAAGAAAAATACCTATCCGAAGCACAGCATGGTTTATACAGCTTAGTGCATTCTTGTTGCAATCTAAAAAAATACTACAACCATGAAATCTATGATGAGAATGCTTCATATGAAAACCACCACAGGATTAAGTTCAAGAAAGGAATTTCTCATGCAAACTTTGCACTCTAATTTGAACTTTTACTGTAAGCATTCACTTTCAGTTCAATTATATTTCAGAGGATATTTAGCCAGATACTCTGGAAAATTTGACTTGCTCTTGTCTACTTTAGGAATTAGAGGAGACCAGAGATCACAGCTGTCTGGAACAAGATTATGTTTGTAAAGTACAAAAATATTAAAGATGGGAATACTTTTAAAACAAACAAACATAAAAATCTCAAAGCAAACACAGATATCTTTCATCTTATTAAGAAAACATACGACTATTTCCTTTTTCATTCTGTAGGAAAGAGTCTTATTCAATTGTATTAAAAAACCCTCACAAATTCAGATAGGCTTTCTTCTTCCACACGAATTTCTAACCAATTTTGTAAGCATACATTGTGCAGCAAAGAATGCTTGGTGAATAAATGATGCCGTAGCAAAATAAAATGCACCGATTCCTGCACAGCGACTTCTTGAAAGAATTCCAAGATTAAAGGAACATAAAAAATGAATTACCCTTTTTCACCTCTCAAGAGAGTAATCCTACAGGTCAGCTTTGAGGTACATCTGAAACAAATGGTAAACTGTTTGGTAAACAGAAGGATTTTTCAGCAGCCCTTTTAGAAGGAATCATGGGAAAGTTTAGATCTAATCACAGCATAAAGATGAGTTCAAACTAAGGTTGGATCTTTTTTACACATCCTGCCTATGAAGCACACAACATGGAAAAACCAGGGGCTCCAAGGGACCCATTCATATTAGTGTCCTACTGTCTTTGCTTTTACTTTTATAAAGTACTTTTTTTTTTTTTTTTTGAAACAACTTTAACATACTGCTTATAATCTTGTCTCAAATTAGTCCAAGTAAGACACTAGTGTTTCACTCCCCGTCACTTCATCAAAGAAAAAAAGAAGCTGGATGTACCAGAAAACTTATGAAGCTTTTATAGTTTCCAAGAGTTTCCCGTTTGTGCTGAGAAGAGGTTCTGCTGCTGCTGCCCTGACCCCAGCCAGGGAAGAGGCAGATGGTGGTACCAAAGCTTGCTATTATCAGTACAGCCACAGCTAGCCTGGCAAAATACCTCCAAATGCTTCTGCTCCTTATTACCAGCACTTAAACCACAATTCAGACTGAAATACACTGCTTATGCATTTAGTGGAGAGGTTTTCCCTGAATTCCTACAAGCGCAAGAACTGGGAATTCTCAGGACTTAAAACCAGGCAGAGCTTGAACAAAACCCCCTCCTCCCCACACCCTGCGCTAGGTTTGTGATGTGAAACAAATCCACAGAAAAGTTCCTTTTGTTTCTCCCCCCCCTTATTAACATGAGAGATGGGATCCTTGAAGGAGCTGTGACTGTATCAGCGGAGCGACTGCATCACTCCCAGCACTGACGAAACACATCCCACCTATGCTTAAAACAAAAATGCTGAACTCTCAGCTGCAGAAACAGCATTTGTATTTATTTGAAAAGGGATGGCAAGTCTTTAATTATTAAACCAATTGCGTTTAGCAGATGGTCAAAGAAAAGTACTTTTAAAAAGTTGCCCAGAGGGTTATAAAAACGAACAAGCTAAAACAGCTGCCAGCTGGTGCGTGAAATCAATAATGAGAAAACGAGTCCTACTGTATCTTTGTGCTCATTGTCTGGCCGAAGACAGCGAGGACAAGGGAAGGGGAACGTCACAACCCGGGTGAATGGATTACGTGTATCTAATTAGGGGAAGACAAACATCTGAAGTTAGGCTGTAACGAGAGAGACCATGCGAGCGTGTCCCTGTGCCGAAGACGCAGGGGATGGATAGGGAGGCTGCGACAAGTCCTAAATGCACGCCTTGTTGTTGCACTGGCTGATCCATCACTTGTTCCAAAAGCCTGGGAAAATTCAAAATGTATTTAAGCAGCACGAGCACTCTGAGGGCAAAAAAGCCAAGTTAGGCAAACATACGAAATGTTTTAATGATTTTCTTCAATTGGTATACATCCTAAAAAGTAAAGAAAACGCACAAAATGAGTACGCTAAAAAGTTAGGTCAAAGCTTTTCCATACTTCATCACAACAAAACGTTACGTGGCTAAGGATATAAACTAATGTTAAAGCTCCATCTCCTAAGAGCAGCAACCTGGTTATCACTGATTTTTATTCTCCAAACTGCACTTTAGGCCCTGTGTTCAGATTAGAATTTTTTAAACCGTGGACCTCACATCAACTTTAAAATAATATTAAATTTCTACAATAAGATGGCAAGACCTCAAGCAAAAATCTAGAGGATAATAAACATTACTACAGCAGTGAAAATGAGATCGATTTTTCAGATTAATATTGTTTTATTTAAATCATTAAATTAAAAAAAAAAAAAAAAAMCTTTTACCATAAGAGCCTGACTACCTTGTACGTAAAAACAACAGATAGGTTTTTTGGCAGATAATTTACTACCTGAATACCTTATTCCATGGCCAAAGTCTCTCCCTAAATCAGCTGAAACCATCAGTTTGGTTCACCAAGGATTAGGGTTGTTTTTTGGGGTTGGTTGTTTGTTTGGGGTGGGTGCTGGTGGGGTTTTGTGGTGGGTTGGTTTTCTTGTTTTTTGGGGGGTTTTTTTGGGGTGGTTTTGTTTGTTTGTTTGTTTTTAAGGTTCACCCTCGAGAATGATGGGTTATTTGATGAAGAAGGGGGTAGAAGAGGGAAGCAGTCACATGCAAAAGTAAAAAAAACAGAATTGAGAAAAGCACATTAAGTAAAATTTCAGCTGCAGATGAGAGGGTATTGCAGTAGCAGTATGCTTAAAAAAAGAGAACACCCTATCAATTAAAGACATAAGTGTATCAAATCACAGAATCTTACTGACTTGTCACAGTGTTTCTTCCAGTTAAGGTCCATTGATAAAAAGAGAGAAAACCAGATTAAGAAAGGTAGAATTGCTGCTCAAGACAGCAAAGATAATGAAACACAAAAGCATTCCAAATGTTATTTTTAGCATATAAATAGTACACTCTGTTTTAACTTACATCAGCTGTTTTCTTTATCAGATTTTTATCTTAAGATAGAAACAGTACATGTTGCTCTAGCTCCCATCAGCTGCTGTATTTTGTAGAATTTTATCTTAGCAAGAAAATAATGCTCTGCGCTTGAACTCACATCAGCTGTTTTTCTAGTTACTATTGACACGACATATTGAAAACTTTTCTTGTGCACACAAAGACCCTGCGTCCGTACTAATGCATGGAAGTGATACTTCCTGGGGACATCCGGATATGGACAACACAACTAGCAGTAGACTATTTGGTTTATGCAATGGAATGCTGCTTTTTGCAAATAAAAAATTGGCTCTATTCCCATTCATGTGACAGACAAGCATTTACAAACCAGCTACGATATGTGCAGGTTGGTAGTGGTCTTGCATGAATTGAGTAAATATGATGTACAATTATATCCATTCTGACACATATTTGATTAAAAAGAAGAGGGATGGCTTCTTTGATGTTCCTGGAACTGGGTTTTCATTGCCATCATGGTTTGGCTTGTGGTTTTGTTTTGTTTTGTTTTTTTTAAAAAAAAATCTAGATTTGTAAACAAGGTTTATTTTCAGAAGCTCAATTTACCTTCTGCTATCACATAAATTCTGTATAAATAAAGTACCACTGTCATTTTTCTTTTCTGCTGTTCAGCAAGGCTTACTTTCAATCACACAATATATAAAATGTAGATTGCTAGCACTGAGCATTAATTTTGTCTGTTCATTTATTTAGGAATCCTGAAATAAGCTCCTGAAACATTGCTTACAGCAGAACTGTAAACTAAAAGGCACTGGAATAATAAAGATAAGGCTGTCCCATTTAGAAAGGGAAATTTCTACATCTTGGGTAAACAGAGTGCTCTCATAAATCGAGCAATGCCTTTTAGTGCTGTCAATGTGACTTGAGTCTAGATGGCCCATTGTGTTCCCTAAGAAACTTACTTAAAATATTTACTGTAGAATTGTTTTAGCAGGAATGACGAATAAATTTAACTCTTTTTAACAAAATATTTTGTTAAAACGTATGCTTTTCATGAAGTTCCTTTTAATATCTGAATAAACACATGACTTGTAAGGCAACTGAACCATGGCTTCCAGGCTCTGTATTTAAGAATGTGTACAGAGATTACAAAGACACGCAGATATTGGTCTTATTTGTACTCTAAAACAATGAAATTTCTAGGAACCACTTTATTTTAATCAAAATCTGCAACATGCAACTCCTCATCCTCTTCTAATGACAGTGTCACACCATGTTTTGCCCTTGGTGAGCTCAACTACATGCGCCAGTCCTGGTTAAAAACTTTCATGAAAAAAAATTGTGATAATTATGCTCTACCCTTTTTATTTGCATATCCAAAAAATTTGACACTCAAATTCTTGACTGGAGGATCAAAGAAAATAGCATGAAATGTCATGTCAAAAAAGAAGGAAAAAAGAACAGAAAAAAAACCCCATTGTTTGCATGCTGCGCTTCTGACAGTATTACAGAACACACACAAGCAGCAGCAAACAGGAGCAGAGTAGCAGGAATAAGATGGGGAACGGAGAAAATACTGACCCAAGCAGCAAAAAGCAATAGCAAAGATCATGAGACCATTTTAAGTCAGCTTCAGTTGTAGGTATAGGTCTGTGTAACTTAAAAAAATTTTTTTTTACCATCTGACAGATGTTTGATGACCAATGAAAAAGTCATCAGTGGTGTCAGTCCAGCCCAGAGTGAACAGAACAACCCATCAGAAGTACTTCAGCCATGACTAGCACGCTTCTTGGCAGACTCATTAGAGATTAAGCATTGCAGAGGCAGAACAGAAAAATTCTTTCTTAACCCTGGAATGGTTCACGAGGTATCTGGAGTATGGATAAAACATAGGTATTTAGGTATGTTTTGCTGAACCTGGGGATTGCAGTCTACAGATGTGTCAATTCCACTTTCCCAATCATTAAGTTCACTTTTACAGAAAAATCAAGTTTACAGTAAACCTTCAAAGCTTAATATTATGGTGTGAAATGTTGAATACATAAATCTAGTCTCTGAAAAAATTATATTATCTAAAAAATTTTACTGAACACTATGTCTTTTCTTAACCTACAAACACTTCTATAAATGTATTCTTTTTAACCACTTAACTCCTACTCAAGCTACCCGTTTTGCTAAAAAACCACATTAAATTATTCTTAAATACCTGCGTGTAACTTCAGACCTGGTCATCATCTCCTCTTCTATTTTTATTACACAAAAATAAGCACTTTTTTGTTTGTGCAAAAAATTTTCTGTGTTAAATAAATGAACTTTCAACTTTAATAACACAAGTTACATTTAGCATAGCTAAATAAAGGTATTTAAAGTCATTGTCCATTTAGGTTGTTTTACAATATAAAATGCCACTTTCAAAGTGAATAAAAATTTTTTTAAGATGAATTTTTAAAATTATATAAGTCTTACTAGAAAAAAGTCTCATAAACAGGAAAGCCGCAACAGCTAGTTATGGCATAATGTGTTATGATTGTCATGCGGTAATGGTAAAAGGACACTGACGTGCAATGATTTTTTTAATTCCTTTTCAGAAACATTCACAGAAAGGAATTTATATATGAATAACCTGCTCTGTAATGAACAAAACAACTCTTCTGCACTGTAAGTATAAAAATACAAACAGCTTGACATGAACGCAATGACCTCTATCACCTTCAGTTCAACAGCAGCCACCCTCTGTGTAATTTCTTAAAGACAAATATAGGCAATTACAGAAATACATAGTGAGTACCAGCCAAAATCACAGACAAAAAATAGCATAAAATAAAGCTAAAAAATCAGGAATGTTTATCAATAACTTAAAACTTTTCAAAAGTTACAATTATGAAATATTTATCCTAGAAGCACTTTAATTTAAGAAGTTCAGAGATTAACTGCACCCAAATCAAATACATTAGAAGTGCACAGTTAAAGCATCTGAACAACCTTATCTCTGTCCCCCACCGAAGAGCCTTGTACATAACGGTCCTCAGGGGATCGTATGTAACAATCATGCATTTGACAGACACAATGAATTTTGTGATACTGGTATAAAAGTAACTTTTTTAAACTTAATCATTCTCTCTCACAGAGTAAGCTTGCCTTTATTATCATAACTTGTCCAAATACCTTCAAGGAGTTCAAAAGGGTTTAAAGGCTCAGGAGGAGGAGGGAAGCTGAGGTGGATTTTTGAAAAACACCTGCTATTGGATTAACTCTTTTCTTAACAAAGCCAAGACTGAACAACATCACATAAATTCTGTCTCTGGTTTCAATGAGAGCAGATAGGCTTGGATTTTTCAAAGAAAACCTATCTGCGGCAACTTTTGACTTCTGACGCAAACCTGCATCGACAAGCAAAGACCAAAACTCTTTTTATAGTATTCTGACAATTGTTTAAAGCTATTGTGAAACCACCAGGAATTCAATTAAACCCTATGTCACAATTCCTGCTGCTCTTGTAACTGGCACTCAACATTACTCTTAAGTTGCGGAAGAGATTGTTTGATAATATACAGGAAGAAGGGGGAAGCATAAGAGGTCTTGTTCCCTTCCCAAGCACAAGAACCAAGAACATTGGCTCTAACTCGTCGGGGAAATAGAGCAACAATGGCTTGTTTTGGAAGAGTATGATGTATAGAAGACAGCATAGGAGGGTCAGACAGGAAGGAGTTGCCCACACAAACAGGGAAGTCGCAGCTGAAGTTAAATACACGACCCTGTAGGCAGTGGGACTAGCACGCAGCTAGCTCTGAGTAACGTTCACCTTGAGTTCATGTTCTACAGCATAATGGCTCCTATGTCTGCCCACAGAGCAGTCCCTGCAGAAGGCTATGCCTGATGTCACATTCTAGATGATAGCTATACACAGCTGATGCTACCTCTATGTGAAATCTAACCTGCCCCTCTCAACTGTAAAAGGTAGCATGGTAAAAAATTGCACCTTTGCTTCTCCAAGTTCTCCACGGTTCCATTTCAAAAAAAAACAAAACAAAACAAAACAAAAAAACACCCCCCCACCCCAAAAAAAAAAAAAAAAACCCAAAACCCACACACCAACTCTAGCATTGCTGGATATTTTCCAAAGATTAAGTTTCTTTCAATCAGTGAATTTCCAAAAGGTATTATTGCCTGTGAGAAGGTCCGGAGCTAAGATAATGTTATTTTGTTCTTCAGGAAGGAATTTCAAAGAAGGTAGGAGCTAAAACCAGGAAAGCCAAGAAGAGTAACAAAAATAATGGTAACAATCGCTCCTATGTTAGCGATCTCAATTTGACAAGGCAATGCAGAAGTCAGCAACAACTAGGCCACGTTTTGGTTTTATCATCAGTGATTTCCATTGTAATTTAAAACCTTTCTAAAAGTGGGGGTTCTTGCTAGGTCTCAGAAGCGGCAATTTGCCTGAGATTACATACATGATCTTTTAAACTGATTTTCATAGATTATTRTTTTGTAATACTGAATTTCAAGAATTTGGCTTGCTTTTTACGACTTTTCTATCACAATGACATGCACAGTATAGCTCTACTGAAAACTGACTTGCTCGGCCTTTCACGCAAAGTTACGAAATTAAAACCAGTGAATGCAGGTCCATGCTCCATGATGAATTCCACGATGAATCAGTACATTTCGAAAATAAAATTTCAGCTGAAATTTTCTACAGCTTACAGTGTGGATCTACTGTTCTTGCTGCAGCACTGAATGTGATCTCTACCCCCTCTTTTCCCTATCCAGCTAATTTCAGGTGCTTCCAAACTTTGGGATCTTTCCTTCATATAGATGCTTTACACATATATTCACATTATTTACACCTGTTCACAGTTTAATAATTTCTAATTTGTTAATTTCAGGCATTCGTTGTTGACCAGAATCCAACATGTAAACGTATGGGAGCTACTTCCATTAATGAGCTCAAGAATCTGTTGTAATAGTGACACCATTAGGGAGAACAATAGACAGAAAGACCAAACTAATTCCTCCAGCATGGAGTTAATCATATCCCTTGTCCTCTCACCTTCTTGAAAAATCAAGGTCTATGTTACTGTAGTATTTCATTTTCTCTTAAATTGTACTCAGATTAGGTGCAAGTAATTTCTACATAATTTACTAATTTCTGTCAAGAAACAGTATCCAACAAAGTCCTTGTAGAGAGCAGAACTTGGATGGCATTGGAAAATAAAGTCATGTGCCTTGTGGAAACCAACCAATGTGCCTTTACCTCTAAGTGAAGTTAAGTTTCCAGGTGTCATCTGCACCATGGTTACTACCAGGTTACTACCTGGTTTACCTACACTAGACTGCCAGATTGCACCCTCTAAATACTTGTTCAAAGGAGGACAAACTACAATTCAAAATACGGACTTCTACTAATCAGGGTCAAGGTTCTGATTCACAGCCTATGATATTATGCACAATACTGTTCTTTATGTAGTGTCTTTCACATCGTCTAATAGAAGTAAAACACAATGAAATACTGCAAAACTCATTTTAGAGAAGTAGCATCCCACTCTACAGCAGGGGTAACAGGCAAGAAATTAGTATGTGATTACACTGCTTCCAATACCCAGTTAAATCATTTAAAAATAGCTGAAAGATCTATCCCTATCTTGGACTGTTTTCAAAATTGGACATTAATGAGACTTGACTCACTTGATAACTCTGTCTACCCAAAATATTTTTGCCTGCAATGAGAAGTGCTGGTACTGAGAGCTAAATAAAATGGATCAGGAGTTTACAGGTAGGAATCCAGAATACTACAAATAATAAAAAAACCCACTTGTGGACTTAAGGCCACATCTCATTTTTTGATTTATTGTAACCTCTATCACTATGTAATTTGCTCAGTAAAAATCAAGACTTTTCACCCTGCTACTACAAGAACTCTTTAAGAATACACACTTAAACAATAAGCATGATACTAATCCTGGCTACTCCTACAAAGGAGAGCTGCTTTCTCTGGACTTTCAGACCCATTAAACTAAGGGGAGGTGGCCAAGAATCCTTCTGAACCCATGGGTCTCACATGTCTCACTGAGCTATGAATATTTTCCATGCACAGGGTTCAAGCAGCAGTAGTTCATGATAAAAAGCTGCACTCCCCACTGCATTCTAATGGGATCTCCAAACTTCACTGCTGTTGATGGGCTATCATCACATGAAAGTCCCATAACATGAACCGAAACAACATGATGGGTTGCCATTGTCCTTGAAACCTGCCTCCTCTTCTGTTCTTCTTTGTAAGTAGGCCGCTCACACAGCCACACACAGCCCTCTATCCATCTACGACTGCATTCAGAGCTCACCAATACTCATATGCAGCAAGGTCAGAATTTTTTTTTAACATTCTTTGATTAATGCTGAGAGCTGCAGCATGTTTAGACAGGGTCATGACCCCAGGCATCCATTTAATCAAATTTCTCTGCTGCTTGTCCCAGTGGAGCCATCGCAACAAGAAACTCTCTCAATGAAAAAAAAAAAAAGGAAAAGAAAAAGAAAAGGAAAAAAATGCACACTTCACATCTCACATTGTTTACACGCTGTTAAGTAATTATTTCACTCTTCGACCCCCACTGGCCATCAACAGACAAGTCACCTCCTTGGAGATTCTGAAAAGCTTATTCAGCTGTATATAATTCATTTTGTCTCTTTCCTTCATTGTGAAGCTAACTGCTTAGCTTAAAGACTTCTTTGTGAATACTTAAGTACATGGTGTCCATGCTAATGATCTCACTAATTATAAGCGTATTTATCATATACAAAGTGTTCTCAGCTATTGTTTCCTAAAGCCATCTTACTTCAGCTATACCATGCCAGCAGTTTCTCACCACATATTTACCCAAACAAATGGGCACCACTCACATGTGCACGTTACCTTTCCATGAAATTCTGTCACTACCTGAGTGACCAAGCAAGTTGCTCAATATTTGCTCAGGAGTTTTCAATAACACTCTGATCTTTTATGCAGCTCTTCTCCAGGGCAAAGTGCAGAAATGAGCCAGGCAGGTAATAAAGAATTACAGTTTGCCTTTATCTAATAGCTCCATCAGTCAGAGTAATAGAGTTGGATAAAACGGTAACCTATTCACCCAGTTCTTCTTAATTGCTACCCTAAAACACAAAAAGAAAAGTAGGGGCAAGAAAAAAGTTTATTTCTAATTGCAGTTCAGAAATTAGAGGTGAATGACTTGAAAGCTAAGCAAAAGCATATAATATCCCCATCTTCTAACTCAAATGAAAACTGACTGGAGACTGCATTACAACCACAAAACAAGAAGTCTGGGGAAAAAAGTGGAGGGGGGGGGGGCAGCGTTGATTTGGGGAGAACAAAAGGGATTATTTTACATTCTGGTTTCCTTTTTTTGTGTCTTCCTCCTTCCAGAAATAAAGATATTCACAGCATTTGGTAGTTATTTTGCTTCACCACGAGAAAGACGGTGTTATCGGTTTTGATTCTCACCATGGTCTCTCAACATTTCTAAAAATTAAAGCTGAAAATGGAACATGAAGTGTTAAGCTTCACATTCAGGAATTAAGGCTTTCAGTTTTATTTTCTCTGGCTTATGTGCAATTTCACCAGTCTTCATTTCAGCAGCCACATACTCCCCCTGCAGAAGTCAAGCATGTCACCATTATCTGCAGAGAGTCCTTGCTGACGAGTTCTACATCCTTTCAGTCTGCTCCAAGGACTAGACTTTTCACACTATCATCAAAACTTGTCCACTAAATAAAGGACTACCTGGATCCAACGGAAAAGGAAGAAAGGGAAATGAAAGAACAAGTAAGAACACAAAACAAAAGGGGATCCTGGAAGATTATGATCAGATGGAAAGCAATGTAGGTAACAAGGATAAAATGTCACAAGTAAAACAATGGATATGTAACAGTAAGTGAGAATAAAATAAGGGAATTTTTGTTGGGTTTTTCCCCCCATTACAAGGGAAGCAATATAGTAAAAGAATCGCAGGAAGTAGATTTATCTGAAACGTCTTTTGTAGGATGTTCCCCCCCGCCCCAAACCTCATAGGAAAGGAAAATTCCACCTCATCTAAAGCGGACTCATGTGAACACAGCACCAGCAGCGTCAGGAACACATCAGCTTCAACCAGCAGGAATAGAGGCAAATTGGAGACACAAAGACAAGCTTACATGCAAGGAGGACAACAGTAAAAATAAGTAAGTTTCTACTTTTTAATAAACATAGGGAAAGTTTAATTTTTTTTTAAAGGTGGCCAGCATAGAGCCAGATGTCTCTAATAAGTCTAAAAATCTGAACAACAGGCCGTAAACTTTCACATCTTTTTAGCCCCTTGTATAACCCTTTATACATGCCTAGATTGAGCATGAGGCTAGCATATAACTTAAGCAAACCAGAGGAGGACTAATGTGTAAACACTTTGTAGTCTCTTTGTAGAGATGTAAGCATTAAAGCAATAAAGTACTCCAAATAACAGTCCAGACATGGCATCATATACATTCACATGAGATTCAAACCTTCAAAGACACAAGCTCGTAAATTCCGAGTTTTGTGCTTGATTTTGTTTAAATTCAAATATAGAAAAGACATAAATACACACACACTATAAACCAAGATCAGTAAGATCTTACAGTATAAATGTTTTAAAGAGCAGAAAAACAGAACAGGCAAAAGGGACACTGCACAGTGTACGCTATAGATAAACATATTTGCAAAACCTCCGAATTTGTGATGAGAAGGACTGTGAGTTTAACTCCCATTGACTTCAGAAGCCTGATAAAACTTTTCAGTTTCTCATCTACAATGGAATTCTTCTATCTGGAGATTTAAATATCAGCAATACAACATCAAGTCCTCTATATGTTTCTAGATAAATTTCTAATAAATTTCTTCACCATATTAAATTAGAATGTTTAAAGCAAATGTCAAATATATTTTCTGAAAGCAAATTCCACAATTAAAATCAAAACACACTCTTATAAAGCCTTCAAAAGCTGTATTGTACAGAAAAAGCAACTGGGAGGGAAAAGAAGTAAAATATCACTGAATGCCTATACATGCATCTGACCTTTGATTTCTTCAGAGCTTACAAAAATATGCTTATTGAAATTTGGGTGAAGCTTTCTGTTTATCTGCCTTTGACATGCTCTCTCTTACAAAACATTCTGAGTACTCTTGCAATGTCACTTTTAACTGCTAACTGCTTTTCTTGTGAAATGGAAGAATTGCAATAATAGGTCTGTAAAACCAGCAAAATATTACCTTCCTTTAAAAAAAAAAAAACCAAACCAAAAACAACACTAAAAACCAATAAAGAAACTAATCATACTTTAAATGCGAACAAGATTCTACCCACTCGATTGGTTATTGAATGACCTATACAGAGAGGGATTTGAATGAAAGTGCAGGTTGTGACTCACCCTGCACAAGATGGGAATGGTGCTGCCTGCAGGAAGCACTCGGCAGCAATATCCATTTAATCTGCCACATTCCTCATGTAATCATTATACCTGTGGAAAACTGATGTAAACAAAAACAAACAAACAAAAAACAAACCACACACCGAAACACAGTACTGAACCAGATTGTAATGGTTTACATCAAATTTTTATGGCTGTGATTAAATGCAATGTAAAGTAATGAAATATGAGGCTCAGGATGTGCTCAGTCTGTTCCAGGTGGAGATCTGCTTTCACGCATTTCATTATTATATGGGAATTTCTGTATTCCCAGTCAGGGACCGATATCTTCTGCAATCCACGACACCCTGCAGATAAAAACGTCCCCTACAGCAGACTTTGACAGAACAGGTGGGCTCTTGCCAACTTCAGGCTAAGCTATAACAATCAAAAACTCCAAATACCTTTTAGTGCAAAACAAAGGAAGACCTTCATCTGTACGGACAATGGTAAAGGTAGGGCTTAACACCTGTGACCACACACATCAAGGCCATGGAAAACCATTATGATCACCTAGTCCAGTGTATTGAACAATGCAGCCTTAGAATATCACCTAAAAAATATGATCCTGTCTACTGACTAAAGTCCCTTCAGACACAAATAAATCTCAGTAGAGTCAACACACTTCTCTACTTACAAAACTATACTGATTTATGATATTTTCTACTTCTCTATATACACATTTGTAAATATCATTACGTTGTTAATGTATGAAGTATTAATACATGAAATAATATGTGTACACCGTTGGTATGTAAAAAAGACCTGAAATCGATATCATATCACTGCATAAAAGATGCCATCCAATTGCTACTTATATTTTATCGTTATTGAACTATGAGCCATTTCTCACAAAACTTTCATTCAGCATGATCCAAACATCTTGGCCTTGGATTAGAAACTTAAGTGACCCACATTATTTTCCTTGACATAGATTCAGAAACTATTACGTACTTCTTCCACTTAAAACCAGTTATCTTGGCATTATCTGTATCAGCATCCTCTGCTTCAACTAACAGTGTCCTATTTCTCAGATTTTTTCCTAGCTGCCATTCACGTATTTTCAAGAGCGTCCATTTCTGTAGCAATAACCTCTGCAGTACAGTGTAACCAAAAAGGAGATAAAAAGTAAGTCTACTTTCACCTGAGACATGAGCAGCCAAAGCAAAACATGGCACATCAACTAAATACCCTCAGAAAAGTGCAGCTAAATAGACTAGCGTCACTGGATATGAGAGGTATGTGTTACTAAACTATGCACAGATTTCTTACCAACAGTGGATACATCCAAATACAAAGTGGATACCAGCTCTTCATACTTTAAAAGGTGGTGTGGTTTTTTGGGTTTTGGGTGGTTTTTTTTTAATTGGATTCATATCAGCCATCACAGTAATATTTACCATTTACACTTCTTTCGAACCCAGATAATCTTTCAAATAAAAGGACCTTTCACATTTAACTTTTGTTGGAATAGGAAATAGTCCCTGATA
Source organism: Phoebastria nigripes (assembly GCA_035582835.1). Taxonomy (NCBI): domain Eukaryota; kingdom Metazoa; phylum Chordata; class Aves; order Procellariiformes; family Diomedeidae; genus Phoebastria; species Phoebastria nigripes. The sequence goes on along the minus strand of JAYKAV010002109.1, from coordinate 2,909,764 downwards.
CAAACTAAATTTAGGAATAATGGATAGTTTAAAAAAACCTTTCCCCTTAAGCTCACAAATTACCCATTGCTAGAGAGAAACATTCTCAACTGAATTAATTATCTGATATTCATCAGTATCTCCAGAGAACTACTGACATGCACATGAACAGTAAAATAGTAATCATAATGCGTAAACTGTATCTGAATTATTGAAATATGTAAGACTCATGCAACTAGATCAATAAATTAATGAAATATTAGTTTTAACTTTCATTTTCCCTGCATTTTATAATTTGTTGAGCTAAATATTATGGAATTTATCAGCTAACGTACTACTTGCAACTCATGTAACTATTCAACATTAAATTCTTTGGTTTCTATGATGTCATCTAATTCAAAAATTGCTTTTGCTAATATTAAAGGAAAAAAGTAACTTATGCTTCTTACTCTGAAAAACTATTCATGAGAAAGTGTTCGGCTAGGGGAAAAAGCAACAAAATTTAAGAATCAGATGTGTCAAAAAAAATCAAAAAATACTCAGCACTAATTATAACTAGTATTAGAAGCTTAAAGTTTGGTTCTTTTTTTTTTTTGCCCCTTTTTTTTTTCCCCCCTTTTTTTTTTTCCCCCCTTTTTTTTTTCCCCCCTTTTTTTTTTTAAGCGGAGCTCAAAAAAAACCAGAAACCAAAAAACAACCTATATTCTTTCTATATGACAGTCAATAATTAATTTCCAAACAAGTATTATAACACAGTTGTTAGACTCTGTAATTTCTTTAGAAAGGACAGGGCGAGGATCACCTACAAATAAAACATGTCCTGTCACAGTAAAAGCTGTCCTCTATGGGTCACTTATACATTCCTTATGTATAATATATTACCCCTTTCAGAAGAAAAGAAATTGTAAAAGAATTTTCAGAAAGAAAACTGAAAAAGGAGAAAGTGTAGAATATTACATACTATTTACAGACTGCTTGCAAATACATGAACGACAAAGCAATTCATTATTCTCTGGCTACTGCCGTATTGCATTTGTGCTTGGTATTGGAAAATCTCAAACTCTAGCATTAAGGGGCAAGCCACTTCTTCCCCAGCACACAGATGGTGATCTTTCTTAAGCATACCCAAGAGGTGACATAGCATACCAGGCATAAAGGGAATGGCACAGGACAGATGCCACCAAACAAAATGGTCTGCTCAAAACACAAAACAGGAAGAGAGAAACAAAAATTTTGCGTCTGGAGCAGAATTAGCTTTCATACAGGCTACATGTTTATTGCACAGCTTTTCTGTTATTATTTATTGCTTAATAGCAAAATTGGTATAACATACTTGAGATAATTATATTACTAAGATCATGTTCTCAACTGCTTTTATGAAGATAGCAATATTATCATACAGCTAATATTTTGCATCCCTGCAAATTACTAATGATTTAAATCAAAATTTTCCACATCTGGTGTTTGCATCTTAAGTTTGTGATGGAAGTAGGGGAAAATAAGTTATTTCTCCCATATTAATAAAATGTAAGCCTTTTATTGCAAAACTTTAACATCTGCATATACTGAAGTATGGGTTGAACCCTTCCAGGAAACTTATTTTTGAGTCATGGAAATATGTTTACTCCTCCTCTGCAAGATCACCTAAATGAAATCAAGTTATTTAAGCTTTTGAGTAAATCTGATATTGTATATGCTAATTATATGATATCAAAATTGTCTATGTGATAGAATTCAGTTTGTATTTTCCTTGTTAGGTTACATACATTTTAAATAAAAAAAAACCCTAAACCCAAATTACAGTTGTCTTTCCAAGGAGTCCCGTAGAACAAACAGCCTGGGGAACAGGGGCAGATTTCAGCGTCCCATCATGGGACACTCGTAGTGCCTCATCTGCCATTTCCTTCCAAAGAGGTTCCAAAGGAACTCAAATCAAAGGAAGAAGCAGTATTTCAGGACATCTCTCAGGATTACAGTGCCTCACTGTGAGTGTACCCTAAGCTTCTACTTGCTTTTTGTGTAATTATACAAAAAGAGGTATATTTATGTATTCACTGAAACATGAAATAATTTAAAGAGCAGAACAATTGTAGGGCTCTCACCCTAAAACTGCAATACAGAATTAAAGATAAAAATTAGAGATAAAGTGAAGACTGGACAAAACGTAAAATAAAAATATTTAACTATACAGACGGACAATGAAAATAATTTTAAAGCCATTCATGGCTCAAAAGGAGTTGCATAAACAGCAGTAAACAACAACTACCATTAACATCCATGCACACCAAATTTAGCTGTCCATATCTAAGGAATACAGTAATACATACGTTCTCTTTATTTACCATATTATTTTTGTAAATAACCTGGTCCTTATTGTCCTTACTTTTGTTTTTTAGAGACGTCCTCTCTCTAGATCTCATAGACAATCTTTTTATCTCTCTGCTATATATTTTCACCAACACAGAGGAACAAAACCAGAATCCTATTACAATCTTTCATTGAACAGCATTCAACAACTTGTTTCTCACCAGTTTAAGCTCTTGCACAATGCATAGCTGCACTGGCCAGAACATGTGTGTCCATGAAGTTAGAAATGCCAGCAATAGGTCCAGCTCTCATGGGGGGCGGGGAGGGGAGGAAGGTTTTCCAGCACCTAAAGAAGATAGTCGATCACTTGGATAGACAGTGTGCTTAGGATACAGTTCCCTAATAGCACTGATGAAGCTATGAGGGGAAAGAAAGCAAATCTGGACAAGAAGCAGAAGGAAAAAGGAGGGGAGGGAGGAATTGAAGCAGGAATTAACCCAATTCAAATTCATCAAAGAACAACTGTAGGTCATGAAAACTGGTAGTGTTTTCACACTCTGCTGGGAAAAAAAAATAAAACAAGGAAAAAGACCAGAGACAAAAAGTTATACAGGGCTTAATCCACAAAAACCCAGCTTAAAACACTGAAACAAATACTGCATGTCAGGACAATGCTCTTCTCAGTATTCGGGAAAAGATGAAAGGCCTTAACGTCGACATCACTTTAAAATTGTTCACAATGACCAGCAGAGTAGTTTTGAAAACGCAGTCAAAATAAGAAATGAGCCAGCAGCTCAGATGAACTCTTCAGAAGACCAAAGGACGAAGCGCACTTGTCCCCACTGCAAGTGTACAAGACATTTATTAATTTTCAGCTGACAGAGGTATGTCAGCACTATGCCAGAAAAAGCTGCATTAGCACTGAAAGAAAACCTACTGCCAATGGACAAATGGGTGAAACCCTGTGCTTACCGTGGTAATTTTATAAACGCTAAAGGTATACGCAAACGAAACGTATGGGTGAATATCAAATTGGAAGATATCTAATTTGTATCAGCATCATGGAAATTCAACAACATTGAAATAAAAACAGCAATATCTTGATCCCATCCTCTTTCCTTGCTCCTGTCCACAGGCAATTTACCTCACTCTAAGGCAAAGCTTTAAAGACGATCTGAATTTTAAAATGCCGTGAAATTCCCTATTTACAGAGGAAAATGAACATTCATTGTCTGTTGGAAACTGGGAGCACCACCAGTTCATGGGGCAATACGTTGCGCCTCTTACATCAGCAGAGACTTTGACTTCACTTCAGTAAAATGAGAAAATTGCTGTTCCATTCTCAGGATGATAACGGAAAGTCTAACGGTACTAGGAACTGTCCCTTTTCCATACTGATCTACAGTGTACACTCAAACTTGAGTCTTTGTGTGTTTTAAGTTTCTTTTTATGAACTGAGGAGCAACAGTTTAAGAGTTCATGTCTAATTCGTTCAGGTTTTTTACCCAATATCATATCTGATAAGACGCATTATATTTTCTCTAGGGATATGGCTAAAAATGAATCCTAACATTTAATTATATTTGAGTGTGAAATTCTTCAATTTCACTGATTTTTTTTTTTAATCTATAAAAGTGAAGAACAATTTATGCCTTAAAGTCTCATTTATAGCAGGTACTCTAACTGCTCAGGCTTTCAGAAATTTCAGAAGCCACTGCATGCCTGTAGTGCATTGGGATAATTTAATATAGTGTAAGATATGCAGATAAAATATGAATTCCAGCCATGTAACAAAAATGCCGTTGACAACATGTATATTATGCAATTATGACTGTCATTTTATTACTGTTATTAATTTATTAGTATAATTGCAATTTTTTTCAATGTCATAATGTGATAATAAAGGACTTGTCATTACTACGTTAACCTCGGAACATCTCTGACCTCAGGGGAGGTAGCTGTACGCTTTCAGTCCAAAATGAGCTGTCAGTTACCACAACGAGATTTTGATGACTACATTATCTTGTAATTAAATGTCTCAACAAACTTCTCCTTTTGATTGACAGGTAGTTAAGACTATCTTTGACCACAGGGCAGTTTCTTTATTTTTCAAGAATAATTTTTCAGCAGTGAAGAAGAAAGACAAGAGTTTAAAAATTAAAGTGTTTTGAACTATATATTAATCTATATTTGGTACTTATAAGATAGTGAAAATTCTGCCGAATTGCATTATCCTCTGCCCAAGCTACTACATTTAAGTGACAACTTTGATTGATTAAAGGAGTTTATGCTGTTCTTCATTAGCATTTAGGTCTTTAAAGAAATAGATTGGTTTGATTTTACATTTTTTCCCCTTTCATGTTCATTTTTTATTTGTAAGATAATAAAAATGCTTAGAATCAATACTGATAACTACAACGAGATCCCATCGGTAAGAACGTTTAAGGAGATATTCATAAGGGTCCACGATGGTTTGTGTCATCTAGCAGAAGACTCACAGAACTCAACAGAAACTCCGTTTATAATAGGTTTAAAAGAACAGGCAACATAAATTATCATCTATCTGATCATACATCACCTTAAACGTGATTTTTTGACACGGCAGATCCTCAGTGAAACTGAGGCTGGAGGGGCATCAGTGCCAAAAAGATACTAAGATGAGAAGTGAGACAAGACATAGAGCAGCAACCCTAGTCTCTTCACCAAAGATAAGCTTCTTCTGAAGACAGGAAGGTGCAACAACCTTTTGCGGACAATCCTCCATAAAATGATGCACTTGTAAGTTGTCAGAAATATTCATGACCACCGTTGTCATCTACAGCTTTGCCCTCCCACGGAATTGTGCAATAGAACAGACCAATCTAACTTGATCCTTCTCTGCTCTGGCAACCTTTGCTGTAGCTCAGGAGAACAAAGGAAGCAAAGTGAGGATTKTAAGTGGCCAAATCCACTTTTACCTCCCTTTGAATGGGATCTTATACCCAACCAGTCTGAGTTTTAAAGATCAACAATAACAAAGGATGAACAACATCCTTTCCAAAAAAAACCTGACAAGAATAATACAATTCTCATATATCAAATCATATTTCAGTAAAACGTAAAGTCCTYTGAAATGCAGAAAATTGTATCAATAGTGAAATCTAATGGTAATAAAATGAAACAAGGGCTTTCCACAGCAAGCTAAAGGCCACACAGATTTGGTACACCTGAAGCGTGTCTTAAACACAGCTTGTAGCCACATAATTTCTTTCCCATTTGTGCTGCAATTAATACCAAATTATTCAACGGGACTGGGCAGCATTTAAGAAGTCTTCAGTAGTCATACGTAATTGTCACTTAAACTGTAAAGCCTGTGGTTTAATCTTTCAGGAAGAATCCAATGAGTCAGAAGTTGAGACAATAACATACAGTCACAAGCACAAACAGAAGGTTGCACTTATCTGCTGATACACTCCTTGGTTTCAGTATTTCCTAATTTCCCCCTATGGGTATCCTGTTGCAATCCAAATCTTATCGAAGACTTATGTTACAAATGTTCAGAGTTTTTTCATAGATTTCACAGTATGTGGCATTTTATAAAAGTTCTCAACTCTGAGAGTCAGGTATATGTATGGGAACCAACTTTCATTTGGAGAAAAAAACAAACAAACAAAAAAAACAAACAAAAAAACCCACAAAAAAAACCCCAAAAAACACACAACCACCACACACAAGACAAAATGAAAAAAAAAAACCCCAAAACAGAAGGCTGAAAGCAAATAAAATCTTAACATTGATTTTTATGAAATGTATGCATTTTTAAAACTGTGTTAATTTATTTGCTGATATCCAATTCTTTTTAACCTCCCTCTCTCACATTTCTTCATTTTAGCAATACATCTTCCTACGGACTGTTGGACCAAACCCCAAGAGTTGTATTCAGATAATGAGGGCATTTAATAAATGGCACAATGAAAAGTTGGAAAAAAAATCTGAAACTAGAAAAATGTTGCCCAACATGTTACAGTCATTTATGTGGAGTAAGCTTCTGAAGTTTTATACTGTGCATGTAATTCATCTGAACTGTTCAAGATAATGATAATGGCCACACTCACTTGTATTTTTGGGTTGAATCTCATTTGCCATCAGGATAACTAAATTTCTTGAAATGTGTTCTATACTTCTAAATTTATATTTTAAAGTGTTATAACTTCACAAGTATCTATTCTTGCAGAAATTATATTAAATAGCTATGTTTGCACAAGGAAAACTGTTACTTAGCAAATACTGTAGTTGCAGTTGTTTTGCTATTAATTACATACCAACACGGTAGCTGAGAGCTCAGTGTAAAAAGTGAAAAGCTTTGACAAAAGAAAATGAGAGAAGATGATGTTGACAAGTAAAAGAGGAACTTTCCAAATTCATAACACGTCAGGATGAAATGACACAAGATAGAAAAATAACATAACTCTGAATTAGACTGGAGCAATAAGAACATTAAAAGGTTATTTTTACCTGGACAGTAAAGCAAATGCAATGTATCTATCAGTATACTATCTAATTTTATGGTTGGGATAAAGTTGAGATGTCTTATGCTGTGTTTTGTTCAACCACTGAAACAACATAAAAGCTAAATTATATAAATAATTCTGCAATAAACTCATTAAAAAAAGAAATAGTAAACTATTTCTTTTGAATTTTATTTCACTTCAGTTTTAGAAAACTAAAATTTCTCTAAAATTTATTTCTCGAAAATAAAATTTATTTCACTTTAGTTTTAGAAAATGGAAATCAGGAACTTAAAAGCTACCTTCACATATGTGAATATCATAGGAATTCAGAATAGGAAGTCACAAACCTTATTTCAAATCACTTATGCTAAAATGTACCACTTCCTTATGAGTAGGCAAAATGAAGCCTACAGAGTTTAAGTAGCCCATAAAGTTTCATACGAGATTTACCCAGCAGATCCAGAAATAACAAGGTATACTATAAATAATAGACAACACCTGAGTTCCAAGGTATTACAGGCTATTGTCAGCTGAAGCTCAGGGTACTGTCACCACAATTTTTTAATGAGTCCATTGTTGTGACAAGCACTAAAGTCTTAAAATCCCTTAGCAATGAAATTACTAGTTCCTATGAAGATCAGTCACCAAACAAGTTGTGGGAATACTTACTATCACAGACATTATGATGCTTAACATTTTCCCTAAATGTCAAAGTTTTGGCCAGAAGACTTAGTTCAGTTAGTCTATATTTGATAATACATTTACACTGTTGATAAATATATCAGCTTTTTCATTTGTATTAAGAAACAAGCAAGCTTGCTATAAAAATAATAATATAAAAAAGATCCCTATATCAAGTATTTTATATATATTATAAATTCTAAAGTATATATATACACACACATTATACATACATATATATCTATATAAAATTTATAGAAATTGATTCAATTGATTGAATATTATCATATTGAATATCAATTACTATTGATTCTAGACCAGCTACAGGTCAATGTGAACCTCCTGATACAGACTATATTAAAACTGAAGCAGATAACCTGTGTGGAACAACTCAGACTTCAGAAGTCATTTTAAAAATAGCTCTTCTGAAAGGTAACATTTTAATTTAAATTTTATGTAAGGATTCTTCACTGTCTACATATTCTAAATACCAAACTGAAATTAACAGTATCTAGGATAACGTGCCTCAAATTACATTCCAAAATGAAGTTTTTAAGAGCATTTAATTTTGAAACGACATTTTAAGATACTATTAAATCAAAATATATTTTAAAGCCCCTTAAACTTGCAGAAAAGTCTAAATCCCGATGTTACATTGCTTGCTTATATAAAAGGCTGAGAGATAAAATACATAGCTACAACATAAGATTCTTTATTCTGCCCCCCTGGTGATCTCAAGCTGACCTTTGCAGATCATATTCTCTGGAATACTGCTGGAATATTTGCAAAGCCAAATATCTCATTTAGTCTCACTATACCCTACTGTGCGGGTTTGAAGTGCTCTGTAAGAGGATTACTTCCAGCCTTCAAAATATTTTTAGTGAAGGAGAAGATTCTGCATTGTTTACAGTGTGGCATGTTTGTATTTCTCCTGTGACTGGGAAGCCGGGAAGAACAGTGAATTGAGGAAATTTGCCTTTGAATATTGAGATCAAGTACTGTCCCTGCCATCTCACAGATACTCTCAATCAAAGAGGTACTGATGCTTTCAGTGATCGCTACTGATTAGTCCAAGTTAGTGAAAATGATTTTATCATACGTGCATTTCAATGTAGCCAGCATGCAAGGAACAGGATTTTCATATGAAAAAGAATGGGAGCTTTGTTCCTCATTATAGCTCCGATGCACCAAATTCAGATGTTCGGGTTTGTACTTATTTCCATCAAGTCTGCAAACAGTATTTCCTCTCAGTTATTCAAGACTGTATCAGTCAACAGGCATGATACTATGAGCTGCCTCCGTCTAGAATATGTTTCCTTCATTTAGGAAAGTGCAGTAATTCATCAGTGATTTAACCTATAGACGTTTGAAGGTTGGAGAGCACCTCAGAGGGGCTGTTGACCTTCAGCAACCGAAAGAATTGAAGCTCCAGCCTTAGTCAATATATATTTATCTTTCTGTTGGGACTATTACAACTGTTCAAGTAATGCTGACCTTGAAACTTCTGCACACGATGCACTAGAATAATGATCCCTGAAGGAAGAGTATAAAAATACCTAAATAGGATATCTAAATCCAAAATGCACATAAAGATAAAAGAAAGCATTTCAAAATGTGAAGTCACTTAAGAAGAGGTAATATTATTGAGGCTCCTATTAATTATAATTTGAATAACATTGCTAAATACCATAATTACACATTTCTAAATATTTTAACGATAGGATATAATTTATGTCAAAGACCTTGTTTGTTTCATTGTGAAATCTTTGCCTATTTGTAATTAATTTAATGTCTGACTGACAGCCTTGTAAATTGAAATCATCTACATCTTGAACTTGCTCTGCACAACTGCAAGAGCACAAAATCTTTACCCTATTCCTTGTGCTTTTTTAACTTTGCTGCAGACAGAAAACTGCAAGAAATAAAATGGTCGGTTTCATGTAATGTCACAGTTACTTGTTCCCTCACATTCAATGCAGATTTTTCACTCGAACTTGAGATTCAAGCAGCAGCCAGGACCAATTCCATTAATCAAAAATATTATGGTACTAGAGGCACTAATAAAATGAGTATTTCCCTCATTGTACCACATATAAAACAGTCCTCTTGCAGCACCAATCTTGCATACGTTTCCCCTGGACCTGCTGGGCAGTGCTGTTTGGCAGCTAGGCTATACCTGCCCATCCAGGGACTACAGCAAGGTAAGGAAAGGACAGACAGCCTCTCCCTGGGTCCTCTCCTTTTCTAATACCCAATAACTGACAGGGACAGTTACAAAGTCTTTTCCAAGTAAAACCCATTCTTGGAGACGATTTCTCAGAACAGAAAACAAAAACTGTTTCTGGAGGTGGCTGGAGTAAAGATGGAGATTATCACAAGTAAGCTACCATGAAGACGAGGACCCAGTTTTGGGCATGGAACATACTGACTTAGTTTCATATCCGTTCTTAAAAACAACCATACTCTGTGTGTAAGATTATATGAAAAAAATTCTCAAAAGAACAATATACCCTAAGTCTTTAAGTTGGCTGTTTGACTTCTCTTCAGGCCCCCTTTGACTTCTCTTCCCAACATCAACACAAAAATCCTTCAAATTCAAATTGCAGTTTGCGTAATGCTCTTTGATACACACTGCYCGTAAATGACCTACCTGAACTATTTACAGGCTTTATTTAAAAGAATTACTGTTAAAAAATTCACAGCAAGGACAATTTGTTAGATTTTTATATCCACTATTCTCATCGCTCAGTTTCCTCCATTCTCTTTTCTGGAGAGCATAGAGTATTACCACAATGCCAATCAGTGGCAGCAGACAGAGACATCAGTGCACAAGGAAGACCCAAAAACACTACTATCAAGCAATTAGTTTGTTTGCTTGCTGGCACAGGGTCATCCTCGTGCCCTCCCTTTGGATTTTTCCTCTCACTTCAAAAGACTCAATAACTACTTGAAGAAAACCATCTCTCTTGTATACTTGTTAACACAGAGTAACTTCTTCTCTAGTGCAAATGTGACTTGAGTCAGCTACTAAATGCATAAAATAATTAAACGTCCACATCTTACAAATCATTTTCCAACCTCACCACAGAACTGTCAGATTTCTAGCTGTCTAGAAGTTTTTATTTTCTAAAATTTTTACAAAAATATGACTTCACCTAACCATCTTTCCTGTACTGCCAACACATTCTGAAGGAAAATTCTGAAAACCTCCACATATTTAATGAAATTATGTATGAAATTGAAGCAGCCTTGTACTAGCCACAGTATAAAACTAGAAGTTGACATTCTATAGTACCAATGGAAAACACAGAAATTAAGAACATGTACAGAAGATTTTTCCAATGCTGAGCAGAAATACTACACCCAAATGACCCTGTTGAGACCTATAGAGATACTGTAATTTTATGTCCTTTCTTTTACCTCAGAGAGTTACAAAAAAAAGAAAGAAAATTAAGATAAAAACCTGAGATCACACTGCACATACATGTACACCACCTACAGAGCAAAACAAAAATATGAATTAACAGTCTAGAGAGTCCTGAATACATGAAGCCTGAATCAACAGAATTAGCATTATTATTTCTAAATGACCTGATGAGGTCTTGTTATTCAAGAGGAAGAAGAAAAATCATGCTCTAACTCCTGCTCTAATTCAGAATTTGCGATAAGATTTTTTTTTAATACGCTCCCAACACTTGCAGCTGCCAGGATGCAACAGGGGTAAGGAAGAGCTATAAAGTAGCAATTTTGAGTCTTTTTGTAGCCAAGTCCAACTTGCGAAAAATATTTTCTGTTGAATGAAACTTCCAGCACAAGCAGTGAACTCTTCTTTAACTGAAGATCACCCACCAAAGATCTATTTAAACACTGTGGTGGGATGCCTGAAATAGGAATAGAGGCTTGCCTCAGAAAGGCTGGGAGGGCTGGACATCATTTGGGGAAGTATGTTGAAGACTCTGCAGTAGGGAGGCATAAGATCTTTGTAACAAAGGGGAAATGTTTCTTTTCACTTTATAAATCATTTTAGACATACAGCATTGCTCTGGCAAAAATCAGGAAAGGTCTGCTGTTTTATTAGTCTCATTAGCAGCGATATTCATCTATTACGAGGAGGTTAAATACCTACAAGGGAGAATGAGCAGTGTTAACAGCTCCACTGCCCACCTTCCTCCGGCAGGTACCCTGCTGCCTGTCCCAAAGCCCTTTAGCTGGTGCTTGCCTGTGGGACAGAAGAGAGACCTGCTCCCTCAGCCCTCAAACCATGCACGTTCATCAGGAAGCAACGGCGTAGAGCCCCTCAGGATGCCCCAACTGCTGATCAGGGTCCTCCTACAGCAGGACTTCAACGGACCTTCAGCTCTAGCACCACATCGCTTATGCCAGAAACAACGAAATTATGGTTTCCTCACATCTACTGAAAATACTTAACACACACATGGACATTAAGGAATAGTGATTGCCAAAATTCTGTTGAGGATGGTAGCACCACTACAGACACAGACACCACCCACAGAGAACATCTAAAAGCAATTGCACAAAAGAATTTCTGTTTGGTGYATTTTATTTGGACTCAGGGGAGTCAGTACCATTTTATTTTGCCTGGTATTATCCCAGATGCTGTTGTGTCTCAGATTTATTCATGCATTTCCCATTGGAATACAGGATTCTGTACGAAAATCTGATCCTTCTAAGCAAGTATCTCTCTTCCTACAGCAGCTAATAAAAGGCTACCTTGAAAGAAGAAAAAAAGGTAAAAATTGCACCTATACAATGCAATTCAACATGGCGCACAGGGTTTTATTTTATCCATATATTGCATAATAAAATGAAGTTTCACAACATTTACTGCTCTATTAACTCTCTTACATGATGTCCACTAGATTAAGGCTGTAATAGGATTTTTTTTTTTTTTTTAAAAAAGAAACCTGCTGGTTTTGGAAAAACGAGGCTTAGCTGGGGATACAAGAACTTCTTCAGCTTCTGATAACTAGTTCAGTATCAAACCTATTTAGTGAATTAGTCACTCATGTCTGAAGATTGTTTGGTACGATGAGGGTAAAGAGCTTTGGACACCTTCTGCCCAACAGCATAATCATAAATTTTGCCTCCAGGAGATCACACAACTCTGAAATCCAGAGAAAGATACACACAGGCACTGCTTTACAGAAGGATATCCTCCCAGACAGCCTGGGGAGACCTACTTCAAAGTCACCTTTTTCTGACAAAGAATTAATATTAGACTGACTTAGCAGTATGCCACAGAGATCAGCAGACCTGGATGCACAAGGAGACCAAATTTGACAGATTCTGTCCAGCTTTTTCAAAATTTACATGAACAGAACCAGTGCTAACTTAGTACTGTTGCAGGCAGTCTCAGAAGAGAAACCAACAAGAGAACAGCTCTTAGAGCATTACAGGCATCATACGATTAAGTACGAATTAAGCTTTTTCTTCCAGGTAACAAAATCACTGCCACTCAGACTACAGAAAGAATTCTTGAATATTTGTCTTCCCTGAAGAGACAAAAACAATTTCTTGATGCCACCTTTGGAAAATATCAAACTAACTTCCCAAAAATCATTCTGCACATTCTCAAAAGATGACCAGTGTTGGTTAAGCCAGGTCATAAGTGCTATTTTTTTTTTTCAAAATGTGCGTTCTCATTATCGCACGTTTTATACATAATTTAAATCAGAAGGTGAACAATAAGTAAGCTCGCTTAAAATTTGTGAGTAACCATCTTATTTTATTTAGCCTGCAGAATATCTCAGTTTTGTCCTGTACTTTATTTTAGCTTGGGTAGCAGAGGAAGATAATCAAGTTTAATGGGTACTATTACTTAGTTGCACAAAATTCAAGGTCACTGGGACATTAGGGGCCAGGAAAAAAAACGCTGATTGAAGAAACAAGTACATAAACAATTTATTTTAATTGTATTTCTTTCGTTACATATGCAGTTATATTAGAACTTGATGCAAAATGTTGACTCAGAAGAGCTAAATATAATCAAAAGCTACCTTATATTCAGCCAGCATAACATATTTTGGTACTGTTCACAGAATGCCTCAAGCCTTGCTAATTTGATAATGTTGTACTCCCTCTATATTTTAAGCTAGTGATATAGAAAGGAGGTATAGGTGGGACAGGAAGTTACACTTCATCCATTTTAATTTCTCAAGGATAACAATTAAACTTGTACCAACATATCAACTGTTACACTAAATTTATGAACAGAAAAAAGGTGACAATGAAGATTAATCACCACATACAGGCCTGTCAAATTGCTCTAACTCTATGATATGACCAATTTATTATGTAGAAATGGCTACAACAAACAAAATGTACAGGGTTAGACACAAAATGTTCCTCAGTCAGCAAGTCTCTGGCAATATTCAAAGACATTTCTTTAACCAAACAATGAAGCAAGTAGTAGTACAGAATTTTAGCCATCATGGACCTTTTCATGACATATACCACAAGAATTACTTTAAGTATGGTTACTAAGGGATTCATTATTTTTTATGAGGTCTAGGACCAACTATGGATGGAGATGACCACTCACTGTTTCCACCTTTGGACTGGTTCCAGGGGGCTGGTCCTGGAAGACAGCCCTCCTGCCCTCTTTTCCAAACTGGGCAGAACGGACACCGAAGCCAATTCTCCTGAAGCACACCAACTTCAATAGACATGGTCTCCCTAAACACATTACATGTAGCTCAAATTTGTGGAAGAGTAGCTTCATAAAAAAAAAATATCATGCAGTTATATAACTAGTGTATGAAAAGGGTCATATTCCCCAAATTTGGCATTTGCCCAATCACTAAGAGCTTTACTTTCTAACCTTAATATTATGTTACTGGAGATAATTTTTTTTAATTGGGGAAGATGGAATATTATCTCTGTTGAACTCCAAATGGCTCTGGAACATAATGTTGTAAACAAACTTCCAACCAACATTGTACAGATGGAACATAGCCTCTCCACCTTTATTACAACAAATAAAAATGATGTACAGTATACAGAGAAGTTATTCAGCAAGCAATTCCCAGGGATCACCTTTACTGCAAAGTACTGAAAGATATCTAGAACTCTTTATATTATGTTGGAGGTTTACTCAGAAGCAACGTGGTAGATACAACAACTCACAGTTGTTATGGAAAGGATCGGGCTGTAAATAGATGTATGTTAGCTCCGCACACAGCATGTCAAGGAAAAAAGCCTGTGACCAGTATTTCCTATAAAGGATTTCGATGCTGCTAAAATTGGTACCACTACCATCACATCAAGCTAACGTAAAAATTCAATTTTTGACAGGCACCAAAGAAAAAAAAAAAAAAAGAAAAAGAAAAAGAAAAAGATATGTGACATCTATTATTCTTCCCTCCCAGTGCCTAGCTTACATGGAAATTGTTCCTATTTACTTCCACTATTAATTACACACACTTACCAAGCTACAGATACGAAATGTCAGGTACGTCACAAATTATTCACTGGTGGTCTCCCCTCAATTCCCCTGGCACCTCCCACTCTGCATTCTCCTCCCATAAGCCCAGTAAATCCCTCCTTTTCATATTCTTCAGTATTATTTCCCCACACACTTTCATCATTTTGAAGCCTCCTATTCTCTTCCACTTAAGAGTTTAATGGTGAGGATGTACTATAATCAAATCAGTAATGACCTATAAGCAGCCGTGTCAAATTGAAAAATAAAACTTTTTTTTTTTTAAATTAATAAAATTATTTTCTTATTATACTCTCAGCAATGTAAAGGAACAGCAGGAGACATCTATCTTTAACAACTCTCTTAAGTTTCTCAGTTAAAACCATGACCAGAGGATACATTAAGAGTACTGTACAAAACTCTAGGGAATCTAATTTTTGGAGCAGAAACAGGCTCTGTATCTCACCAATCAACCTCTATAGCTGTTTCACTTCAAAAACATTTTTAAAATAGCCAAAACAGGGTGGACTTTTCTCCTTCAAAATACATATATTTTAAAAACTGTTTTTGTAGGCAGATGGAACAAATTATCTTCTGTAAGCTCCAGTAGAGAGTTAAGAAGTCAAGGTTATACTGACACACCACAGTAGAAGAACACCCTTATTGGGAAATATTGGCTTTTTCGTAAACTATAATGCCTGCTTTTGGCATATACAATATGCCTCTCCAAGAAAGAAACAGGAAAAAAAGCAGTACTTCAACTAAAGCTGTACTTCAACTAAAAACAGCGTTCAAGAAACATACAGAACTGGCATCCACAATTAATCTATGTGTTTTTACTTTATGTATGTCACAAATCTTAAGACTATAGTATTTCATTCTTGGTTGCTTTACAGAGAAATATTTGGGGAGGGAAGAGGAGAGGGAATAAAAAGGAAATACATGTTTGCAAATACCCCTTCAGTGCTTCCTGGGAATCATGGGGCAGCCTCCGAAAAGGCACCCAAGAGCCATGATTTCTCCTCAGTAAAGAGAAGCTACATCATGCCAGCGGCACATCCAGAGTTCACACCGCCACAGGTATTTAAGCCAAGAGACTCCAGCTCCAAGGAGGACACCATGATTCTGCAGGAAGGCTACAAAAATTCGAAAGCAGTTTTTCAGTGGTTTTGTTTTTCCAAGGCAAATTTGTTCTCCACAGAAAGTAAGAGGTTGTCACAAGAAGCACAATCAAGTATTTAAATCCTAAAGAATATTTTATTCCAGTAAAAAAAAAAAAAATTATGGATTCCTGATACCTCAATGCTAGAAAAATGATCCTTCAGCCTGCGAGGACCAGCAGCTTCAAGTAATGTAATGTATGCAACAATATACATGTAATGCATGTCACTCTCCCAAATATAACATACCATGTTATATTTAATTAGTTTTAATTAATTATTTTAATTAACATACCATGTTATATTTAATTAATAATTCATTAATAATTAATGTTTAATTAAAACAATTAAAATAAAACAAAGCAAGCAGTTTCTTGGGCATAAATACATCTAAATTTTGTTAAATGGGTGCAAAATGTCATGCCCAACAGACACAAGTCTGTTTCTTGAATACACACAAGAAAAACACACATGCAAACTTTGATAACAGAAAGACAGCAATGTTAGTACTGTAAGAAAAACGTATAGAAAGGTTTAATCGTTCTTTCTTAGGCTTTATCATATCCACACTTTCAAAAGTTTAGATAAATATTTCTTTCAGCTAATCCTCGACTAGTCAGTCATTTCTTAAAAATATTAGCAAAGCACGAAGGATGACAGCTGGCACACCAACACTGATTTTGCAAACTCCACTGGAGGCTGCTCTTCAGATGCGAGACGAACCGATGCACCTTGTGCCCTTCACGGTCCCACGCTGGGGCCCCACGTGGCCGGCATGTTACTAACACCCCCATGTTCTACACTCATGCATGGCCCAACACTTCAAACAGAACTTTTGTGAACGTTTGCCCAAGACAGCTGCACTTTTATACGGCTTCACACAGAATTGGTGCATCTTCTGCCATTATCAGGGTTGGTAAAAATCCATCTAAAAGCCAATGAGATCTGACATTCTTAATGAACCCTTAGGAACAAGATTTACTAGTGTCAAGTAAGCTTTTGATTTAATCTTTTCATTTTGCTGTCTCAGGAATCAAGAAGTAGGAAGACCGATTCATTAAGATGTTCTCTGGAATCGGGCATTCTCGGGAACAACCATCCACTTTAAAGCATGAACCTGGAGGATGTCCACACTGCCCACTTCACAGTTATGAGTAGTTCAACCAGTGTGAATCCCTGTCAGATCCAGCTTTATGCTCCTGAGCCCATGCTTTCTCCTCACATACAAGGTATGAAAAGCAGATAGTCAGGCCTTCTCTGACATCATTTTCTGCTCTGGCATAGCGAGATCCATTTCCCTAACTGCTTTGCTGCCTTCTGCATCCAGAAAATGCAGGCTGCTGCTGCTCAGAAGAGGCAAGAACTATGTAGTTTTGAGTCAGAATTTTTTTTTTTTTTTAAGCTAAGACAAGGGTTTACCTACTGCTTTGGTTTTCTGTGTGTGTTTTGGGGTTGGGGTTTTTTTGCCTTTTTTTTTTTTTAATTCCCTCCTTTATTCAATGCAAAAAATTCTGCAATTTGTAGGAAGATATTAGCATGCAAGTTTTGTCTCTCGCTTAAATAATAAAAATACAGTAGCAATGCAGAAACCTGTTTTCTCCACCTTCCTTTTTTTTTTTTTCTTTAAAAATATGGTGTTCAATAGAAAAAACACATCACTGAGAAAGAAGAGCAAGAAAATGAAAAGAAGTGGGGATGTGAAAAGAGCATGGCTCCACATCCATTAACTCACAAAAAGTTTCAACTCTATGATTACCTTGATTCAGAAATGGAAACAGCAGCTGGTAAGCTACCAGAAAATAATTTTCCCCAGTCATTTTGATCTTTTTATAAACAAAAGATCCACGCAGAACCCTTTGATCCTGCCTGATGTAAGAAACGGGGATTAAATGGTTTTAAACTAATATTTCTAAGATTCTACTCATACCACCTTCCCTAATTTTATGGCATTTAAATGCAAAGAAAAAACTGCACCCGTCCCAGAGGCAACGTGTGTTTTCTTTCTTTCTAATAGATGATAAACCCATTAATGGTTTTCTCCATAATTAGAAATGCTGTATTAAGATAATTATATATAAGATCAATTAGTTACATAATTCTGTCCAATTGGGACTACTAGAGGTTGAAATTCTTTCCACTTTTTAATGCGAATTTATGAAAAAAACCTCAAATTCTGTCAAAGAACATTTTTCAATGTTAAAACTTTGAAACCAGTTGTCTTATTTGGAAATGCTACAATTCATTTCAGTAGGGACTAGAACTCTGTCTCTGGAAATACTTTTGCACTGGCCCTAAATTTGGTCAAATGACAAATCTTTGGGAAACGCAAAGTCATAGTTTGCATGAGATTAAGAACCATAAGAAATTAGAAATTGCTCAAGCGTACATTAAAATTTCTGAAAATCCCAACTTCCCTAAGCACACCTAAGCTTGCCGTACCTTCTAGTGTTGAGACTGAACAAGCAGCATCCATCCCCACAGAGCCAGGGTCTGCCTCCTCCAGACCACGGCTGCAGTCCCATCGTGACATGCCCAGTACCTGCTCGCGCCCGGCCAGGAAGGACCACTACTGTAACACCATAAAGACAGGTCTGCATCCCCCGAGCTGCTTATAACCTCGTGCTTGTGCTCAGGCTGTAAGGAGGAGCAAGATCTCTACATAAAGAAGTTTTCAAGGAAAAGAAAAAAAAAGTAATAACACAGCCTCGTTGCTTAACCCTGATAGCCTACTGATGCCTACTGGGCTACTCACTGTAGAGATAGCAACTGCATTATCAAAGGGGGTGAGTTTGCTAAACTGGGGTCAACAAGTCCCTAGATCAAGCCTATATAGCTTCCTGCTTTAGTAACACATACCGCAAATAAAATTCTTAAACCCTATAGTCTTTGTAAGACTCTTCTCATGGCCTCTGCTTTATAATTTGAAACTGATACAGAGCTCATAACAGATTCAATTATTTTATTCCTGACCATTCAATTATTTATATTGTTTAAATAGGACACTTCTGCAATATATTTTCCTCTCATATTATTTTTGAAGCTATTTCACATAAGTGAGATAAGGTCCCTTTTAAAAACACTGGCTTTTTAGGTGTTAAACACAAGTAGTAAATCCACTTTGTCAAATTGCCTCATTTATAATATTTAATCTTCCTTCTGTAATCAGGAGAGCTGAAGTACACATTCAGAGTTGCTTTCCTTTGACACAGTTCTTTTATTACTGTCTCTTTTCCTCACATAATGTCCCACAGCAGCTGTGCCATTATGATGATGCTTTCTCTTCTCATTTTTTTTTCTTTTTTTTTTTTTTTTTTTTTTGATACGGCGACCACAGCACAAATAATTAAAACATGTATTTACCTTCCATCATTTGGCTGAGACTAAGTGCACATTTTGGGGGAAGGGGGGCAGTTGTTTGTTTCTTTTTATTTTATTTGTGAGCAGTGACATATTGATGTTTCAGATAATAAATCATTCCAATTTGTTCATCTCTGCCAACAATGGTTTTAATCTTCATTTACGACTTGCAAAGTCCGTTTTGTTGGAAGCGTTTGATAAAATACTCAATTACCATTTTTTTTGCACTGCAGTTCAACTGCTGTGCTGATAAAAGGCTCTAGCTCAGAAGATAAACTGCAAATAATTCCTGAAGAACAAATGTCAGAGGCAGTTCACAATGAATGGGATTTTTTTTTGAGCAGATTATTCTCCCACCAAAGTGACAGGGCAGCTCAATATTTATTTTGTTGAGAATGTCATTTAAATATTGTTTGACACCTGCTCCCTGCAGTCAGCTACTCAGCACATTACACTTTCAAGGGGTTTAGAAGTGAGGTTCCAGCTCTCTGCATCTACTAACATATTTCAGGGACTCAGTTTAAAAAGCAGAAACGGCTGCTTCAGTACACACTTTGCAACTCCTTCCAGGTAAGTAAATGGAAATAATACCAAAACGCACGTGCTTGCACACTTCTGCATATTTAAGTACACATAAGAATTCACAGAACGAATGTGTGAGAAAAAGCGTGGACCTAAGAAAGAGACTGAAGTTTTCAACTTGCCCTTTCAGCTTCTTTGACATTTAACCCAAAAAAATTAATTTCAGATTTTTTTTTTTCCCTTTCACTTCTGTTCGAAGGAGAGAAGGTATCCCGAGGTTTTGCGTGAATCTTCCCCCATGGGTATACTCTAGATGGCACTGCTCAATGACTGAAGACAACTCACACTCCTACAATTCCTCGCAGCAAAATGGGATTTCTCCCCCTCCCACCCCGCCAAATTTTGAAGTTACAATATTTTGGACTGACAGTGGTTATTACTCCATCACCTACTTATCTCAAAATAAAAGGATCGTTCATACATTATTTTCGCCTAATCAGTAGCTCTTTTCAGTCCTTTAAAAATCAAAGCATTCTTCCAAAAACAATCTACTGAAATCTATGTGGAATGTATGTGAACGTGCAGGGAGGACGGCACCACACAGCAGGGCCTGACAGAAGAAAGCCAAGGATGTACCTAGAACATTCCCAGGGAAGAGGTCCCTGTCTTTACAAAAAGCAACTAATAATGTGCTGTTTATCTTAATGAATTAAAGGAGTAATTATGTCTTTTGTTTCAGGTTCCTAATCTGTTTTCAACTACCCTGGTTTATTTGTTTCAATTATGGTTTTTTGTGTTTTGGTTGGTTGTTTTTTTTTTTTTGTGCTAAATCACTGCTTGTCTACAGGGATTCAGAGAACATGCTGAAGGTGGAGCCTCCCCCTTTTATCACAAAAGACTTGGAAGAAGAGGCACGCAGGCAGGATTTATGCACACAGTACTGCAAGGGAACAGGAACTAAGCACAGGACCAAAATCAGAGATATATTTTAATTCAACGCTGCTTGAAGTGTATCAAGTCCATTTAAAGGCCATAATCTGCTAAATTAGGTCAAAGATCTATCTTCACTTCGGAGACCTTTATACTCTCTCACAACTGGCAGCAAGGAAAATGATACTAAACCAAAAATATGCTTTAAGTTAGTACATTCATAATATCAAATACATGTGTGTGAGCTTAAGTAGTTATAAACGTAACTATATTTATAAAGTACTTCCTCTGCAAATTTATATATCCACATATCTATATAGGCAAACATAAAATGGGAGCACACAGAGAATTTTATGAAGTTCTCATCTCACCTATGAATACTTTGCCCTTCCCTTCCATAAAACAGACAAAATTAAAACTTATGGATAAAAAAAGAGATGTTTTTATAAATAAAATAATACTCATTAAACTCCCTTTTAAAATTATCAAAAATATTGGAGCTGCATTGCAATAAAGTAAGAGAGAGCTATTGCAAATGTTTTGACCACGAGAAGTAGATATATAGAGACTTGAAGAAGCCAATAATGAGCATACACTTAATTTTAAGTACACATGCACATAAGTGTGAAAAACAGACGATCACAGGACACAAGCATTATGAACCCTAGAACAAGAAGATGGTGACTAAGCTCCTGGCTTCCAGGGTTGACAGAATTGGGCACAACCTGTTATCTAATAACAATATGCATTATTATAGAGACAAGATGGAGTATCAAACTCTTCAGTGTATATGTATGTGCATGTGTACACATGTATATGTATCTGTATATATATGCTTTAGAAACCTGTTATTGCTTTTCACTGGCCTCTCAAAAAGTATTGAGATTAATGAATCACTGGGTTTCAAAATCTCTTATTTTTCTTCTTTGCTTTCTGTAGCTCAATACAGACATCATTACCTCTCCGTCAGTATAGTGATTCTGTTCGTCATGCCTGAAACAACTACAGCACAGAGATTAAATACAATCTATATCCACATAAATCATTGAATAAATGAATCATGAAATTAATATGTAAATTGTGTGTTTAACCTCTATTTATACAGCACTGTCTGTCACCATGTAGTAAATCTAAAACTAATTGCAAATTCACAACTCTGCAAAAAGAACACCATGGTAAAAGCTTGACATATTTATTAACTAAATGTTGAACTACATTGAGTAAGTAATTAACAGTCATGCCAGAACAGGGAGAGGAAATTATATTTAAGCACAGATGTCACCTGTATGAAATGGCTAAAACTATTTTAGATTAGATTTTGATATTAATCAAAGAATACTCCTATTTAATTTTTGACAGACAAATCTGTTTCCATTTATTCATGATTCCATTAAACACTTCGTTTTTAAACCTGAATGTCATGTCCATTCTCAGTCTGCTATGTTCCTTTTAATATGTCTTTTAAAAGAACACGTGAAGAAGAAAAGACTAAAAAGGTAAGGTTAAATGGTAATAAAATCTTCCTACCATCTAGACAAAACCTCCTCAGTAGACCAGGAAAATATTTTTATATTAGGTTAAATTCTGTGATTAAGTTCTTTGATACATAAAGAATTTAACATGAGCCTTAAAATACTGTATCTAATTTCATTCCTAAGTACTTCCAGTCCTTTCTGATAAACAAAAAGCACCTCCAGTTGGAGGATCATGGAAGTTCTCTAGCTGCTAGCATCAACGCAGAGATCTTTTCTGAGTTTAGAGTTGTTCTAAAATTGGAATGTATTTAAAAGACAACCAAAATAGATGCTATATGAAAGCACATGCGCAAATGTGTTTATAGCCTCCAATAGACTAGTCAGTAAGGTACTAACAAAGAACAAAAGGGAAGGGAGACATTTTACCTTCAGGTAGCTAAGATAAATATATCGCTTCCATGGCACAAGGTAAGCAATGCTGATCAGGAGTACCTGTTGCTGCCAAACACATACTTTATTGGGAAATTCATAATATTAACCCTTTTTTCTTAAAATCCTCAGCTGTTGAAACTGAGCAAATACCACAAGAATCAACAAAAATAAAGGAAGTTATATCTGTCTATGAAATCTGACTGGCTCTATTTCATCTGCCCTCCTTGGTTTTTTACCTTCAACAGGTCAATACAGGTAGTCTGTGCATACAATTCCCATGCAGGATGCAAGCACAAGACAGGTTCATAACTGTGGAAAAATGAACCCTTGCTGAATATTAGAACAGCAAAGTGAAATCGATGATATAATAAATATGTACTTTAAAACACAGCAACTGGCCCACTGGGCAAACCTGCTTTCTTAACAGGCACTATAAATTTGAAAAATACGCCGAGTAAATTCCAGTGGATTAAAATGGAAAATGCACACTGCAAGGGAAGCAAGTGTCCGATTCCAGGGCAGGAAAAGGGTGAGATCCTGAAACAGCCAAGACTGATGAGAAAGCTCACACAGAATTTTATGCACTTCTGTTTCCAGGCTCCCAATAAATATAAACGCAGGTAAGCAGATAAATTGTACTTCATATGGAATTTATAGACTTAAGCTGTCCCCTCATGGCAAATTTATTTTGTACACAGCACTCCTCATACTGGGCTTGATGAAGCTACATGAGCATTAGTATACCCATTTCACAACCAGCAAATCAGAAGCACAAAGAGATTAGGTGATTTGTCCAAGGTCACAACACGAATCATTTACAGGGCCAGCAATGAGACTTAAGTTCCTTGACTCCTAGTTCTGGCAACTAGACCATGATCCCTTTAACTGTATTACAGCAAAGTACTCCTTGTGTCATCAATCTCAGATCCAGGAGCACTTTAAATCACTCGAGGATTATGACATCTTTACAGGAGGACAACACTTCATTACTAACCTGAAAACTTGGGGGGAAGAGCAGGAAAACCTCCCAAAGCTGGTGAGAAAGGGACCACGCAGAAGGAAGGCTGATCAGCTACAACAGAGGTTGGCAAACAGGTGAATAAAACAGTCCAGCTCTGCTTTATTTCCAGAGGATTTGAACAACCATCAGGTGTTTGTAAATCTTGGAAGTTACGTTAATGCTTGTAAAACAATTGTCTAAAAAGACAAAACATGAAAACCGCTGTTTACTATTCACTATTTCTTATCCACTTACCCATCTGTTAGCTCCAGTTTTACCAGTTTCAGGCACACAGAGAAGAGAAATAATAGCCTATGGCCTAAGTCCTATGGATAAAAGGAGCAGTAGCCAGAGAACAGAGTGGACAGTACGCAGGCAGCTTAGAAACTGAAAGTTTGAACAAACTATTGGAATGTTTCTGAATGATAAATCAATTGGTGTAATCAAGTACAACATTCCAAAGTCAAGTCTTTTAAAATAAATTAAGATATCCATGTATTTCCACAGCAGGTAATTTCATTGTATGTAACTTAGAACATAGAATACAACAGAACTGCAGGAAAACAACACATCTGCACACTCCCAGTCACCAAATTGTAAGTCATTCTTACAGGAGGCTTTTTTTTTTTTTTGAGAAATTGTACAAATCATTACAACATTCACTGCAATATACTTCCGTGTAGTTACCCCTTGGAAACAGGAAAGGAGGAAACAAGGGAGAAGGAGGTTCCTCTCCTCTTTGTGGGAGGAGAATCTCCAGGGCTGTTCCTCTCCCATGAAGTATTTGAACTATATGCATTGTAAGTAATTAAATATAGGAAATTAAGAGCAAGAGTAATTGAGATACTGTAATGAAGTTCTCTAAAAGCTGTCTGGACATGGTTCTGGGCACCCTGCTATAGGTGACCCTGCTTGAGCAGGGGTTTGGACAAGATGACCTCCAGAGGTCCTTCCCAACATCAACCATTCTGTGACTCTGTTTTTTTCCATTCCCTACACTTACATTCACCTGCTGGGTGGCTTTGAGGAACCTTTTTCAGTTCACTCTCACTAAATTGCAAGTGCTTGGATCCCTTTAAAACCAGGCCTGTTACTTTATTCGTGTACCATGCAACCTGAGCCACAAGAATCAACAGCTTGCTTGTGAAAGCATGGGCTCACACCCTCACCCTCCTGGGATGCTGCCCGATTTGGATGAAGTTGTCCTTTATTTCAGTACAACTCGAATGCTTCTTCCTCTCTTTTGCAGGTAGAAATGACAAGGCAAGATAAACACCACAGTGCTAATACTCTAATGTTCATCAAGCTTATCTTGTTCTTCTCCTCTATTGAACAGATAAAAGGAAAAAATCCCCCCACCACCCCCCCAAAAACAAAGGTCACTGAGGACTGTAAGCTTTAGTCTGGATGCAGAAGATTGTGTATGCGCAATGCCTAACACACTGAGCATCCCACTGGGCACAGAAGGGATTCAAATGATTACTCAAAATAAAGTCAGAACATACAGATTATACAAACAAAAAGACAAAGTACAATGTAGAAATAAGTATGTAGAACAATAAATACAAAATAAGAAAATATCAAGGGAGGAACAAGTGAGAAGGGGTACAAGAATCTGAAACGTTAGGTGAGACAAAGGTAATACAGTCAATTAAGAGACTAAAACAGGAGAGATGGCATACACAGTTCAGAGAAGGCAGAAAACTTTTAAGTAGTGAAGAAAAACCAATAAGGAAACATATCTGAAAACGTTTAACAAGATGGATAAAAGTAGTTAAGGTTGAGTTACAACCATTTTAACAGAGTGCTCCAAGGTCTTTCAGAGGCTTTGTACTGCCTTCATTGTGGAATGGATCATCTGTTACCAACTGCAAGCTGACAGCAAGTCACCAATGTGAGCAGAGCATAAAAAGCCAAATATAATTCTAGGTAACAAGAATTATCTAGATAAAATAAGATTGGAGCTTCCTGTAAAGACACAAGTATTAATGCCTTTGTTCAGGACACTGGCAAGATCCTACCTGGAACAGCTTTAATAGGAACCGGATGCTTTCTCTCACTTGTCTATACCACTCCTTCCCTCTGTCTCTCTTATAGTCTTTTTCTTCTAATCAACTACATTATTTTGTCTGGCCTAGTGTTTCAGATTTAGCAGTCTTAACTGAATTATTTGCCTTATAACTTACTAATTTTCATCCCATTTCTATTACTCCAGTCCTTCAAGTCACCAAGTTGTCTTTTTTATTCTCCTATATATTGACAATATCTTCTTACATTTGTCATCAGCAAACTGCATTACCACACTCCCACTCTTTGTGCCAGGGTGACCATTAAAAATATTAAATAAGATCAGCCACAAAACAATCCTTGAAAACTCAATCAGTAACCTTCCTTACACCTGATAATTTCAAATTACATTTTACATCCTTAAGCCATTTTCCCCATTTTTACCAACCTCTCCAGGAATTTCCTATACTACATGCTCCACAGAAGTCCAGACAGCAGAGGCAGCCCTTCCTATGTCTAGAAAACCAGTAATATAATCAAACATAGCTATCAAGTCAGCTTAGCATGATCTACCCATGGAAAACCACATTACATTGTATCTAGCTATCCACTTTTCTGCCTGGTTTGAATTACGTTTAATAACAGATTTTATTTCTAGTTTCCCTTGCAAGTTCGATAAATTATTACATCTAAATTTCCATGTTTCGACTATGAAATCTATACTGGCAGGCTACCTCGGCTTAATCAAAGCTCATATAAATTTGCCAAGACACATTAATTTATGTTTGTGTAACTATATTTAGGAATACGAAGGATCTGAAGTACTTGCTTACTAGGGCAACAAAAACCTAGCAGTTCACCAGTTCTGCCTCCATCTCTCACAAAAACATAGCCACAAACATTAGTTCCAGGACTCCCAAAGGATTCTGAACAAACTCGGAAGGATTTAAAGCAAACCCTGTTGTAATGCTTCTTCATACCAAACACAAGACAAAACTAAGCTACACAATGGATGCAAAAAGGGCAGCAACGGGGTCGGGGGGAGGAAAAAAAGAAAAGAAAAAAGAAAAAAGTTTGCTTGATTTCAGAGCTAGCTTTCATAGGCAGTGCTTATGTGCCGTGGGCTAATCCTGGATTTCCCAAAGACATCCAAGCAGACAAGCAAGTCCCTGGCAAGCGTGTGCCGCAGTATCATTTTTTACTGCTCTTGGGTCCTCTTCGGAAACCGCTGCGCAGGGGCTTCCCTTCTGGGGGCAGGAGGGACTGGACAACCACAACTTGCTCGCTCCTATCACAATCTCAAGGCAATGAACAGGATCTCCTTTTCCCAGCTTTTCACTGCTGCACAGGTGGCGGCTCCCTGAGCTGTCACCACCTTGGACCTCGCTTCCCACACAGAAATTTAGAGCAGTCCATCACTATTGCTCCAAGATTAAAAGCACCGAGGAAGGGAGAGGGGAGATGCCATAAAGCAGCTTGTTTCCTTTCATACGTAGGGAGAAGATTGGCACAGTGCTGTTTTTCAAATCACTAATGGGTCTGATACTGTTTCCACAAGAGATTTATGTTAAAAAGATAACTTTCCTCACTTTTCGTTTTCATTTCTGTTCCTTTCTCTATCCGACATTTCATTCTAGGAAGGAGAAAGAGCTGCTCATTTCTGCGGCAGGAAAGAACAATCTTAGATTTATAACATGTGAGGAACCCATCACCGTGATAGAGCAATCTTTCCACCAGACATCTCTCCATTACTGAAGCTGATGTCTCCCTGCCCTGATGCCACTTCTGGACTGATCTGTCAGCCCCAACAGGGGGGCTAACAGCACCGCCATCTCGCACACACATTTTTCATCTTTATCTCAGCAAGCTCTGTAGTTCTTCTTAAACAAACTCTTCAAATGCAGTTTCACCTTTTTTTTTTTTTTTTTTTTAAACAAATACATTTGAATGAAACTGCACATTTTCAACAGTGCATCTGATGTGACTTTATTTTTCATCTTACTTTACGATGAAGTTATTTTAGTTTTTATGAAAGGAAATAATGGGTAAAGATTAAGGCTTCATTCCACTGCGCTGACAACATACTGGTTGGAGAAATGGTGTAGTTAATAATGTAAACTTGATGTATGTAAGCATAGCTGGTTTGGGAACATCTTTTCAGTAGCACTAATTTATACTTTGCCTTTGTTTCATGTTTTGGTTTATGATTTTGATTAGCCACTAGAATGAGCTCTCTTAATTGCTTTCTGCTAAACTGCTTAAAAGCAAAAACAAAAAAAAAAAATTAAACCATGTGACCT
This sequence comes from Phoebastria nigripes, assembly GCA_035582835.1. Lineage (NCBI taxonomy): Eukaryota > Metazoa > Chordata > Aves > Procellariiformes > Diomedeidae > Phoebastria > Phoebastria nigripes. The sequence goes on along the minus strand of JAYKAV010002109.1, from coordinate 2,881,683 downwards.
TTGTTACTTTATTAGACTTCTATTACATTATTAGATTCAAAAATCAACACCCAACCTTAAAGGTTGTTAGGTACCTTCACGGCTCCAAAGGAACAGGAAAAAGGGGAGGGGAAATCATGAATCCTCCACAGTATTTGCTCATTAGCCATTTTCAAATCCTGTATCACACTAACTTCTTCCACTGATCTAGTTTACTTTTTGCATCTTGATTCAAGGTTTTATGTACAAAATACATATTACTACCAGTATTAAATGTCAACTCCTTTCATTTCCTGCCCTCCCAGCACTCCCTAAATTCATTATATATTTACTTATCAAAAAAAAGGCCAACACAGTACGAGGAAGAAAAAAAATGGCAGAAGAGAGTGGGAGATGCCTTTGAGCGTCATATATTAATACACAGTTCTCTTCACATTCCTGAACAGACACTATACAAATTTAGTATTTACCTCTTCTGTCAAAATTGCTTTAGAACTCAGTTTTCTAGAACTACTTAGATTTTAAATTTAAATCTCAGACTGTTATGAAAGGCTTTCAGAAATGTTTGTCTTTTATCAAAAACATAGCAATCAAAAAAGAAAACACATATAAGCTCTTCTTTTTGTTGAAATCAGCAAATAAAACTTCTGAAAGACAGTTAAGGAAGTATGGGAACCTACTGAGGCTATCAGAACTGAAACAATCATTGCAGAATTAGAAATATATAATTAAGCTAAAACAAAGCTTTCTACTTGGAAATAGTGATTTCTCATAAAAAAAACTTGCAACACTGAAAATAGGCCTCACTTTCAAAAGGTATCTTCTCAACACTTTTCACCCTACAGGTGCCCAACTGGATACCCCAAAATCTTCATCACTTTCACAGGTGGCAACAACCTGTGACATTTCCAAGTCAGTTTTCCACACATAAAACACCACAAATATTTCTAAAAACAAGATCTGGAAATATCTCTATTCCTACACACCTCAAACTTATTTTCTGAAACTGTTTTTTAATACAACACCACTACTAAGAAAAGGCCAGAGTATTCATCACGGGAAGCCCACTTGAGAAATGCTCAGCAATTGGAAAATTCATGTCACCATCACTGGCAAACTCCCATTGCGTGGTCAAAGCAGAATTTGTGAATCTGTCCTTTGTTGAAACTCAGTGGAAACACTCTTCCAGCTTCAGCACAGATAAGCAAGTTAATCACCTGATTTAAAGGTAGGCTGCTCTTTATATTATCTCTGAAGTAAACTGACAGCCATTAGGCTTTTACAGTGACAATGCTATGATCAGTGTTGCAGTCTCAGGTGTTAATGCTTCATCTACCTTTAAAAGCAAATGTAATAACCCAGAAAGATCAATATTCTAAGTTCCTTATTCAGTGTTAAATTACTGTGAATGCATTGCATTACAGAATTTCATCAGTGACATTAACCATAGTCTAAAAATGTTAATGCCAAACAGTACATCACAGTTGTCCTTACTTATGAACGATCAAACTCCTACAAAACATACATATCAACCATAAGAACACATCAGCAATACTGTTCTTATTTGTGCAAAATTCAACAATAAAATAGCTGAAAAGCCTGAATGGCTCAGGGCAGTGAAAACAGAAAACAGCCTTTTACCTCAAAGTTACTGGTTTACAGACCAGACAACAGCTGTACTAGCGATAAGGCAAGCAACTCCAGGGAAGCAAGCAGCAACATCCCGGTCTTTTTTGTTTCTGAACAAAGGACAATTGTACGAGGATCCAAAGTATATGAAGAAAGAAAGAGGAAGAGGTGGACACCCTAATCCATGTACTACTTTTGCATTTTTCCCCCAAGGATTTTACTTAATCAAAATGAAACCAGCAGTTGTTATACAGTACTACACTACTGTGCTATACTACCATACCAGTTGCTTGATAGTCTGTAGAAAGCTTTTATTCGTTTTTATTTCTTTTTTAAAAAGCACAAAAGTATGAAATGGCTCCAGTTTTCCCACCACTAGCTGTTCAGAACATCAGCAATGGCTTTCAGCTGCAATGAAAACTGGAAGACAACGGTCTGGTTCAATGGGCCCAATGTCCTTTACTTACAAAGAATCAGGCTAGAAACCCAAGAAACCTAACTCATGAGCTGCTGTTCTGATTTTCACTACTCCTCAGTATTTGTCACAGCTTCCCAAAGTCATAGTTAAGCCTCAAACATACACACTAGTACTGCATTCTTCCCATAGCTGAATAATCTTAACAGGGTTCACATGTGCGGGGGGTGGGTGGGTGTGCTTTTTTTTTTTTTTTATAAAGAACAAGACAAATCCTTTTTTAAAGGGAGAAAAAAAGACACATTTTAATGTAACAATCTATTTTGCAGCCAACTCAACTAACTTCTGCAAGGAAAACATTTAGTCAGTATTAAAAAGCAGAAAGCACCTTACATTTTGATTAATTTGATACTCTTGTATTATGCATAAAGCCACTCATTCATTTTGGCCTGCAAACTATTCTTATCCAAGAACAGATACAATCAGAGTGAACCAGTGAAGAATTTTATTAAAGTAAACACAATCCCAATGTAACATGCTCATTATGGAAATATACTAGCAGTCGGTAAAAAAATGGGCCATTTCATATGGATGTAATAAATATTTTCATGGACACACATCTACTGTTCTCTGAAAGTTTTAAATGTATAACTACAAAAAGCTTTTCTTGGTGTCTGCCTAAGCATATGTCAGTCACCTACCATATTTTAGACATTTAAAAGGCTTCCCAAGTAGGAAACAAGAATGCTAGTATTCAGCAATGGCAGCAAGCGTTCGTGCACACTTCTTACCAACCGAACACAAAGCCAACCCCTTGTTTTGGAGTCACATTCTGATACTTCCTATTGATGGTAAAGCATCTGCAAATAAATACCTTACCTATTAACTTACTAGGAAAGGAAACAACTACAAACAAAGCCAGGTACAGCAGTAAGTGTTCTCCAATAATAGATGGGCAATGCCAAATAGCAATTTCACAGCAAGCCACAGGGTAGGAATTAATCCATCTCCTAAATCTAGTGGATGAACTTCCTTAACACATGATAAAAACACGAGTGCTGCTTTCCATCAAAAGTTGTGCAGCAGTTTCATGCTTCCAAAACACTCGGGTTACAACTAAGATTCCCGCTTCTGCTCCCCAAATTACTCTTCTAATTAAGTTCTAAGGCTTATCATACTTGCTACTGATAAAATTGGATAGGTCATCCTAACGCAGTCTTTGCCTGTAAGTCAGAAGCTAAGAACAGTTCATTAGCAATTGAGGTATATAAAGTGGGGCACTCCTCAGCTCTCATCTAGCTTCCTGGTCATACATGGCACATCTGCTCTTACTTCTGTGGGCCCCAAGTTTGACTTGGGAGTTTTATCTTCTTTCTTCAGTAGGCTTCCTTTAGCAAAAGACAAGGCGACAGGTATCGGTGCCGGCTGGCTCTCCACCCAACATGGATATACTTGCACACTCTAGAGATGAAAAAAATCACTCTCTGGTGCCACCCATCACACCAGAGTCTCACAGGACAACTCTCACAACACTGACGGGCAGATCTAGACAGCATAACCCAGGAGCACATCGCATCCTTCAGCTTGGCTGTCCACCCACAATGGAACAAGAGCTATCAAGTACCAGACACCCTGCAGAACCACACCATGATTTAGTAGATCTCTCTTCCACCCGCTTTTGTTTGTTTGTTTTTGTTTGAGTGCACGTAATAGTTTTATGGGAACTGTGTCTGCACTGCAGCAACTCCACTGTAATTGTATAAATACCCAAGGCAGCTTTACTCCAGCCAGTGCAGGCAGCAGCCTAAGCGTACCAGGAGGGAGCTTGACGAAGTGTAAGATGTCTTGTTCTCCACAGGTTTTGCAGCCCTGAGCAATGAACTGCTGCACGTCAGCAGCTGCAAGGGGCCTATCTAGCTAGTTCAAAGGTACATTAGCTATATCTACATTTCACTGGAGACAGACACAGTTACTGTTAAATACACAAATACTAAAGAAAAAACATTCAGGAAAAATGCCTTGACTTCTAGTGTGAGACGAAAAGGTGAGACAAATGAGAGCCCACCCCCTCCGTTGGGTGACCTCAACCACCAAGAAAAGGATGGTGCCCGTCTACTCCAGTGTAGAAGCTCAGCTCCAGCAGGATCCACAGAGGTTAACTCAGGCATTTGCAAACACCGAGAGAAACCGGAGCACAAAGGCACCTCACCGCCTCCGCGACAGGTCAGCTGGATCCGGCCAGGTTTACAGCCTCTGGCACAGCAAGGACAACAGCTAGAAGTAGAAAAGCCTCTTTGGAGCAGAGACACAACAGTGCACCTTTGGGACTGACAAGGAGAGCTGTGAAGCATCAGAGGTCCCAGCTTGTCAGGGAAAACTAGGGAGCAAGCTGGACTCAGCACTGCCAATTTCTCATGGAGACTCAACTACAAAAAGGCTTGAAAGCTACTGTTTCTCAAAAGCCTGAAAAATGAGGTTCCCAGACTCTGGGCTTTGCTAAATTGAGTGGCAATGAAACCCGTACTGTTAATAAACTTTTTTTGCTTGGAAAGTATGTACTCTTCACCCCCTAAAAACCTTTCACTTTTTATTAATTCACAATATTCTAATTATCTTCAATTTCAGTTTATATTCTTATGCTAATGTTTTAAACACACACACACAAAATTAAAACCAAACAAAAAACCAGACCTTTCACACAACATGAACTAAATACTAGCAAACATCCGCTTTCACATTATGGAGCCTAAGGCCTAGGCACGTATACTAACTTTAATAGATGCGTTATGTATCTTTTTTGGTTCTAAATATGCTTATAGTAGTACACACATATATATGCGCATGCACACACAGTCAAAAATGATCTCATGCTTTCATGAAAATTTCTGACCCTTCTTTACCAGTATTTTTGCAAATACTGCCTTTGTGAAAAATGTATAAGAGTAATGAAATTCCTGGCTGAGGCTTTAATCTCTAGTCACTTCTATAACAGAGGGGTGGATCAGAGAGTATAATTTGCCGTTATCGTTCTGCTCATCTCCTGTGTTGACAATAGAAATCCTCCTGTTAGTTTTTCTTAGACAAACGTGACCCCAACCTGATATGACACTTTATTTTTTCAGCTGTGTAACAACAGTCTTAAACCAGGTGCTTTCTAAGCTGCATTATTCCATTTTGGGAAACTTTTGTGTTGCTATCAGCAAGCTAACACATTAAAAAATTTTTTTTTGTTTTGGCTAAATTTGTAGGTTTATAAATGAAATACTATACACCAACTTCTTGACATTTTCACATTTTCCCATTAATAAAAATATTTGACTACTTCATGTTTTTCACACTTTTAATTAAAATTCTTAAGTATGGATTTTCAGGCTTTTAAGGAAATATCGGTAACATTCCAGCATAAATTGAAAGCATTAACGTGTTTAAAATATTTGTTTTCCTTTTTAAAAAAATGATCATTAGTGTTTTCTAGAGGTTTTTTGGTAGGGAATACATATATATTCTTGTTTTTATGTCTGCATATTCATCAGTCTAAAACAATTTTAGACCCCAGCCTCTTTGGTATTGTGTTTTAGTACTTGCTAGCACTAGAATTTTGCACCATAGCCCTCGATTTATAGCCCTCATTTAGCCATCATGCTATTCAAAACCCTGACTTTAAATATCCGCCACACAGATATGAGTAACAAAAAGAGACAGAGTATAGCTATTGTGCCTTCAAAGAAAAGCAATAAACCATTCTGCTTGCTCTCCTTCATGTTCTTTAATTCATTTCATTTCATTTTAACTACCCAGAACAATTTCACCAGCCATTAGCCTGGAATGAAACCTTACAAAGGCTGATTGTTGTTATAAAGATGGGTCCCAGCACTCCCTCCCCCTCCTTTTCATAAGTTTTAGGACAAATAGGCTACTTCATAGCTACAGCTTTGTTTTTTAAAAAGAGAATTCTTGCGAAGCAAAGGACAGACAAACTGCTTCACATCCACATTCAAAAGACTCCAAAACAACATCCACACTGAGCTGCTCTGGCTCAGAGCCCTAAGCTGAGACCCCGTTAGGAGGAAAGGGACAACAAAGGAAGAATCTCTCAGGCTGTTTTCTACACGAGGTGTACCAGAGTCCACCCTACATGCAAACACTGACGTCCTTGCCCTCACATCTTTAGGAAGGGGTGGCGGGGAAGCACCGAATGCTCAACTACACTACGGCCAACTCTAAACATGAAAAAAATAAAAGCATCAATTCTATGAGCACATTTTTATATTTTGCAGAAATAAACCTTCAAGAGTGTCATTTCTGACAGCCTACGCCAAGAAAAAAACTGCACGTTTTTGTCTTCACTGCATCCATGTTTGGAAAACAATCTTAAAAAGAAAAAAAAAAAAAGACATGCTATTCTTCCCAGTTCGACAAGAACTGCACACCTTACGTTTTAGCATCTTCATGGAAAGCTGTGAAGAAAGATATTCATTCTAAAAAAGTCCTTAAGTGTTGGATTCTGTTTTTTCTAACAAGCGACTGGCATTTCATCAGGCCTGGACAGTCTATCTGTTTAACATTTAGGCTCTGAACCTGTAACAGCGATACCTCAATTTAGAAAGTATGTATATGTAGCAACATCCCCAACAAAATGTTCACAACCCTGTCCAATTTAAATGTATTTTTGATCCTACCCAACAAGCAGATCAGAGAAATCTTTTCCAACAAAGTGTCAACAAACTGTCTGCACAGACAACTCCCTCCTCGGTTTGTGTATTATGTGGTTTGTATTATTTTTATTCCTTGGTTAAGTGTCACACTTGTCAAGAATGAACACTACTTTTCCATAGTAACACAGTTTTCTGATGGAAGTTGTGAAACCTTCAAGACTTACAGATATTTCCACAAATATCCAGTATCTGCTCAAACATTAACACCACGAGCTCATAAATCAAAGGAATGGATTTCTGTGTTTTCTTTCCAGAAAGATATCAAAACTGCTCCTGAAATTTGGACATTTTTTCCCTCTTCCAAAAACAGACAAAGTTTAACTATTCAACCAGTATTTCTTTCACCATACCACATGGAAAAAAATGACTTAAAAAAAATTCAAAGTAATGATACAAGCCAAAAATGACTTTTCACATAGTGACAAAAAACTTGGAACATGAGATTATGTTGAGTGTGAGAGCGTCTATAAACAGAGCTGCTTTATCCCATCTGAGCTGTTACTGGTGATGCCAATAATCAGAGTATTTTAAAGATGATCTCCGCAAAACTGCATGTTTTACTATTCACTTCTAAATTATGTAAATGAACACCACATTAAACTAAATAATTTTAGAGGTATGCTTGGTAAAATAGACYGATCAATAAATCCTAGCACATCGAAAATTCATTTTCATATGACATAAATTTATAGAAATCTATCACAAGAAAAACTAAATAAACATTCCCCTATTTGTCATATGTACATATCTTTTACAGATACTGTAAACAGAATTAAAGAACCTCTAACCCAGTTATACCATACATTCGTGTTCAGTTACAGTGCTTCTTGCCATGTTCTCCCCTCCCCCCCAAGAGTTTGAACATTATTAAYTTCCAACTAAACTTGAACCTGGATTTTCTTAAATATGAATTTCTAGGATATCTCACTAGGCTGGGATGTGCACTACAATAGCATTATTGATGCCTGACAGTGCAACAACCTATTTCATGAAAAACTACACATGCTGAATCCATGTCAGTTTAAATGAAGTCAGCTATGTACACAGCACCTGGGAATAAATGCAAGCTTCACATGGGAAAAAAAGACATTGTAATGGCAAGCACACAGGCACCCATCATCTTCTAGACTGTTAGTTTCTTTATGTCCCCCCAACACTAAGTTAACATCACTAAGGCATGGCTTTTTTGTTTGTTTTAAATACAGAGACATTTGAAGGTATAAGTGATCTTGCATGCCTTCCAACAATACCAATAATCAATACAGCATCAAGAAAAAACACCAACTGCAGGTCTCTACCCCTATGGAAGGTACACGAACACAATCTCCGTAACATTTAAAAACAGAGGTCCCATATGGGTAACAGGAGAATTAGAGCAGGACTGCAAAGTCAAGAAAATATTTACCTTCAATTTCAACAGAAGCAAGAAGGGAGCTCAAACCCGAGTGCAGATGTACCACAAACAGCTTTTCTGGTTTTGTAGAGAGCCACATCTGATGAAATCCGATTGCCACAAGTATTGGTTACTGATTTAATTTATATGGAACTGGCTCTATTCCGCCTATATAATACTGTAATTACTTGCTGTGTTACAGAAGTCTGCACCTGCAAACGGAAGCATGTACTGCTTCTCAGTTTGAGATCAAGAAGCTGCACCTTATGTCAAGAATCCTGCAACCCAGCTCCTCTCCCTACACTCAGCAAGGTCGCTATTCCCTTCGATAAAAATCTGATCTTGTAACCATGAAGGAACTACAATAAAATATTTCACATTCAACATTGTGTTGACTGATAAAAAATTTAACTAGCAGAATATATCTAATTTTATTAACTGTGCAAATAAAAATATTTTGGAATTTCTACAAAACAACTACCCATAGAGCAATAAAACACAACAGGACATCAGGTACTGCTAGAAAGCAAGTAGCACTCCTAAATCCTTTTCTGAATAGACCATTCACAAAAGTTACCAGAAGTCTTAACAAAAACAGATGAGACAAATTTTATTGCCTTAATAAAACTCCACAGACAACATGAGCCATATTTGCTCCATTCTACAAAACTGTGGATTTGATAAGCCACCGGTGACTTCAGAGTCACACCAGAACTAGTTTTACGTGTGACTGAAAGGACAGTTCAGCTTCTCATTTTGGAGCACGTGGCAGCTTTCAGATATTACCACACTGAATTAGAACGTTTGTGCCTTATTATACTGTCGTGTGACCAAAAAGTTAACACTGCACAATTAATTATGACTTTTTAAAGGAAGTACTGCTATACACATTTTTAAATGAACACTTAGTCCTTTACCTGACATTTATTTAAATATGGACTTTTCACCCTCATGCACCTTATGTCTTGCAGCCACCCTGCTTCATACTACGACATCATTAGATATCTCAATTAAGCAGGATCAGTACTTTTCATTCCAACTAGCTAAACTCTCACCACTCTCAATGGGAGAAAATACTGTTTGCTTCCAGCTTCACAGTTCTCATAAAACTACTGAGAACTGTTAAATTGAAATACTCTTCTATCCCACAGGATAAAGGGATCACCGGGAATAACTCTGCCCTGAAACAGACTGGCTGTTTACATTTAAACAGCACCATGCAACCCACCAGATATTAACAATTAAACATGTTTTAACATCTCCAGCTTCAACACACTTTACATGTCTTAATTTCTGTTCTGAGGCTTCTGCATTAATTACAACAAATGCAGTAACTCACTAACGGCTGTATGCAACTGGCTGAGGCACAGACAGGTTCGTAATCTGTCTTGCACTGGGCATGACCTCAGCATTTGTGAGCTAAACATTCAAGAAGTGCAAATGCTTTTTCTTCTCTAGATTGCTTTAAGTGTGTGTGTGTAGATATATATATGATTGCATATGAACATTAGAAAAATCATCTAACAAAATACAATGTAATACATGTTCAAATCAAATAAAAAAAACATTTTTAAAATAATTATTATAATTCATAGGAGAATCTTTATGTCCATTTACAGACTCTCTTCAAGTAAGATATTGCTACCGAGACATTAATATTCCAAATCATTTTGATTATCTGCCTGACAGGCCCTCTACTGCATCTGCTACATCCTGCACGTTGTCATGCAGTAACAGCAGAGGGCAATTCAAATATGTAAGTTTACATATTGTTACACATGTCTCTGCACAGCCTAGCAAATAGAGGACTCACTATATATATACACACACACATCTACACATAGGAAGGTCAGCCTACAAAGAAAAGCAGGGTTTAGCATTTTAAACAGACAGTATTTTTTGTGGGAGAAAAATTGTGAGTTTTACTTCCTCAGAAGTCAATTTCTGGAACACAGAACAGCACACTCCGTCAGAGGGCTGCCAGGAAATTTTAGTGGCAAGCAGCAACATGTGGTCATCTGTGCTTCACCTCACCACCACCAAAAAAAAAAAAAAAAAAATTAGAAAAAAAAAGAATACTCATTAAACACACACTCTGAGTCAGATCCGAGTTTGTACTTCCTTCTTGCAAAGACAGCTTCTTGTTACACCCCACCGAGCAGCCTGGAATTCACAAGTTTCGCTCTCCTTACTGACGGCATCAGTAAATCCAGACAACGAAGCTGAAGGTATTAAAAGCTAATCACGAAGTGGCCACACAGGGATGAAAGGGGAGTTAAGGCACCAACTCCCGTATACCAAACAGCTTGGATCACAGGTATTGACACAGAGTAAAACCAGCTTTTACAGAAGTGTGTGGAATTAGGAAAAATCTTGGCTAATTTACAATGCCAACTTTATAGAAGAAATTATTTTCACGCACACAACTATCACAGAACTTTTCCTATGAGAGCAAGAAGAAATTCAGCAGCAGACTGTAACCTCAAAATAAGAACTACATTAATTATCCATGAGGGAAAAAGAATAAAAAAACCGGTCTAAACAAGCAGAGTTTCTATACAACAGCTTATTTGTCCCTTCCATCCTTGCTACTTACAGTGACACAAAACACAGATTGGCACTCGGGGAAAGCAGCAATAAGGAATGTGTCTTCTGGAGCATTGTTTCCAAGTTCAACCTCATCCCACAGAAGCTGTAAAAACTTCCAAGTCTGCTAAATCTGTTGTATTTATTCCGCATGTTAAGATGCTACATAAGAAGTGCTTTTAAAAAAACATTAAGTTTTATAAATAGTATTGCAATTGCTTAAAATTGTGGGACAGATGCAGTCGTCTCCTGCTGTAATCAATGACAAAAATCAACTGACCTCAGCAGGTGCAGGTCCCCTACCAGACTAAAATTCAGGCTTGCAATCACTGTATATAAATGCCCAAATCCTTGCTGGAAACCCACACAAAAGATATCCCTTAAATTTATCAGTATCAGGGAAGTCCCACATAATATTCTGAAGCAGTATTTTACTTGCTTAGAGGATATTTAGGACATTTTACAGACCTGTGCTTCTCTGTCAAATCATGTCTTCACCATGTTCATCCCTGCGTCCCAGGGTAACAGCGTGGACGCTGAACAGAATCAAACCAAGAACCACAATAACTCCAGAACACTCAACACAAAGCTCGTTAGTCTCATAGTCTCCCTAAAGATAACATTTTCACAATGCAGAGTTCAACAGGAACTTTACAGCAAATCTGGCAACATGATTCCACCTCTTGAGCCTGTACCTAGCTCTTTATCTAATGTTAAGTTTGCTTTGCAAAATACACTGGAAATTCATGCAACTCCCATTACTTTCAATGCATCTGTCAGTGACCACAGTTCCTCACTGCCATTATACTGGGCAAAGCAGACCATTCATATGAATACAGTCAATACTTCTAACTGAAGAAGATAAAGTAGTGTACTGTCATTCGCTTCAAGGATGCTTTCCAAAGGTCTGAACCCATGCTTCACACGCAAAGGCTGGAAGACACTCGATATAAGGACAGACAGAATACAAGCCAGCTTTATTCAATAATAATATTAAAATAAAAGCTGGGGGGGGCACAGAACAAAACCACCACACATGAGGAAACTGAAATGGGACCCAAAATATTGCAGGCTTAATACTGTATTAATCCTCTGTTAAACTACTAACGATAGCTACAAGTCGACACTCACTGAGAAACTAACTATTGTGTAAACAATAGCATACTACACATGAACCTCTTTCTTAGTGAATAAATAAAATAAATGAAACAAAAAAAAACCACCACCTCTCCTATGACCCTGCACTGTCCAAGTTTACTATTTAAGCTGTCACTAAAATCTGTCATTTCCACTGGCAAAATATGCTAGCACATTTTAATGGACCAAGTAGTCTCTGAACAAACCAAACCACATCCCACAAAAAAGGTGGAGACTGGTTGTTGTTGTTACTTAAGCAAATACTCAGTTTTACAGGTGCTGAAGTATACTTAATTGGTTTAAAAAACACATTGGTTCTATAGAAAGACCTAAAAACAGTAAATCTGTAAAACAGAACATTATTTAATACTCTTATTAACTGCAGTTTGCTTAATTGCAATATTTAAGTCACAAGTAGATCTAAAATTGTCAGATGCGTTTAATTGAAATACTATCCCTAGAGCTAAACACTGTGTGTTTTTATAATAAGATACATGTTATTCACGAACAGCTGACTGTTCCCTTTCCATGGAAAAACCCACAGAAAAAGCAAGGGGGCAAGGGGAGAGTAAGGGAGCAAAACTACGGTACAGAGGAGGGGAGAAGGGGAGGTGTTTGCTTTAAGGGGTTTGGGGTTTTTGGTGGGTTTGGTTTGCATTTTTGTTCTGCATTTAGTCAAGTGATCTTTGTTTCTTCCAGTATCTCAGGAAGTAAGTCTTCATATAAAAATGAAGGAACATTCTTCCTCTCTCTCCTTTCTTCCTAATTCTCCTCACTTTTCCTCCATCTCCATTTCTAATGTGGTTTTGATTAATATGAAAAGTTCAAACAAAATTCAAGTAAGTCTAAGAAAGACTAAAAACCAAACAAAAGCACTTTTTGAAAACACATATTTCATGGTTTTAAAACAAATTTTAAAAACCCTCATAATATTAGATACAATTTCATTATTTACAGGGTTGATAATGCTTTATTCCAGCCTACTTTATCGCCTAGCAGTCTTCCTCTGGTTCATACTATATGGCTCACTAAGAGTGATACTTTGCTGTGTAGAAGTTTTTGAACTCCAGCCAGTTATCAGCTGCCCATTAGTACATGATGCAGACTTCAGCTATTTCCCCATTTCTTCCTTCCACCTCAGAAAATTCTGATTAATTGGCATTATGTTGCTAAAGGGTTTCCTCACCCTTGGATCAAAACAGACATTATATCTGCCTGCCACCACCTATTCCATTAGCTGGTGATTCCCTGCTTCAATAAATGAAAAAAACACCTAAGTAGTTTGAATAGACTTTGGTGTAAATGGGTCAAATGAATAATGGTGTTTGTTTAGGTAAGACAGAAAAGTCTCTTCATTTCCAGAAACTATATTGAATGTAAATACTAAATTAACAGCTTTCTCCATATTAAAAAATTGCTGACGATAAAGCAGTGAAAAGGAAGTTTCTGGATAATATCACTTTTGTTGTGAAGCTCACCAAAGGAAAACAAAAAAGAAGGTCGTCTACCTCCCTGATCCAGTACCTACCTCTCCCTGGCATACTATAAGATTATCATATATACTCATTGAAACATCATCTACAAAATGCTGAGTCCAAATGGTTTCCTATTTAGCTTTTTTTTTTTTTTTAAAATATTTACTTAAGAGCAAGTAGTATATACAAACTGGAAAACATCTACAGTACCTGCACACAGTCCTGACGCAGTTTAGACAGAAACTACTTTGATTTATGCTGATATTAATATGCTGCAATTTCCAAGTGCAGTACAGAATTAAGAGCATAAGCACAAAAGACAACACTAAAACTCTCTTGCGTGTACAGATCAAAAAGAAAAGTATATTCTATGGGAGAAAAAGTAAAATGAGTGTATAAAAATAATAGGTATGTCAATAGCATTCTGCCCAACAAACGAGCGTCCTGACGAAAACTTAACCTCAGACAAATTACTGTTTAAAATAGTTAAGACAATATGTTTACCAAAAAAACCCCCAAAAAACCAAAAAAAAAAAACAAAGAAAACCCACACACACAACAAAAAAATCAAACCCAAAAACCTTTGATTCCTTATATTTTTTAATCTTTTTTTCCCCTTGGTGGCCTGTAAGGAAAATCAGAACAGTAAAAGTAATACATGCTGGATTAGATATGTAGTTGAAAAGCTGAACAGCCCAGTAATATATACTTGGATAATGTGACTTTGTTATTTGCCTTAAGATCTCTACCACAAAAGTTCTACCCAAATGTGCTCTCGCTAGCAACAATCTGCACCAAAATTAGTCTCTCTCAAGTAGCAAGTGTAGCATACAGGACAATCTCGATGAAAGAGGCAATTAACAACTGCTACAAAAAATAATTATATATAAAGATGGTTTGAAAGACAATACTCTATCTAAAATGACCTCGCTGTATTCATAACACTGATAAAACAGTTTTCCTTAAAAAAAATGCCGCTTTTTTTATTCATCAAAAGAGAAAAGCCCCAAGGTCACCTGTCAATAACAGAACAAACCCTCAGTAAATCACAGTGCTTCACAAATAAATTCCTCATCAGTAATTAAAACCAGGCCTCTCTGGCCCTGTGTTATCAGCTCATCAAATTCATTGCTCATCTAGAATAACAGATCCACATCTGCAGTCATTACAGCATGCCAGATAAATCAATCCTCTCAATGATGCTTTGAGCCATCTCTGCTCCCTTTTAACCAGCCCGATATTTATTTCCCCCTGACACTTCTGACATTCTATTTACTGTAGGCAAATGGAACTCATACGGCACCTTGTAATGGCTTTACCAAACCCCATTGTGGGGCATATCTTCGAAGACTGATGGTCGCAATAAACAAGGTTTTATGGTGTAAGTGTGAGCTTCCAACTTCTTTTTTTCCAGGAATTTGACTTCTGCAGTGAAGAAGGTTTATTACATTTGATTGCAGGTGGAAAAAGCTATATCCACTTAGAGACCTGTCAGCTAAAAGCAAGCAGAAAACTTTTGAAATAATATTATTTTTGTAATTTTATTTTCGCATTGATAACAATACAGAATAAAGCATCTCCCCATCAGGACTTGGAAAGCAAGCCCATAGTTTATCATTCCACCTCCATCCTCCCTCCCACCAAATCAAACACAGGTCTCCCCTGGTAAACTTCAGAAAAGGGACAACAGCAATATATAATCACCCACTTATGTACAAAATACATACCAAGCCCTTCCTAGCATTGCGGTTTACAATCAAATTTGGACGATGTGTGTTTAAGTAGATACACATATATTACCATATGGGGTCAATTGCCTTTTGTGTGGTATCTGAGCCCAGTGAAAATCACAGGTTTCTTAAATTTACTGCAGAAACCAAAATTTTTCACTGTTTAGTGTATTCGCCAATGTTAGGCTGTTGGCTTCAAAATAAGAACGTAAATTGTTTCCTTGAGAGTGAAACAAACAGTTCAAAAATTACTTTTCAGCATAAATTTTGATTGTTTGTACACTATCACAGCTGCTCTATTTAAGGAAATAGAGTGAAAGTCTGTTTAAATGAAAAGAAAAACAATTTCTAAAATCTGAAGGAGTCTCCCAGAATATAACATATGTGTTACGAGCTCTGAGAATTTCAGCAATTTCTAGAAATTAAGCAGATACACCCCTTCTTATGTGAAGGTGGTGTGCTTACATGTACATATGTACATTCATACAGCACATGCCTAAAAGCATACGCTATCCATCCAGTAACCTAACTTTTGTACTAGAAATCCATAGTTTCTGTGCTACAAAGAGAATTACGCTATGTATAATTTGACTACCAAAACAAATTTCTAGTGTAGGAGAGAAGTCAGTGAAGAAAGGCAACCCAGCTCCCGAAACTGAAGCTTACCCCAGTGAGCCAACTGTACTGCAACTGGATCTGTGTCGCTCTACACAAACCATCCTGAAGAATGAGCAGTGCTCCGCATCACGCCTGTAATTATGCATGGCTCAAAATTGACTTGCATTAAATTACTGTCACAGTGTTAGTGGATCTCTCCTTTGGCATATATTAAAATTTTATTTCTGTGTGTCAACAATGCCTCACTCACAGCAACATGAAAAGGCTGTTAACTCCTTTTTCGCAACAAAAATAAAGTTGAAGCCTATAGGAAGCTATGAATTCTCAGATCCTCTTTTGAACACTGACTCAAAAATGACAGGATATAGTCTTTTCCTTAATGAAAAAAATCTGTATTTATCACTCTATTGTTCTTGTGTACTGATCCTACTGCTCTCTGAGGCCAAAGTTTGAATATATTGGATTCTGAAATAATAGCCCAAGGCTCTGAGATGCTGGGTCATGATACATAAATGATGAGAGGGTTGTTCCCTATTTCTCTGCTTCTCACCACAAAAAGCACATACAAATTCCAGGTTGAAAATCTTCAGAAGTCTATATTATCTGTAGAGTGCAAATGATGTAGGGATATTCACAGAACTATAAACAATAAAATTAGAATATACACAGAAAGATGATCTGCCTGTTCTATAAATGAACCAGTAATTTGTTGCTTTAATATCATAAAGTAAAATCTTATTTTTACCTAACCATAGATGTGGCAAGCCCAATTTGTTTGGCTTTCTATCTTAATTCCAATTGAGTTCACACATAATAAAGAATCAAAATATTTGAAAACACTCACTAATTCAGGAGAAGAATTCAGGGACTGAATTTACTGATCTGTTAGATTCTTAGCTATAGCAGAGGTTGAAAAAGAAGAAACCCCCAGCTGTAGTCCGTTAGTACTATAGTACTAGTGGGTTTTTTATGGTTTTTTTTTTTTTTGGTTGGTTGGTTTGGGCTTTTTGAGGGGGTTTTTTGTTTGTTTGTCTGTTTTTTGTTTTGGGGGTTTTTTTGTTGTTTGTTTTGTTTGTTTTGTTTTTACACACTTACAGTGAATTTAAGGCTGCTGTTATGATGAAAACATAAGGGGGAGAATCTGTAAAGTATTTTTCACCTTCATCCCATAATAATATAGAGTTGCTATTATATAGACTTCTGTAAAGTTACACCTTCTACAGTGCTGTATTTTCAGTGTATGAGCAAGAGCTGCCTCCAGATTTTGTTTCTTGGACGTGTCAAACTTTCCTTTGACCTTGAGTGACTCTGGCTTAAGTTTTCAAAACCAGCCACTGAAATATACATCTTGCCCCAATATCCAACCGAATTTCACGTGAACCTGTGGATATCTGATCTTCATGCTGTTTGTCAAATACCTCAAGATCTGAGATTCATAAAYTACTTCAGCAGTTTAACATACAGTACCCAGTGAGAATTAACACCTCAGGGAAATCCTGAGATTACCGCAACAGTAAGTGCCATAGAAATGCAATTAAAACCTTGTTATGCTTAATGAACTTTCTTTTTCAMAACTGTTTAATTTATATTATGAATTATACATATATAGCATAAATATAGCGCATATATATAAAAATAAAATTTAAAAAAATAATAATTTATCATGCAACAATCCATGCTACACCATTTTGTCTAAGCATACATTTCTGGGAATTTTTATGGATAAATTCTTTGATTACCAGAATCAAATGCAACCTCAGTTCTGCAAATCTTAGAGAAGATACTTCCATTAGCCACATTCCATAGCATCAAGCAGGATTGATTCTGCATTGATTCAAACAAAACAAAATCACTACTTCCTGCCGGGCACAGCACCTTCTTACAAGGTTTCTAACCAAGAATCAAACTAGCTCATGCTTGATGAGCTGTGGGTTGACTACCAAACAATGACACAAGGTTGTTCAGTCTACATAAACACCTTCTGTACAACCTTCCCACTAGTCTTCTAGGACAGCTGCTCTCCTCAAAGGAGTTTTGGAATGTATGCCTTGCATATTACATATATTCCATACATATTTTACACTTAAAAAAAAAAAAAAAAACACTGATAAAATTTGTAAGGAATACATAAGGAAATCTACCACAGAGCTAAAGAAATAAGATGACTTATTCTCTCCAACTGTCTTCAGTAAAACAAATTATCTGAAACTTATTAAAAAAAACGTTATGGAGAAATACTGTTCCTTCTAAAGTTTATATTTTGCCATATAAAAAAATTAGTCCGTTCCTAAAAATGGATTTTAAGTCTGAACTGGG
Source organism: Phoebastria nigripes (assembly GCA_035582835.1). Lineage (NCBI taxonomy): Eukaryota > Metazoa > Chordata > Aves > Procellariiformes > Diomedeidae > Phoebastria > Phoebastria nigripes. The sequence goes on along the minus strand of JAYKAV010002109.1, from coordinate 2,863,690 downwards.
TTCTGAGTAACTCTCCAGCTTCAAAAGACTGCATTATGGAATATATACATTATTTTTCTAGATTATTACGTGTGTATTATATATTATATAGACACACACATTGTGGTTTTGTGGTTGGTTGTTTGGTTTTTTTTTTTAAATTAACTTTAATCATTTGCCCAAGGTTGATTATATTATCCTGTCAAAGGAGAACTTTCAGTGTTGGCAGGTAACAAAAAAAGATCACATTTTCAATGCTCCCAGACAGCTTTGCTCCCATTCTTTTAAACTTTTTCCTACAGTAACACCTAAGTCATTCACTTTTTCTCCTCATTCCCACGTCATATAATTCACACATGCATTATCTGCCTAAAAGTGATTTTTTTTAATAATACAAAAAATTATTCAGCTTGCCATTGCCAAAACTGTAACCATGTCTGTTCAGATAAAATTGAAAAATCACTGAATTATCACTGACTGTCTACTTTTATTTCTAAATAACATCTTACAAGTTAAAATCAGTATTTGCCAAGATTTACAGAGCCACTTCCTGAGCGGCTACCAAAACCCATTTACCAAGCTCTCTGTACCACTTGGGCCCATACTACTCTCTCCTCACGCCACAGAGGATGTAAAGCTCTGAAGAAGCCCAGAAGAAGAAACCATGATCCCTAACCACTATCCCCTTCTTTGCCAGCCTCCAGAACTGCAGAAGTCCTATGTTTTTATAACCTGGGACACCCAGCATTCCAGCTCTTCTCCTTTATGGGTGCTTCTGAGTCTCCAGAAACCAGAAGACGAGATCAAGAACCCTGAGAGTTACCAGTTTTTTGTTCCAGTCATTGCTTCCTTCTCCCTCAATATTTCTTACACGTTGTTCTATTCCATCCTACTTCACCAGGAACAAGGAGAAAATACCACACACTAGTTCACCAGGGAATTTCTATTATGTCAGATGCATTTGCTAGAGTAAACATGAACTGGTTTTGCCTTTCCTCACTCTCCTTCCTCCTTTTTGCTATAATCCTCTTGTGCTGCTATATTAATCAGCTTTAGAATATTCCCAGAATACAGAGGTTCCTTTTTTTCCTATGATTGTGTATATTGACAAATTCGATGTATTTATAAAACCAGTTCAAAATGTTAAATTGCCACTTATAAGTCATGCAGTTATGCCTGTCTGSGGTTCAATTCTTTACTTCCTTTTGCTACAACCTTCATTTATGAAGGGATTTAATTTATCATTTTCAAGCTTTTATTACTAATCAGAYTGCTGGTTTCATTTTGATTTCCAGATTGCGAAGCAGACTAGAAATGTTYTTCTAATTAAAAAGGATCTCAGGACCAGTGTTCAAATCATCCCAACACACTCTGACCTGGGATAAGTACAGCTTCTCACATTAGGGCCTTAAAAGACGGTGTTTAGGTTCTCCCTGCCATAAACTGTGAAAAGTAAATGCTGCCTATGGAGAGTCTTGAAATAGTTTTCTACATGAAGAAGTTATTGCAGTCACTGTAAAACACTGGACTTAGTCTCATTATTTCTAGTAGCTCACTATCACTTTGTGATTAAGGATAGCAGGATTAAGAGTTAAACTATTTATTAAAGTTCTTAAGCTGAAGAATTGTTTCTTGGACATGCATTAATACCAGTCTCGATGGAGTATTTACAAAGAAGTTATTTCTGACTATTCTAATTTGAGATCATTTAGAACGCAAACAGGTAACAGTACGTATATACTAGCAAAAAAAAAAAAAACAACCCACACATAAACCAAATTGGATCCTTAACATTTGGGACCACAGGTCAAATGCTTTCTCCTACAGGCTAGTCCTTCCATCTTGTTGCGGTCCACTGAAGTGCATCATTAGCACAAATCTGATCTTAAAAAAAAAAAAAAAAAAAAAAAAAAAAAA
>JAYKAV010002109.1:2527313-2861771 GCA_035582835.1 Phoebastria nigripes | reverse complement strand
ACCACACACAAAACAAAACAAAAACACACAAAAGAAACAAAAAACACAAAAGCAGCAACAGGAATCTTCCTCTATGCAAACACAGTGAATTTAACCTACCACTTACAGAGGAATACATTCTTAAAAGGGCAATCAGAATGCTTTCTTGTTTTCACTGAGCTGAGTGATCCATATGGACCTATCTGGTTAGTAAGACATAGTTTAACTTTGGAACAAACTGGGGTTGTTCTTCCTCTAAAAGTAGTAGAAAGCATCATATTTACCAATGAATTTTTTTCTGAAGGAGGGAGGGAGGGGAAGGGGGGAAGCAAGAGAGAAACAGAGAGGAGGAGAAGGAAATTAATGGCAATCCCCAAACCTCTACTCACCAGAGGGCACTACGCTGCACCCTCAAAGGCCATCAAAGCTCTGGCTCCTGAAGTGCACCAAGTCTCCCTTACAGTGGCTCTACACCCATACCACTCTTGCGCTACCCTTATTTTCATCCATCTCTAAAAATAAACCCACTCGGATTTATTTTAAGACTGAAGGCAGAATGTCTCGTTATATCATAATGAAGTTTCATTAATGAAAGTCCAATATTGCATTCTCCATTACACAGTAAAGGACATATCTAAGAAAACCTGTATTTCCAACCTATGTTGATTTGACCACTTGAAAGGCAGTTAGATCTCATTTATCCACACACTGTCTTAAACCCACCTGTAAGTTTTATAACTCAAGACACCAAAAATCTTCCTATTCTTCTATTGATATTACTACTACTTTTTTCAGGTGAAATCAGTGTTGCATTCTTAATTCCTACTATTGATAACTGATACGTCAGAGCTGATTTATCTTAAAATTTACATCATTTTTGTTCAAAGCAATTTGATCTCTCATTAAAGCCAAATAGCAGCTGTGGCTAGGAAGACAAATGCTGTTACTTAAAAACACAAGAGAAAGCAAATGAAATGTAGGATTGAAAGTAACTCATGASAGTTGACATCACATATTTCACAACATAACAGGTATTTATCAGTTATCGAGCTAACAACTACATCTAATTAGCCAAGCCTTACAACTTTGTTTATTTATGAACCAAAGGCTTGAACAAAAAGGATTACATATGTCATTAAGYATAATGCTTATCATCCAACAAATTAAACAGGTGAACATGACTAGTTCAGCTTATTTTCTTCTGTCACAATTTTAGTTCTGCCACCTATTATAAAATAAATGGGACAGTCTCATTTTGAGGATGACCTGCTGGGTATCTACAACGTTCACAAATAGACAGTGTCTCAGTTTGGAAGCCAGGGTGGTTTTGCAAAGACTTTCAGATGAATTAGGCCTCCAATCAGCAAAACACTAACACATAGCCAGTCTTCTTGAAGTAATCGATACTACTCACATAGTTTAAAAATAAAGTCAGAGGATTGCTAGATTGGTAGCATCCAGATCAACATATCACATATGTGCACATATGCACAAAGAAATTCCCCACTCTCCATGCTCCTCTCTCTGTGGGCTTCCAGTGTTCAGTGAATTTCCTGTTTAACAAATTTCCTATGTTTCCGTGGGTTTCATTCCGATTTGCTACATTTCAACACAATTACCTTACTTTGCAACTTCAAGTCCTCTTCATGAGTCCCTCCAAAATTTTCACAAGTACCTCACAATTAATAAGCAATCCAGAAGATGCGGTTCCTCAAAGAAGCAAAAATGCCTCTCACCTCTCTCCTCTTTTGGCTCAAGGCAGCTGATAGCAATGTACAGAGAAGAACAAGAACTTGATAAGCGTTCATTAACACTTCCCTGCACTGAGTAACTGGAAATTTTTGATCAGAAGTAGTATCTCTGTACAACAGCCTCTCAGAGAATTTTCTTGCACTAATTTGTCTAGCGGGTCAAACCCATTTGAGCATCCACAGCATCCTGTAGTAAAGAGTTTTGAGTTTACTCTATTTAAAGAACCACCTACTTTTGTTTGGTTTAACAAATGTTAATTTCACCTGTCCTCTAATTCTTACCTTAGCAGAAACAATGAACAATGATTCCCTATTCACCTTCTCCATGCCATTTGTGATTTCACACAGCTTTATACCACCYTTTGTCATGCAATATGGGAGCTGCTCTTTACCCATCATCCTCATCATTCTTCTATTTTTCCCTCTTTGCTTTTTTCCTGGTCCTTTGGCAGGTAGCTAGGAGGAGACCAGAACTGCACCATATTCAAGATGAAAGCGCACCTTGAATCTACACAGTCACATACCACTGTTTTCTGTTTGTTCTACACGCTTTTCCAAATAATTCCTAACAATCACTTGGTTTTGACTGCTCCATGTTAAGGAATGCTAAAACAGATAATGTATATCCTTGCTAACTAGGTAATTATTCAGATACATACTTTCTTTTTAATTTAATAGGCAGGCTGCCTATACAGGTTGAGAGACAAAGGGACACGAGTCTGATCTCAAACGTAAAGAGACAAGATCCTGTTGTGATACGTCTAATACCAGTATTTTCTTAATAAAAATAAGCACGTAAAGAGCCCTCAGGCAATCTGTTTATATTTAAATGGATCCGAAATTGATGTGCCCCATTACTACTTCATCCTCTTTACTGGCTAGAGGGTTGGAAGGTTTAACAACCAATTAAGTAAAAGACACATGTACCAGCATGCTTCATAAAGGTGAATACAACTTAAGCACTCTCACTACCTCCCAAACAATCACTCTGTCCACTGCCAAAATTAGATATTAATTTCCTGTGATATTAATAACAACACTAAGTATCTCCTGCACATACTGAGAAGCATTAGAGTGTACCAACTTAGAAACTGGCCAAAGTATCCACTTGAAAAATAYGATATTACCAGTTTCCCAATCTATGCTTTACATTATACGTGGCTAATAACAAGGGTTTGTAAATGCCAAAGTCTAAAGCACTGCAGAAACGGGAACGATTCCTAGAAAGGTATTAACCCCCACGTCTGTACAGCCTTGAAATTCCAACTTTACCTTCTTATGCTTCACTAATTATCTTAATGACCACTTATTTCTCCTGACTCTTAAAACATGCAGAATATGACCAAGAGAGATTAATTTGGCAGAATATATACTCAAAGGGTAACCTATGTACAACCTCTACAGTTTAAAGGGGACACGCGCATCCTCCCAGTGTTCCCACTGGTTTTTTCCCCCTCCACTTTCCCACAACATTTTCATACAGCTGCAATTTGAAAACCGTTCCATATTCCAGCTTGAACAACAGTGAGTCACAGACAGCTAATCACAGGTCTGTAGTAAATAAAGTTGCCCTCTTTAATGTTTGTGAGTCATTAGAAGTGGAAGTTCAGCAATTTCTGGAAAACCAAGATCAAAGATTATAACTTTTAAGAAATAGTAGAGCTAGAGCTATGGAAAGATATTAATATGATCACACAAATATGCTTAGTGTGTCATTCCACGCTCATCCACTATTAGGTTCTGAAAAACAGATTAAGAAGTGCACATCCTACTGCTGTGGAAAGCATGCGACTGTATTGCTCTCAGTAGATCAAGTTGGGAGTTTCACCCATATCGGTGAAGATAGATTGGTCACAGTATTCTTGTGAAGACAAGGAAATCTGACGAACATGGCTTTATACCATATTATCCATGATTCCAGAAACTGTGCATCACATACTTACACTGATAGTCTGGAGCCATAAATATTTAAGTGTTCTACTATTTCTCAACATCTGTCAAAACCTCTTCTCAATGACAGAATTACAGGTTTCTTCAAAAATATTCAATTACCCCAACCCACAATAAGACCACAGAAGGGAATACGTTTGGATTTCTAGACTAAACTATTTGAAATTAGCAGACAAGTCAATACCTTACTCAAGGCCATTTCCCTGTAAGAATTCTCATTGCTCCTAAATGTCACAATTGGCTTAGACCTTACCACTGATATGGGATCTTGCTTTAAGATCATACTAGTGAAGCTGCATACTGGTTTAGTGTTTTGTGTAATAACTTATTTTAATTTAATACGTAACTCAAACTTGATTAATATTAAAATAGCCTTTACCTTAACTGCTGTAAAGATTATTGTATCTACCTGTTACAAATAGGGGCTCCAGCAGCATGAGAGATATTAGCAGCTATTGAATAGTGTTTTAAGTGCATAAATCCCAAGGACAACTGAAAGATCTTTTAATCGGTGGTTCTATTAAAACATTTCTTTGGAGGAACATATGCTCATAAAGGTAAAGACAGTACATCCCACACAGGTTAGGAATAACCTCCCCAAAAGCAGTAAGCATTCCAGGAGGTAAGAACAGTACACGAAGCAAATCCCTTTTACAGGCTTGTGAATTTATGTAGCAACTTCCCTCTTCTCCTAAACAGTCACCTGAAAACTACTGCCTGCAGTAAGATCACCCATTATCTCATTAACATTCAGAATCACTGCCACAGAATGAAAGCGAAAAATAATGCAAGATGAGAACACAGAAAACCAGAGCCATGCAATGGACTCTCCCTCAAAATATTCATCACTCATGCAAACTGAACGCCCAGTTCAGGTATCCCATTTTTCAGCACCAATATAGTTTAGGACAGGTTATTCCATGTTATCAGATTATTAGAAAACAAAGAAAAATCAAAACAAAAGAAGAAAAAAAAAAAAGTAGTAGGTATTAACTTTCCTCCCTTTTACTTGGGTATAATCCTTTCATCCATAAAGTACAAGACCAATTAGTAATTCTAATAATTGAAACACATTCATCTCAGCTTTTCTAAATATGCCACACATGGGCAGTAAGCAGTTCCGAGAACRTGCAGAGAGGTCAAGATTGGCTAAAAATCTCTTACATTTAAGAGACTTCACAATTTGATTAAGCGTTGCTGTGGGGCATTGTGTTAAGAAAGGCTGCTAGATTTTTTAGCGACTATCATCTATCTCAGCATAGAGAATTAGCCATTCTAAGTAAGACCAACACTTAACCCACCAAGAGGAGGAACTCAAGGGAATGCACTTAAATGATTCAATACTTTCTGAACACAAACACACAAAGAAAAATCATGAGATGGCTCCACTACTGTATCTATCAATTGTGAAGTCTTACAAGAATTCTTTCCAGTTCAACTTGCAAGACCAACAACTTAATTCATAAAATGATTTGAGATCTACCATCTGTTGTCACATATCATTACTCAATGAAAACTGCCCAGTACAGAGATAAGAAAAACATCTGAATGAGTAACTGGATAAAATAAAGACCCAAGCATGTGAGGACACAGAAAAGTAAAAGATATCTGAATCCTTACTGCAGACCACCTTCTTCCAATTTGCCTATACGTAACAGACAGTAAGTACAGACTACAGATTACAGAAGTTTTTAGATTCCTCGTTGATGCTAAAACCTTAAAGATTAGCACCTACAAATAGTACTTTCTATCAGATACAATGAGGTATCTCAGCAGATACCCATCTCGGATGTCCTGACCTCAGTACTACAGTCCTACCATACTAAAATACCTCGGCGAAAAGCCATCAGGGTTAGGAAGTTCAACCACATAAAGAATGGTAGCTGGATGCTGTCCACCACTCTCTCCATTGACTTCTCACACAGTATCAGCATAACTACAAGGCCTCTATTTTTATCTCTCTTGTGGTGAGTATGTGGATCCAGCAAACCTAAAAGAAAAAGAAAAAAAAAAAAAAAAAGACAGAAGTCTAGGATTATTTGCTCCTTAAGTATCATAGAATCTCCTAGACTAAGAGGAAAACTGTTCTGCTCAAACCCTTCATTGCCATTTAAACCCTCAGTGAATCCCAGAACCTTATAATGCAATGAGAAATCCTTTCTTCTTTTTGAGTCTTCTGTAATTCTGACAAAATATACTTAGGCCTTGTGTATTGAAATTACTTATACAAGTGTTCTTAGTACAAATATTTTGTCTAAGAGTTCTTCAACAAGGTCTTCTCATCTTGCCTTTTGTGAAGAATTTTGGGGTGATAACAACGAAAATACATGTAAAGATAGATGTGAACCGATTTAATTCAATCATATGACTGGAAGGTACAGAAAGAAATGCAGCCTCCCCATCCATAAAGTGTTTATGAAAACATTCCACCAGCAATTTACATCTGTGTCAGACAAATGAAAGCAATGTCAGAACTTGCATTCTTTATGTTGAACCATCCAAAAACAACACAGAAAAGCCAGATTATCTACCACAGTCATGATTTTAACTGCTTTCAAATTTAATTTGTGTGAGGTTTTTTCTTTTTAAATCCCTATGACATACACCTAATCACGAACAAAAAGATTATTTTGACATCATTGCTTTCAGCTTCTCAGTATTTATGTGGGATACCTACCTTTATAAAACAGCATTTCTCACCTTCCTGGGGAAGTTATTAAATTTTTCTCAGATTATATCAGTAAACCCCTCTGTGTGTACGTATGTATATGCATATATGCACCTAAGTGCAAGCCATACATACAGGCAGGGAAGTTGAGGATCCTTAATGAATAAAGCAAATGTTGCAAGCAACATGTCCCTCAAATTTTCAAAACTTATGGTGTCATAAATAGTAAACCTTTTCCCACTATTTCATATATTTACTTCTAAAAGGCAAGAGCTGAATGAGTGAAGGCATTTACCAGATCTGTAGAAAACACAGCTGGATTTATCTTGTCTGAAAGACTGGTCTGTACCCTGCTTTTAGGGAATGTGGACGTACTGGTTATCTACATAGTATCCTATGAATTCATACACTCACGCATGAATACTCTCTCATATATTTATAAAGGAATAATACATTCTCATGTAGGAATACCTGAAATTTCAGCTAGTCTCTGGAATATTCTTATTTTATTGGTATACTGTATCTTAATCATGTACACTAAGTACATCAATAACTAAGATTACTTTTGTTTTCCCTTTACTTATCAAACTCTCGGTGTTATCACCCAATAGAAGAGTTGGTTTGTTGTACCTTTAGCAACAGTAATAACACACTGATAGTTTGAACACACTGCGGGGAAAGTGCCTTAAGCTGGAGGATCTGCTTATAAAGGCACAACTTACAAAAAAACAGAATCTGCTTACGAAACAGAAAACATAGAAGATAGGGCTGTAAGCTCTTGGAGAGGTCAAGGCATGATTCTTTTGTATACATACGCTTAAAATACAAATTTATGATCATCTAAACATCTAAATTTAAGCAGAGCCTCACTCATAACTCAAAGGGAAACTCCCCAAACTAGGCACAGGACATTACCAGAGAGATGGCCGTTCTCTTTAGTCGGGCACTTGCATTAAAAGGCAAAGTTTGTTTTTGTTTGGTTTTTTTGTTTGTTTCTTTTTTAAAAAAACAGCAGTTAACTATTCAAAAAAAGAGACTGAGATATGTAATAGAAGTATCTGACATGCTCAGGACATCTAGCAGTATGATGACAAGCACTTTTAKAAAAAACAATCTACAAATATATGTATTCTGTCTTTCAAACCATACTACTAGTGGAGGCAGAGACACTTTCACTACCTTCACTACCAGTTCTCATAAACAAGTGACTGAATTCTTTAACTTTAATTGAATTTAAAGTTAATAAAATTATGGACAAAGATCAGACAGAAGAATTATCCTCTTATGAAAAAGATCGCTAAAGCAAGACTAGAAATAGCACAACAAGCCTTTATTATTGCTTTCTGAACAAATACACAGATTTATCTTGTACCACTATAGTACCTTCAGCAGTTTCATTGTCAGGTCCCATTTTCTGCTTCCTCCATTCTCCCCTTCTCCTGATTCAAAACCATCCCTTTAACACATCATTCCTAATTAGATGATTAGTGCTTGGAAGGGCAGGAGATAAGTCATTTGCATAATTTAATCATAAAAAGAAGTTAAAGATACAGATTTTGCTGTTCGTTTGTACAATTATCTTCACCGGCCTGGGGGGCTGAGATATTAATGTGATTAAACAGTATTTCTGCAAACAGGCAACTGTGTGTCCTCTATTAAAGCAGAGCTGGAGGCAAATGAAAAATTAATTTTAGAAGACAATCAATTTTATTCTACATGACTGTAATAAATAACAGCCCATCTGCAGACAAGTCATTAGGCCCTGGGAGGCTACATGTGTCACAAAGTCCAAATGACATACAAGGCCAAATTTTCCACCAAAACCAGAATGAGTAATAAACAGTCCACCAACTGTGATTCCCATTCAGAAAGTACACAGGATTTCCCAGAAAATCAGGTGCATGTGTAAAGTACTAATCACTGACCACGATTTAAGCTTGTACAGTATTCAGAAATACAGGTACTTGGTGGTTTCTCCTTCATCATGTTTTCAGTCTCAGCTTGAGAAAGGTTAAAGTTTTTCCACCTATATTAGTGAATACCAGTAATGAACAACCCCTTGTATTTTGTGAGACTGCTACTGCTTTGAAACACAGAATCAATAGGCCTTGAACAGAACTAAAGTTTCTTAGATACTGGTTTTCCCAATACTCTGCTGAAATAATTTTCAATTGAACAGTTAAAATCAGTTTGTTCTTTTGGAACATGTGCAAGAACTTGGATCAGTAGCTATGAAAAATCAAGACTCTTCTGAATTCTAGCTGCACAAATAGATCAAAAGTTGACTAAATAGCCAGGATACTACCTATGATACTGTAAACTTTATGAAATGTACATGCTCATTAAGTACAGAAGAATGATCACTTTCCTACTTTTTAAATTGTTAAGGTGCATAATATTTTTTTCCACTACTCTTTACATGCAGTCACCTCCACTTAGAATATTAAATCCCCCTCCCTTGATTAAAAATCATCAAGATTGAGCATAATCATATTTCATATATTTGAGACTAAGTAAGGATTTCTGAATATCAGCAATGTACAACATATGCACAGTAACAAGTCTATAGTAACAAGTTTATAGTATTCACTCTACAGGAAATATTTTCTGTTTATCACCATTGGTAAACACTTTCCACAATGGGAAAAGTGAAAATTCCTGTACAAGTTTGTACAAACACCCTGTAATCCCGTGTTCTTGGCAAGAGTTTACCAGGTAATGCAAGCATACTTTTATTGACTCTTACTGCTTCTAGCCCATGTAGTGCCTTTCATCAGAAGAATTCAAACACACAGAGATTCTTCACCTGAATGTTTTGGGGTTCCACTATGTACTTTCTGTATGTTTATTTTCTACATGAGTATATGGACTTGAGAGAGTAATTAAAATCTATCCAAATATGAGATTAGCTAAATACGTTGGGGATACAACTGATTTCCAAAGGATCCTTTCATTATTCCACTTCCAAATTAGCACAAAATGTTGCGGGGTCCTGGTCCTGGTGCGGACCAAAGTGACTTACAGGTTAGTTCATGGATATGCATTTAGTTTTCATTGCTTTCTGTGCTCCTGATCCAAAACCACTGAAATCAATTGAAAGACTCTGGTTCTGCAAGGGTTCCACTGCAGAATTTCATCTGCAATGAGGTCAAAAGGACAAAGCAATCTCCTCCTTCACATGAGATCCAAAGCCTTCATGTTCATTCAGTCTCCTCTATAGTGTTGCATAGAAAGCTTATAGCCAAATATTAACACATTCTTTAACTGAGTTATTAACACCTAAAATACCTTCAGTGTTAAATCCCCTGTACTTTTTTCTTTATATCCCATGACTCAGTAGGGTCAGTTTCTGACCACCACTGACTATCTACATTTTAAGACCCTCAACAGCATCACTCCAAGATGCACAATGAATTGAATAGAAAGACTCTATCTGCTCTGAAAAAAGGGCAGTTGAAACCAGTGTTTCAGAATAGGGCATTATGAAAAAATCAACAGCAGAAAAAGGAAGTTTCCAACTTTGCCCACAGTCATAACAGAACTAAGCAATCACCCTAAGCACTTAAATAAAAGTGTTCTTTGCCCACTTATTGTCTGTAGATTTGTTTACTATCACTCAAATTCTCATAGCGCTAGACATCAAAAGGGGATTATTTTGGAAACAGTGTGACATCATCAGATAAACTACTTTGTGTGCATAAGATGCTAAAAAAGAGCTTCTAAATCAGAAAGCAGAAAAATGAACAGCAGCATCAAAAAACCCTCCAAATAAAGAAACAACTTCACCCAAAATAGGTGTTTAGCGCACACACACACACCCTTTTTTTTTTTTTAAAGTTTACAAGGCCAGAGGATCTACTAAACCCCTATATCAAAATATGGTCAAGAATATCTTAAGGAACTTTTTGAACTTGAAAGACTTTTTTAAAACTTGAAAGACAATTCAATGACCATTCAACACAACAAATGAAACCTGCAACTGTTGTCTACAATGGAATACTATTTCTGTGTTTGGTTATTGTGTTATTGTCAATGACAGATCAATCTAGATAACAGGGGAAAGATGAGGCTGTGTAGCCACAGAGCCCCAGGTACCTGAAGGTGTCAAAGAGAAATTCCAGGGCAGCAGAGGATGGGGGGGGGGGAAGTGATAATCGCAGAATAGGCGCAGCAAGAAGTTCTACAATAAACTCAACGTACTCTGCATGCAGTGTACAGATCATCAGCTCTCTTGCAGCACTTCTCACATGCTCTGGTCATATCCAACTATTGCACACCCGCTGCACACAACACATAGCAACTTCAACCTTTCTTGGACTCCCTTGCCTGACTGTGCAGGTGCTAAAGGACTGAATTGTCCAAGCATACTATCTGTAGTCCAGGCCTTCTAACACCCAGGAATCCCAGACAAACATACTGCATCCACCAACTCAAGCCTCCCTGTTCCTCCTTTCTTCTCCCTGTAAATCAATAACCAACTCCTATTAAGGGTTTACACTTCATGAGACACAACTTCACTGTGAGCCAGCAGCAGGTGGGTGTAAGATGTCGTGTGTTATGTTATGTTTTTTCATCTTTCCTTTTTTTTCCCCTAGAAAGCAGATGGATGGAGCACCTATTACTACCTAACACTGGCAGGACCATAACTTACAAATAACCATATCTCCTTCTGAAATCATCCACCCATCTCAGAGAACTGAGAGGCACTGGGAGCATGGCTACATTCACATACCTTTTGTAACATGCAGGTAGAGGACAACCAGCATAAGCAAGGTTCCTACTTCTGTTTGGCTGACAAACATTAGAAAAGTAGTTACACAGAAACAGATAAACTTGCTGTAGGTTAGGAGAAGCCAATGCAACAAGACCTATCTAACTACACTTACAGATGCAATATAAAAACAAAAATCATTCAGACCCTAATAGAACACACCATTTAAATCAAATGCAGTGCTGGTAGAATAAGTCCCTCACCTAGCTGGCTTACATGCCAGACTTAGCAGCAGAGATGCTCAACTCTGCCAGGCATTTAACTTTCTGTTAATAGCTAAGTTTGGAAAAAACAACAAAAATACAGAGCTTATACTATTATAAACTTCACATGAATGGATAAAAAAAAGTTCTTATAAAGAGTTTCTATCTGGGTCAGAATAGACCAGCGTAACAACTCAGTCGCTCGGCTTATCTTCGTTCAGAGAACGTGAGTTCTTAAAATGTATTTAACAGTCTACTGCCATACTCTGAACTACCCTACAACAGTCACGCTATTACTCCGTAAAGATGCCTACAATAAATATATCACAAATATTTTTTTTGTTTTGTTTCCACACTGACATGAATTCAGATTCTCCCAGTATAATAAAGGATTAAATTTTTCAGTCAGTAAGAYTAAAAGCTAATATCGTAAACCTTTAAGGATGAATAACTAAGACAACAGAACAGTTTTTTAGAGGACTGCTGGTTGCGGTGGGGGGCAGCAAAATTTTGAAGAAAGCATATTAAAAAAGGCAAGGTAAGTGAATGATCAAAAACCCCTCTAGCTTAACATGCAAGAGAAAAGTATTCCATGAAATTGCAAGACAGAAACTTTCTTGAGTTCCAGCAGGAAGAAACAGATTTGTTTGAACCAAAAATCAGCTGTGCAACAAGTAAGGCAATTTATAAAAATGGAGCAGAAAGAAGTGACAGGAATTATGGTTCTGAACCGAGACAAGAAATCTTATTCCAGTGTATGATAGCAGGATCAATTAACCTTCCTAAGCACTTCTGGCTATGAGCGAGAGCAAGGTTTGCAGCGTGTTACAAGTAATCATTCTGGCCAAACCTCTTCCGAAGGCTCCTTCTAAAAGACACGCCGTGGCCGCAAAAGCCGAGAGCAATGCATCACCCCTTCCACGCAGGTACAGCCCCGAGTCGGAGCGCAGCACGCTGCTGTGCCACACACACGTGTAATGCAGTGAGGGAGCAAAAGCTACGGCACATTAGCAAGTCTCACGATGAGAGCACAAAGTGCACTGACAAGTCACTGTTATGTATCTTAGTTCTCTGCAAAACAGTCAGAACAACCTTGTAGCAGGTAAAAGCGATTTCTTAATGAGGAGACACCCAACTCAAGGTATTTTGAGAAGTCACCTATCAATACATGAAGTGCCATGTAAAAAACACCAAATAAAGCCTTACAAGCCTACAAAAAAACTCCACAGACCTAAAAAAACATATTTCAATAACAAGCTCATGCAACAGAGAAAACACAAAGCTGAGTTCATTACCTTAGGTCCTGTTTCAGTATTCATATTCTGCTGTTTTCTAACTGCCAGCGTTTTACTACCTTGTTCTGTTTGGGGTTTTTGTTGTTGGTTTTGGGGTTTTTTGTTTTGGTGGTGGGGTTTTTTGTTGTGTTTTTTTTTTTCTTGTTTTTTTGGTTGGTTTTTTTTTAACATGTATTTTAAGTCTCATTGGAAAGACTTGACTTTTTTTCCTACTTCTATTTTTCAGTATTATCTCAGAATCTTTTTAGAAAATTGCCCTCCTTCAGCACACAACAACRTTTAAAAGTATGAGGACAAGAAGAAGCAGCTCCAGAGACCTGCAGCAGTGAAGCAAGGTGCCTTCATCAACTTCGCAAAAAACAACAGGGATAATGTTTCACAGACACCAGACATTTTCTGATTAACTGTTATAAAAACAGTCTATTAGYTATCACGTAAAACTTGTACCAGGCAAAAACAACTGCTACATGTGTAAGAAAAAGCATAATGCATAATATTTTAAGTATACTGATTAGACGTTCTAAATGAAACTCAAAATATTTTTTCTTTAAACTAGCTCGATCTTCTAATTAGCAATTCTTAAGTTACTGTAACACACAAGTAACTAAATCCCCCTACTGGCACAATGTCTGTGCTAAGAGCTTTCTTACAGCCACCGTTTTGGTTTGGGGTTTTTTTTGTTTAATTACAAATATACAAATATTCCTTCTCGGCTAGCAGTGGGCAATAAGACAAGTCAGCTCATCAGCACACACATACAGGATTTCAGGAAATCATTTGGGAGACAGAGAAAGCACAATCTGAATATGACACCGTTGCTTCATGGAGGGTTACAACTCGCACTCTGCTCCAGTAAGGACAAACACAATGGCAGAGCATCCTATTTGCCTGCTTGAGCGACTCGCCGGTAGGGCAGCGACCACGTCGGTGGCTAGCCGTGACATCTATTCACAGCTTCAACAACTCCCACATAATCCAGTCATCCCAATGAATGCCAATAAAATCTTTCTTCCACAGCACAGTTATTTCTATTCTGTAGACTGGTTGCCCAGAGAGGCTGAGAGTCTCCATCCTTGGAAATATTCAAAATCCAACTGGACAAGTTCTGGACAACCAGCTCTAACCAACCCTGCCTAAACAGAGGAGTTGGACTAGATGATCTCAAGAGGACCCTGCCAACCTTAACAATTCTGTGATTCTGTGAAACACATTAGATTTGGAACTCCTTACACATACAGTGTAAAATAATTTTGATTAACTTTTAAAATAAAGTGTTCTGTTTTAATGCCACTGTCCATACAGGTTTGGAAACAGGAGAAAAAAATGACTCAATGTTCTGTTGACTAAAACTACCATGAGGGCATCCCAAGCTAAAAGTTCTCTTGCCACAGACTGGACAGAAATAAAATTACAGGCTGAGAATGTTACTCACTCACATGGCTATGAGAAGTATCAAAAAAATTAAAGACTTTCAGTAAGGACACCAAGATAGTTCATATAGCCATATAAGTTCAGTCAGGAAATTTAGTTTGTGTCCATAACAAATGCAATTTAAACTAAATTTCTGGATTATTCCGAAGTCTCTCTCTTTATAAATATGTACACAAGATTTTCCAAAAATCAAAGCTGATTTCCATGGTTTGGGAGAGAGGCTTTAGAATAATCCAGAAATTTAGATTAGTGTGTGTATATGTATTATATCAATCAATATGTGTGTGTGTATATATATTAATTACATCAATCCCATATTAAATCTAACTTCCACTTTTATTTACAGGGTAGCTGAAATGCGTTATCTGATATAATATGAAAACTCTGATYACAGGAGCCTGTGGCTGGGAACAACAGTGGGGAAGACTAATAACAGTGACTCCAAAACAATGTGGAAAAATAGTATTGAGATTCTTTCAACTAAAAAAAAAAATCAGAGCTACCTCTGTTCAAAATACTATTAGGACTTGAAGGGGTTCATCCTACCAGAGAGAAGAAAAATGTAGGGGGGCATTCAAAAGAGTAAGCACAACCTTCTGGCATGAAGAACATTTTCTGCTTCTTAGCACAGGAAACCCTTAACAGTCTTACAAGSTGGTGAGATATATCAGGTTGAGTCTTGAATAGAATAACTGAAAGTGCACTGATGATGCAAAACATGACATATTTCAGTACATTCTAGTCATAAACAGACTAGACTGCACATACTTTTAGACCAAATAAAATAGGTAACATCTTGATTCTAAAAATATACTTTTCACCCAAAGCCCCCAAAGTAATTTTTCCTTTGTTTTTCCCTATTTAACCATCAGGTATTCGAGCAGAATAATCTGTTTTATAGAAGGTGTGCAATCAAAAAAAAATCCAAAATCATTACAGGAGATGACCTCAAAATTCTAGGTCTACCCTACACTTCATATGTCACACACAACTACAGCTAGTGTTGAGGGCAACTGAACTTATGAACTGAAGTGGAAAAAGGTTTCAAAATATTTAAGATTTTCACCTGATTCACTGATATGATACATCACAGAAGCTACCTAGCTCAAGAAGGACAAAAAACTAGTTGAATTGCTGGAAGAAATCTGAAGGAATGAATATTAAAGATCTTTTCAATACTTACATTGCTATTGTATATTATAAAATACATTTCATTTCAATACTTCAGTGCCTATGTGGCAAATCCTTAACTAATACTGTCACTAGAAACCTTCAATTAATGACAATATTAATGGAGCTTTATGTAGCATAGATAATAGAACACGTGCATAATATAGGTAGATACCCCAAGTTTTACACATCACTAGTAAAAAGCCCATTAATAGAGAATAATCCAATAAAAGCACTGTTTGTGATGGCATTACCACACTTTYTAGTATAAGTAAAAAGTCTCCCTCCTAAATAACTACTAAATGCTTAGGGTTCTAACATATTGCTGCAAGCTATAATGGTTATAACTGTTAATCCAATACACCTTTTATACAAACCCATAAACACACGAGTGGAAAAATAGCACAGATGTTCATCTCTAATGCAATTTCCATTCAATTTCCTAAGTGCAGTCCCTGTGTGCAAACTAGCTTAACGTTATGTTTAGCTTGCAAATTCTTTTAATAAATAATGAATGCAATAAAACTGGTAGATCAATGGCAAGCTGAGAAATCATAAAAAAAGCCTTTTGTGCTCATGCTGTTGCCGATTTCAAACTTTAATCCAGCGACAGATCGATACTACTTTTTCTTTTTAACCCATCACATAAATAGCAGATAGACTAGATGTAGGTTAAATGCTGTTACCAGATATCAATTTCCAGAAACTTGATAAGATCAGACACAATTGCAATCGAACATTTTATACCTGAACGTATACACAACAATATACACTGTTAAACATTACACTTTAAGGCACTGCACAGTAATAAAGTGAGCACTATTCATTTGTTTAGGTTCTTGCTTTTTAGGGAAGTGGTATTTGTAACTGAGTCAAGAAAGGCTCTGACACAATATATTTTAATGAGCAAAATGGGCTTAGCAGGTCAAGATGTACTGACAAGGAAATATAATCTCCCCACGCTTGCTAGCGACAATAAACTTTATRCGTGTACACAAAACAACAACATAGCTGTGCTACCAAAAAGAAAGGAAAGCAAACAAATTTATGTTTTACAAGATTTGGATATTGGAACCTTCTGGGGCAGGTATCAAAGTACATTAGTTAATAGGTATCGGTGTTTCTCACAGGTTGTAGAACAGGGGAGAGGGGAAACCCTATTACTAAGCCACTTTGGATAACCGTTCTTTACCAAGAGGGAACAAAGATCAAAAGCGTGTAGCCCCAAGGGACAGTTCTAATATCAAGCAGGATAAATCTAAATCACTAAGAATCATTACTAACTAATGTACTTGTGCTTGGTAATGCATGTTTAATAGTAACATATAAAAATCTTGCCTTTGCTTACACCAAAAGAACACATCACAGACTGCAATAACTCTAAAGCATCCTCATTATGTTTGTTTTTGCTATTAGTATTGTTTATGTAAATAATCATTAAAATGCTGCATTTCCACACACCTACAGGGTTTTATTACACTGATCATCACATGAGGAACTTATAAAAGAAATTAGAGGGGAACTTTCTAGGTGTTTTAAAGTAAGGATTTGGATAATTTTGTTCATAACTTCAGAGAATCCAAAATTACCATTTCTGGAACAGGCACAGAAAAGGTTAACGATCCTACATTCAGCAAGAACAAGATCAGACCCAAAAATGTAGTGCCTATTTGAAAACACCATATACGCATAATGCTTTCAAATGCCGGTTTTAAGCAAATATGTCCCACCTTTGATGAGAAGGGCTGAGATCCTAGAAATATTTATAAGTTCTTTGCCCTTGTTCTGGCAAACTTCCACTGGCGTGAAAGGGAGGTTCACCTCAGCAAAGTCAAAACAGGGACTTTACAGCCCAGATTTCAACACCTTTTTAATACTGATACTGACAAACAGCTCTTACACAATCTGAATTCCAGGCTGTAGGCAATGAAATAAACAAGACACAATTCTTAAAACATCTCAGAATGCTCATTTTAAATATTTTCTGCAAAATTACCAAGGTAGGTAGATACTAGTTGCTCACTCTAAGGCCACTACCATACAACTAAACATGATTTTCTAATGCAGTGATTTTTGCTGTGCTCCTCAGTTCCACCCAAGTTGATTTTCACCTGCCTTTAAAACAAATGCACACACACAAACAGAGGCTGCGTGTCCAACCGTAGCCCCAGTGTGAGAATAATTTCCCATCTACAGAGCTGGTCACTTCTGGAAGCTTTCTAAGTATAATGCTATTGCCACACATTGATATATTGGTGAAAGAAAGGCAAATATAACAATGCTAAAGCTTAAACTCATTTGAATAAACTGTGAATTTCTATTACATATATTGTTTCCTTTATCAAATTGGAACTACTGGAGCAAGAATACTAAGAATGCCAACATAAATCTAGATCTGTTACAGCCAGTTTCTCCAATTTATTCTCAGAAGCCTTAATGACAAAAAGTCAAAGTTCTGCTGTTTGGGGGRGAGATTAGGAAAAGGAACATTCGCGATAATTTTTAACATTAAAATAAACCGTCATAGAGAAAGAGATCAGGTTTAACAAAATGATTGAAGCAAACCACAAAATACTATTTTATCTTTTAAAGAAAAACAAGGAAGACCACAAGTGGTTTAATAAAGACTAAAGAATAAAAGCCAATAAAAACTGTGCCTAGCCTACTTGGGAAATAGATCTTCATTATTCATGGCAGAGTACTTTACACTTTGTGCAATCTTTTCCAGAATTTAAAACCGTTCCACAAAGACACATTCCAACCTCTTTTATGATTTGCGTTCCACAGGTTCTGCTCCAAGATAATGGATACCAGACTATACAGATCAGAAATTAACGGTRATCGACAACTTTTCTAACGTATCTGGCACTAAATGGTTAGTAGTAACAGAAACATAATAAACAACTTTTCCTATTTTAATCTAACAGATGTTGAATCCAGACACATTTACTTTAAAAGAAAATTATTAATAAGAATTTAAAAATTAAAAAAAAAAAAAAAAAAGAAAAAAGATAAAGCCTTACTTCAGCCTGTAATCAATTTGGACACTGATATTCTATTTATAGCAACACTTTTAACATGTTCTAGTCTTATATTATTTATTCGGATCATTCCTATTACAATGAAATATTAATGTTGAGAAAGTGGTTACTCTATTAAGGAGCTATCCTATGTTTAGATTTTAATATTGATCTCCACTATTTTGGAATAATTAATCATTCTGTATGAAATTGTATTTGTGTTATAATATGATCAGAAGTTTAGCATCTTCCCCACAATGATAGCATGATTAAATTTATATTTTGACCTATTCCTAAAGGCAATTTAGTTATTCCAACAGAAGAGGGAAAAGGGGATACCGCCACTTTAAAAGCTTCAATCTCATTGACATTGCTGGCAGTGTATGGGAACATTAATGCATCTGTCATGATAACAAGCTAAGAATAACATCTAGACATCAAACCGAGCAGAGAATCCATCTGAAGTGATTCATTCAGATCTGTCTCATTGATTTATTAAACACAGGGCAACATCTGCAGCCTCACAGAGCCGCTTGGCAAAATTAATGCAAGATCAATTCAAATGGAAAAAAGTGCAAAAGAGATAAATCAAAACACAATTTGCATGCAGTTCCACAATCAGGCTTATTGGGTGCAAATGCTCAATTTCCCTCCCAAAGCAAATGAGTTTAAATGTTGTTTTATCTTTGTAGAATTGTGTGATTTGAAGTGACAGTGAAGAGTTCTGCAGGTTGAAATGGTGAAAAGAAAAAAAGGAGAAGAAATGCTTGCAAAGACCTTCTGAATATGCAACAAGAATATCATTAATACCTAATTGTTTAGCTTTTTTGTCTTTGCTACAAAAACACAGTATTTTTCAGTTGTAGAAGTCTCAGTAGAAAATTACATATGTATTATGCATATACACATGCAGGAAACATACAAATACTCCATTTTGGAGGAAAAGCATGTTACACTTCAAATGGGGAGCTCTATTGCTATGAAAAAAGAAGGGAATGTTAATCAAGGCTTCTCCAGATTAGATATGCTTCTGATGAAAATATTCAAGTATTTTAGTAGTTTTGAACAAGCACAGACTTTCAAGATGTCCAAAAAGAAAGAGGGATTTTTTCCAAAAGTATAATTAATCTGCTCAGAAAGTGGAAAAATTCCTTTCTGCATCTCTAGCAGAATCCACTATGCTAGTGATCTCTCTCGAGAATGTTTTAAGTGAGTCTCCTCTCCAAGGAAGAAAAGGAAACTGAGAAACTGATCATTGTTTTTATTTTAACATGCTACCACCTCCAAAATTCACAAGTTTGGCCAAGTCTGAATGCATACTAAATATTTACTTAGTCAAAGAAGTTTATATAATCAGATGACCACATTTAAAATCAATATACAAGGAAGCTCTGTGCAGTGCTACATGACTGGATTGCTTTAATTATTATCTCGACATCATTCTCCTAATAAAAGACAGAGTATTGCTGACTATAGGGTAGCTTTTAATAGACAACATGACTAGACCCTCATTATCTCATAAAATAAAATGTCTGCATTTACTGCTTAAATTCATTTCTAAAGCCTTTTATTGTTTGTGAATAGCCAAAGCAATACAAAATATTAGCTTAACTGGATACTTTAAATCGTAAAAAATAAGCCATGTACTGAAACGTTGTTTTCTGGGAAGTATTCTTACTATTCACTGAATAATCCAGACCAAGACTATGCTTTTTCAGTAGCCACCAGCATCCATCAAATACAGAAACCCTGTAGAATAGGTTATGATCATACTCATATAATCCTAATTTTAAGGATTAATATACATTTACCATCATAAAGATGTTCTCACTACAGTTTTAAATTTCATTTTTAAATAAAACCTCATTATAGTTTTCTACTTTAAGTAAACGTTATGCTTTGCTACTAAAATTAAGCATGTGTCCATAATTTAAGTAATCTTCTAAGGCATCACAAATTAGTAACTAAATTATGTAAATATGTTGTACACTATTCACTTGAAGATGCTACCTGTAATGAAATGAATGGTTAGTTTCCCTTTACAAACCTTGTTTCCAAATTAGATTACCTGATGATGACTAATGACAATCAAAGTTAGGAACATTTTGTTTACACATGAATGAAAATTATACATGTACTGTTAAAAAAAAAAAAAAAAAAAAAAAAAAAAAAAAAAAAAAAAAAAAAAAAAAAAAAAAAAAAGGGCAGCAAAGGTCCAAGATGCCAGATATAGGTAACTACTGACACATACACAGAACATAAACATACAAAAAACTTTCCCTTACAAGTATATTTCTCTGCAGCTCTTATGAGCTCTGTAGACAAGCTCAACTGAAAAAAAATGCAATAGAGTAAACAGGAGAAGGAGAAGTTATCTTTTTTTTCAATCCTATATAATTGATGGTTTGCATTCCAATTAAAAAAAAAAAAAAAAATGAAAAGTGTACGCTAACATAAGAGATGTTGACTTTTGAAAGTCAACTAACATTGGAAACAATGATAGCCAGCATTTCTTATTGCTTTTTCTGGCAGCTCTTGAGTTTAATGCAATATTTCTACAGTATTCAAATACATATATAAGTCTCTATAAATTAAAAAAAAAAATATACTACAAAAGCAACGCACAATATTCTAAGTTGAAAGTAATGCTCGAGTCATGCAGTGGAACAATACATATCAAAGCGTTTGCTTCTAAAAGATCACATTTTTTCAAGACTTTACTTCCCAGGTACAGAACCTAAATACTGTACGTATAGCTGTAACAGTTCTACAGCGTTTTATTTGTTTGGTATCATGTACTGCAATGGTTCCTAGGTYGCTTCGCAGCAAACAAAAATTAGATCACTCATGTATTTAGCTATTTTTATCCAACATTCTCTCCCATTAAGCATGGGCTGTTCAAGGAAAAAAAAAAATATGTAAATAAAACAACATATTAAGCATTCAATTAGCATGATGGTATACAATTAACATGGTTAAGTTACAATACTTGAGAAGAGTTTCATATGTGCTGATAACACTTATCATGCATTACACCTGAAACCGTGAATGCAAAATGCATTGATATCAGTAGGTTATTCGAACCAGTGGCATTTTCAAGATATATAAACAAAGGTTGAGTGATGTTTCAATAAATGAGAAACATTTTAGGAAAAGTAAAGAGACCTGCTATTCCTGAACAGGTAAAAATACATAGTGTTTTCATAACTAGGCAGGGAGAGCTTGTGCTTACACACATGTTGAATGTACTTTCCGAGTTGAGAGCTTTGACTCCATTCAGACATGTTTCTGCCCTATTAAATCGCCCCTCAACAGTGCTCTTGTCATATCTTCAGTCTTGAACCAGGTCTTCGTTCCACTGACTGCTCCTTTCAGACCCTCTTAGAGCATCAGTGGGCTCCTCACTTACAGCTCCCCTGGCTTCCCTTCTCAGCTGCTCCTTGCATTACTTATTCCCTTTTCCTATCACGGCCATAAGTCTTTGTCAAAGGAAAGAAAAAGTCGTGAAATACAAGTTTTAAACATTTAACACTTCAGCATTTCTTCATCTTAAATCATTGGTTGTAAGAGAGCAGAAATCATCAGATCGTGTCTAAAGGCTGTATCATCAAATCAGACCCCGCATTTCCCTAAGGAAAAACTTTGGCACGGTCACAGAAATTAGAGACACGTACTTCTTTAACGGTCAACTTTCACGCTAGTCGAGTTTCAGAAACATTTCAGAGAAGCATTTACATGTTAAATGTGTCCCTTAGTAATCTTACATTAATTTTATTCAAATACATTAGTCTCAGACCTTACTTATAACACCATCATTTTAATAAGGCAGTAGTTGTGATGTCACAGAGGTGCATGACATTGAAATAAACAAGCAGCGGGAGAAGGTGTTACAGAAACAGAACACGAGGAAGAGAAAAAGCACATACTTCAAATAAACATATCTAGGAATTGAGCACAAGCATCTCTAAAATGTCACCTTTAACATAAAATACTTTCAAACAAAACAAATACTGCTGTTCAAGAATGGACGTCCGGTCTGCTCCTGCTTAAGCGAGAACAGGATCAGGCCCCGAATTAGCGCGTACTTAAGGTGCTCGTAAAAAAAAAAAAAAAAAAAAAAAAAAACCACACAAAAAAAAAACCAACACACAAAAAAACCCACCCAGCACGTTCAGTACTAAGCAGTTAGAAATAGTGACTCAAAAAACAAAGTTACTAAATATTTGCACGCTGCAAGTCAGATATCGCGCTCAAAGCTCTCCGAAAGAACCTCTGTGAAGAAAGTTTCCTGCCAGACAGAAAGCAGGAGCACACTGAAGTGCAAATGTTTCTGAAGAGGTACCTCACGAACCGCTAAACTAGGAGATGTCATCTCCAAGCACCCTGTCTTACATCCTACCCCCCTGCACTACGTATTTCTATGAAGCCCCGAGAGGGTTTTTGTGTTTATTAGATCATTATCATTTCTAAAGGCAGCAGCTATGAGGTCACAAACCAGGACTATAACCTCAAGTACGAAGGACCCAGCAGGGATCTCCCATGAATACAACCCGTTCTGGGCTTAGTGATTTAAGCACGACAGGGCAGGGGCTACGGCCACACCAGACCTCTTGATTGCATGACGTAAAATTATTCCGGAACGATACCGAGCAACAGTTTGCCCGTGAGCCCCTCAGCCTCCCCCGGCGGGCATCTGCCGGCCGGCCGGGAGCCGGCTGCCGCGCCGCAGCCTGCGCTCACCCCCTCGGGAGCCAGGAATCCTGAGGGGAACTGAAAGTTTCAGCGGAATAAAAATCATGGAGAAAACTTTCGGGGTTTTTTTTAGGAGTGTATAGGGGAACTATCAGCGTTCCCTGCTAGGGGAAAAGTTTGAAGACCGGCGCGGCATCGCCCCGCTGCTCGGCGGTCCCAGCCAGCGCGGGGGCCGGAGGGAGCCTGGGAAGTTTTCCACGCCGGCACCGCCTCGGTGCTCACCTCCCCCGCCGGCACCCCCGCACCTCAGCCCCGCTCCCCAGGCAGCGCCCAGGCCCGGCCCGGGGCTCCCCCGCGCAGCGCCCCGAGGGGCGCCCCCCCACCCCACACACGGCGGGAACCCGCGGGGAGAGGGGAGGGGAGGGGACCCGCCGCCCCCCACCCCCGGGCACGGCTCCCCGCGGGCCGCCGGCCCCCAGCGGCCGGAGCGGGGCGGGCGGAGGAAGAGCAAAGTTTTGTGGCTCACCTCGCGTTGGTGCAGTCGTTGTACAAAGTTTCGAAGTCCTTCCTGGTGATGAGCTTGCAGCGGTTGACGCCGGGCTGGATGGCCCCCAGCCCCCGCAGGATGCGGACCTGCTCCACCGTGCACACCACGGGCGATATATCCAGCCGCTTCAGCTTGGTGTAGACCGTGTGCAGCCCTCCCACCAGGTGCTTGAGGAAGAGATCAAAGACCTGCGGCAGGCAGATCAGCTCCTGCCCCTCCACGAGGAACGAGGCTACCTTCACCCCGTGCAGGTCGACCATCTTACACTCGTTGCCGCCGCCCCCGCCGCCGCCGCCACCGCCCGCGCCGGCCCCGCCGCTGCCGGCGGAGAGGAAACTGTTGACGAGGCTGTTGGTGAGGCGCGGGGACTCCGCGGGGCTGGAGTACAGCGGGTCCGCCCGGAACAAGCCCGACGAGCCCCCCGCGCCGCCGCTGGAAGTTGCGGCGATGACGGGCGGCGCGGAGACAGCCATGGCCAGCCTGGCTCCCCGCCGCGGCGCGGCTCGCCTCAGCCCCGCTCCCCTCGCGCGCACTCTCGCCGCGCTCTTTGCGGTACTACTAAAAACAGAGCCGCGCGCCCGCCCTCCCACACGCAGCGGCCGCCGCCAGCCGCGCGCCCAGACCCCTCCCCAGCGCCGCCGGGGGGGAAGAGTGACAGCGCCCTCCAGCCAATGCGCCCCGCCCGCCTCCAGCGCGGCCTCGGCGAGTGGCTGCCGGGCGGCGGGGCGGGGCGGGGCAGCGCCGGCCGCAGCACCTGGGCCGCGGGGCGTGAGGCGGCCGGGCCGGGTCGAGGCTGCTGGCGGGGTGAAGCAGGCGCCGGCGTAGCGGGTGGGTGTGTGAGGGGAGCCCGCCCGGTTCGCGCCTCGCCCGGCCTCCCGAAAACTCCCTCTCTGCGTCGCGGGGTAGGAAAGTTTCGGTGGACTCTCCCAGGGTCGTGAGGGGATCCGGCGGGCGCGGCCCCGGCGCTCTGCGGGAGAGGAGGGCAAGGCTGGGGCCGGCCCGCTCTAGGTCCAGGTGCCGTCCCCCTTGCCCAGGTAGTTTCAGCGGTCGCTGCGCTCTGGTACATTCGTGAGTGTTAAAACACCTGTGCCCTGCCACAGCTGAAAGAAGTCGGGAGAGAGGGTAGCAGTACAAATCTCCGTTAGGTAAATAATACATCCGACTTTCCACTTATTTACTGAGAGACCAACAACGTGTGGTTACTCTTTTCTGTGAAGAGACAGTGGCAGCGTATCGCAAGTGACTCAGGTCTAAAGCAAATGAAGCCCATCCAGAGAAGGGAGCGTGTGCTGCGCAAGCAGGACGGAGGGAGGTTGTGAGAGACGTGGAAGTCGGTGATCAGTCACGGGAGGCAAAGTCTGTTCTTGGGAGGTCTTGCGTGTAATTGCTTTAAATTTCCAGATTCAAGTGCGGCATCAATTGTGTTTTAGATACAATGGCATCGGCCCTCTCCTCACGCCTGACTGTAAGGCAGCCTCCAGGAGCACCATATGGTACCTCATTCAGTTGCATAAAAGTAAAACCCAGCAGTCCTGGGAACCAGACAGGTCCTATGTCTCCTTCACCTGAACCAGGTCAGTTGACACAAGAACTGCTAAGCTTTATGCATCCCTTCTCCCTGAACAAGCGGACCCGAAAGATGGTCAGGCAAATTTCATATAAAGGAGTTGAGTCTGACCGATACACACCCAGCAGCAGCCAGGACACGCTGGCTAGATTGGTTATTTGCTTCTTACCTTCTCCCAGTGTACTTAATTACACCTCTTTTCCCAGCCTCTTCCCTTTCTTCCTTTGTATCAACATCCTTCTTTCCTGTTTCCACTTTTTTCAGTCTTCTTTTATCTTTCCCTCTTTCCTAGTCCTTTAACCTCTTCCCTCCCCCCCCCTTTTTTTTTAGCTTTCTCCTAAACAATTCAGTAAACAAAGCAAGCAGAAAAGTATAAACAAAACTTTTCAAGTGGATACCAAACAAGCAATACCAACAGAGCATTTCAACTATTTCCATGATCGCACTGCTTGTGTATGCCATCTTCTCCTTCCTTTTGTTAAGCTTGCTTATTTAGGCACCCTTTTTGCAAAGTTTAATATTTTTGCATTATGAGTAATCCCATTTTAGATGAGGGGAGATGACTGTATGCTAACTAWATTGCTATATTTGTTAACGTAAATGATCTAAACTACACTCTGGAGGAACCTCACTTTCTCTCCATTGATTATACGTGTTCTAATAAGACTAGCCGCTTGTTTTAGGCCCCTAGCCTAGCTGCCTAAAACCAAGGCAGAATTTTCACATAAGCTAGGTTTAAATGAATACCTTTCAATAAGAATGCTCATATTTCCCAAACTAGTTCGTGCATCTTTCTAGCWTCAGAACCTTAGATAGGAAGCTCGTGGGGCAGGGGCTATTTACTTCGGCAAAGTGTTTAGTACAATCCAGCCCTGAACTCATCTGAGATTTTTACATACTGGAAATTATAGAAATAACAAATAACTGACTTCAAATAGAAACTTTGGGGGGTTAATTTACTGGACATAATTGCTATTAGGAGATTTAATAAATCAGATTTAAACATTTCTCATTGCTTTGCCCTTTTAAAGACATTTTTTGCTTTGAGATTAATGTGACAATCAAATTCCACTGTGAGAATTCTTTTTCCTTTTTGACTTTAATGTCTTCCATAAGCTAAACATATTTCTAAATAAGACTGAATTTTTGCAAGGCCAGAGGAAGCCTTGCGCATCAACACCCAGCAAGTTGGAGTGGCATGAAGCAATATAAAATCATAAAGGCTGTAGTAAAAACAGTACCCTTGAGAGGTGACTATCCATGGCGAGAAGAACTGCTCTTAAACTAAGAAAATGCTCAAGGTTTGAGAATTAATACCAGGCAGCTGTCCAGTTCAACTAAGCATATACAAATCAACTATATCAATTAATATTATTATTTCTCTGTAATTTTATTAAAGACAAGGCAAAGTTACTAAAGCCTAACAATCATACAGTAATATCTTGTCAGTTATAAAGTATCCAGATGGTTTATTTGAATGGAGTCCAGCAGTATGTAATTTGTATGTGTACAAACTAGTAAGTCTCCTTATAGCTGAAATAAGTATTTTAGAATATTTATTTAAAATTAAAGTTCAAATATTTTTGTTCATTTTAGACTGGTATGCAAAATACTCTGTTTTCTTAACACTGACAGCTATAGGAATATTGCTGTATTGTACATTAGTCCTATATAAAAATTGGCTGGTTTTGTATGGCAAAATGTCAAGCAAAGGTTCTGTTATATTTGTTTGTTTTTGTTTTTATCATCATTACATATGCCCCATTGGAGTGAAATGTGAAAGACACAGGAGGAGAAGAAAGCCCCAGTCATTCCAGATAGGGCCAGTCAACAGCTTTCTGGAAATCACTTATTGCCAGCTGGCATAAACGTGGCTACTGGCTCACAGCAATGCTATAGCGAAAATGATGGGTGACACAATTGACTAGGAGGAGACAATGATAAAAAATAATGACAGCTTTTTAAGTGAAACAGTAGGGAATTAATTAAAACTAATAATAATTTTGTTTCCAGAAGACCGGAAAGCTCAGTAGTGATGTTTGTGTTTTATCTCGGTCTACTGTAGCCAAACATGAGGCAGGACAATAAAAAAAGGAATTCCACAGATTTGCGATGTAACGATTCCCAGCGATTTTTTTTTTTTTTTTTTTTTTACTATAAAGAAATTTTTCTATAGACTTGATATAGGTCTGCCCAATGGGAGTAGATTATAGGAGAAAATGCTAGTTTTTAGTGAAGAACTTGGATCTTCGCTAAAATAAATGTGAGGGATAAATGTGAACATAGACTTATGAGGATCAGAGGTAACTGTGGGCCCAAAATGAAGGATGAAAAAGTAACTGAAAGATGCATTTACAATGCACCCTAGTCACAACGAAATGAAACACCATTTTTTGCTGAATTCCAGCCTGACTGGAGTCCTAGTGACAATGATATTCTCCTAGTCCTTAACAGAAAAATTACTCAGGGCCCAATCTAAAGCTCTTAACTTACCYGAGTGGTCTTTGAGTTTATATCATGAGGATGCAAACCACTGATATTGCTAATTCTGAGTAAAGGCTTGAAAAGGAAGAAAAAGCATTACTGATTTTTTGCTAGTTTAGTGTTTAATGCCTTGGTTTACTTGGGAAAGAGTAACCATGATTATATTAACAAATGTAGGCCACTGACGTGAGAAAAAGAAGAGACTGAAATTAGTATGTCATTCTTATTGCCCACATTTTTCTAGACGCACTAGTACTTGACACTTGYATTCAATTTATTTCTGTCATTTCAGTAGAGGTTTTTTTTGGAATTGTGGATTAAAACTTCCCACCTAAACATCAAGAATTTTAAATAAAACTGATGAATCTAAGTGTCTAAGTATCAATAGAAAAATGATCCCTTCTCTTATGTAATTAAATGTATTGTATTAATGTGTGCATAATGCAGAATCAATAAATAATGAATTACCACTGATTGTAATTGAATGTTTTCATAATTCTATTGTCAGCCATGATAAATAATCAGTACATTTATATTGCATTAAATTAATTAGTGTGTCATTTCTATTACATACATCAGCAGTGAAGTAATGCAGTGACATCTGTTTCTAATGTTTTAAAGATGTGGTATTCCTTATTAAGTAGAAGGAAGAGTTATTAGAGGTATTTCCTGTGATTGGCAGTTATACTGGTACAGTTAAAGAGATCAAATGAAGGAACTTGCACTCTTGGCAAATGCTGCATTTCAACCCCTAATGGTAGTGAGTAACAATGATTGGAGTGAATTTTGCTTCTTCAGGCTTTCAGACAATCCTACCCACCTTTCTATAGAAAGTAAGAGTAGAACTTCTCTCCCTAATACAGTTAGGGAAGATTCTAACATGCAAAATAATTAACACTCTACAGAAGAACCGAGCATCCACATCCATTTCTATACCCATTTTTCTGCCTCGGTCCTCTGCATATACAAAGGAATTCCCCTGCTAGGTGCTCATTAAAAAGTCACAGACTAAGCCTTTTTTGGCTGTGATGTTCTTACGTGGAARTATCTGGACTGTTAGGTCTGTAATCTTTGCTTGGAAATCATACTAATTTGGCATATCTCAGCACTTTGATACTACTCATACTGATGTACATTACTTGCAAAGGAAATAGGGAATTGAGTAGATGTTGCAAACATGGGAATTGAAAAGTGAAAGAGTACAATAGGAGGAATAGAATAAGTGGAAGGGAACATATAGCAAATAAACATGAATCAAACTGTGCCAGAAAGAGGGTTGTTTTTGAAATGACTCTATGCACCTCTATCTAAGTATTATAAATTGGGTGATCACCTGGGAGCAGGGTGATGTGAAGTAAAATACACTGAGCAACAACAATTATGGACTACAATAGAGGTCTGGGATTCTTAATGCTGTCTCTTCCAAGACACTTATGGACATCCTTAATTTTTCTGTACCATTGCATCATCTTTAAAAAGAACAATTCGAAAGTCTAAGGTTAGGGCTTACCGGAGTTCTTCATCCATAAAACAGCTTTTAATTTTAATCTTAAAATTTTCATACAATCAATGTACATCATCATATTTAAGTAAAATTAAAACAATTCATAATTATTTTATTCTTTTCAGTGCAAGTCTCACAAATTGCTTTCACCCAATCACTGACTACCTTTGCACAAATTTGAGAGCGTGGTCTCTGGAGCAGCCGTGTGCATACAGCAATTTGTCCACACGGCTTGCCGTGTACACAGGAAACTCTAGACTCGCTTTGGACCGCCTATCTGGGCATGACTGACAGCTGGCTAGCTCACTGGCGATGGTTATACATTTAATACTCTGAATGCTCTAACATCAGTCTGCATCTGTAGGCCTCCTCCCTGCACAATAGTTGAGTGTGATTTTGAGCCTACTCCTGGGACAGTCCTCAACAGACATAGCCTTTGAGACAAGGTCTCCAGTTCACAGAATCTGCACTGAACTCAACAGTTCAAGCTTTACTTGAGGCATGAAGGATTTGACCATTTTCTATAGGAACTTGAGAAAATTAAAGCACAAAAATACTCTCTCAGACAAGGTCCCATCTACTTTTCCTAKTCATTAAAATGTCACTTGACTGTTATAACTGAAGAGATGTGCCCTTCGATGCTTAGATACTGTCACTTTTTGTCTAAATGTGTAAATACCTTTCTCCTTAAAGCGAGGAGTATGCTTGTTGTATAAAAATGTGAGTAGTACTTTTAAGATCGTTCCGATGAAATATRTGAACACGAGATGCAGTTGTTGCTAATGATTCGCTACTTTAATCTGGATTTTGATTTTGATTGAGGATAGAGGGCAGTAAAATTGCAAAGCCAGGACCTTAGTATAATAAGGCTGTATTACATGAGATACAATCATCATTAAGGTTCAATATTGTTTGCACCTTTTCTTCTCCAGGAAGAAAAATTAGTACTATTAGATGTGTATTGAAGTTAAAACTCACTTTATAGCAAACTACTATGAACACAAAACTATGTACTCAAATATATTCAGTAAGTCATTATACCTGAATGCTTGTTAATAACCCCAGAGGAACAAGATCAACCTCATCTCTCACTCTCTGTATTTGCAGGTCAGCTAAAGAAAGCAAAAGTTTTCCTGTACTGTCTGTCTGAGCATCTCAGCCCTAATCTGAAGGCACCACCATCTAGTGGGATAAGAAGGTATTTAATTTTTCTTTACATTTTTTGGTATTTTTAAACGTGGACATTACATTCTACTTCAAGCAACAATAAAAAAGGAATCTTTTTTTGTTTATTTAAAYGTATAAGGCTCATGTGGACCTTTCATTAATTCTCATACCTTCTGTTTAACTGCAAAGCATTTTCCAATAMAAATCTTAAGAGTCGTTTCCATGAAAATAGGTTTTCATAAACAGAATTTCATCAATGAGAAAACAATTTATAGCTATCCAGACTCAGTCAGAAATGTAATTGATTTATTGAATAAATATTTTTAGTATTTTATTGAATCTACTTTGTGGAAGTCCAATTGGCAGAATTATTAATATTGTGAAAGTAATTATCTTGAGCTCATCTTTAAAACCAATATGTATTTTAGACAGTAAAGATATGTAGTTGCAGTTTTCCATACAGCCATTAAATATACAGCATTTGGTTCTAAGTATACTCCGACCATTAAGTCCCATCAAAAACAAATTTCAAAACTGAATGCAAAGCATTCATTTTACCTTGGCTCTGAGAGTGACCATTTATTGTACTTTGCCCATACTGATATATGGACTGCTACCTGTTCTTATTTGTTTTTCTTTTTATGCACTTAACAATTGGAAAGGGTAATGGCAGGGATCTTATATGGGGGAGGGAGAAACATAAGGGTGAGCAGTCTGTATTCATTTGTTTGGTTTTTTTACCAGAGATTGCATGCATCTGCAGCTGTTATCCTAAGATGCCTCCTTGTGTTCAGGTCTCATTGATCTTGTTACAGCATTTCACACATACGGGGATAATTGATTTAGATCATTCAGGAGTACGTATCTTTTATAAGCGTGAGAGTAAATATTAAGAAATTACCATATTTTAAAATTCCATAGATATTTTGATATTTTTGTATCCAAAACAGTAATGAAATAATAAAGATTTAAATACTTAACGACACAGATAATATTTTAGTATTCAGAATTTGGGCCTGCTTCTGTTTCCATGGAAGTGAATGGTATTTTTGCCTCAGATACTACTAGACATTTCAATGTTTTACTATCTTCAAATTATAGAAATCTTATTGACAGAAATTGGCATCAATGGGTATTCTGCATTGTACATCAATTTTATGATACTGCCTTTTAAAATACTACATTGCTTCTGAAAGCCATACAGTAATATCAATCTATGCTGCCATTTCTTATTGAAATCAGTCTGGAGTTTTAAGTAAAAATCAATGGAACTGGTCCAAACTGGTTGAGATACATGCCATTTTGACCCTTTGATCCCTAAACCACAAGCCTGAGAAGGTTAGAGATGTTTCATTTAGAATGCAAATGAACACATTTGTAAATACTTCCATTTGGAATACTGTTTGCAGTTGATAAAGTCCAGGATGTTCTACCTCCCACTCCCTTAGAAGAACAAAAATCCTAAGTAAAATAACTCTTTAGAAGACAGTCTAGGATGTATAGGGAAGTTAAGGCCAGTAATCTGTACAAYTAACCAACTCCTGATTTCACACAGACTTTGCAAAAGCCTTTCCCTCAGAGTTCTTACCTATTTTTCAACTCCCAAAGGAGTGAGCCTAGTCCTGAAGCCTTACTGCCACTGTCTGCTAGCTCCTGGTCATACTTTTTCACAACTCTGAAAGAGGTTGAAAGAAAATATAATGAACCTAATGCTTTTTTGAATAAAAGTAACGATTTCATGAAACTAGCTACAGTATATTCTATAGTTCTTTATAGGAAGTGGAGGGAAAGGCCTCATCAAGGACTCATTCTACTATTTCACCATTGTTAAAGTAGTATGATCTGGAGAGTCTGAATCCATTGTAGAATTGAGTCTCTCTGAATCTCAGTCAAAGGAATACAGAGTGGGATCAGAATCAAATATTTAAGAGTAGGTTTTGTTTTTATCTTGACCAATCATCTTCTGTGTCTCAAAATCATTCTCAGTATATTCTGTGGGTTTTTGGATAAAGTGAAAAAGTCACATGAAAAGTAAGTGTCTTTCTTCATCCTCGGGATACATTATTGACTTTCTCTACTTTTTTTCCTCTTTCTTACTTCCACGTCAAGGTTGATGTGACATACATTGATAACCTACAAAGAAATACGTGATCTTAGATAAAACTGGCTTTATATACTTTAACTTCATTGACTTTCTGATGGAATTACCAGTGGAGGCATAAGGATGATCAGGCCACGAGTTAAAAGTACAGGTTGAAACACCTGTGATCATTATTATTTAATGCATAACCCTCCTGTAGTTTGAGTTTCTAAAAATTATCCTTACCCATATTTATAATGCTGAAACCTTTCAGTACCCTATGAGACCAGTACTGATATCTTTCATTAGTATTATGATGCCATGAATTTTAGGGTATTTTGCGCTGAGGAAGACTGTAAAGCAAATAAATTTCTTCAGGATTTTTTCTAGAGGAATGTGTTACCATTTGATTAAATTATACCCATCATTATTTTAAATATACTATGACAAGATCTTCCGTATTTTTTTCACAAAGTCTATGAATATAGAATAGAGCGTAGTTTAATATAGACCTTGGAATTTAAATAATTTTTTTCCCTAAAATGTAAATGTAGGATATAGTTTTAAATACAAAAAAATATTTTTGGGCTGTGAGTTCTTTTATATTTTAGATATTGTTTAATCTCCAAGTAAGGATATAAGCAAAAGAATGAAAGAAGACTGTTGAGAATCAAAAAAATGTTTTTGCTTAGAAGTGATAGAGCAAGAATGAGCTTCAGACACCAATATTCTTTGCTATTTTAATAATTAAGGTTGATTGAACATATTGTTGTCACTTCAGTGCAGGAAGTTAGCCAGGAATTCTGGGTTTGCTAGATATTTTCCATTAAGATAAACTTACTTGAATCCAGTATCTTGTAGTGCAATCCTTTTACATACAAAGTATATGTTAAAAACTCAAATTCCTGGACACAGTGAGGAAACAGAAGGCTCTCAAAACTTCGAAGTCTGTCTTTTGGCCAGAGGTATTACGGCCAGAAGTGTTATGTATCTGTGCTGCAATTCATCAATTGTCAGTCTTTCTAATAGCAGGCAGTTCAGGGAAATCCTTACAATAGGTTATCTCTTACTCAGTCCATATCTTGGACAGTGGCATCTATTCTGTGTTTATTTACAGCTCAAAGCATGTTTTTTAAAAGTTGCTAGTGTCCTTCTGTGGAGTGGCATGAACACACTTCTATTCAAGGAAATTTCCTGGCCCAAGGAACTAAGAAAGAAGACACCATAATTTAATTTAATAAAGACAAATAAGGCTTCTGCTAGAATATATCTTCCCTATTCCTATTTAGGGAATTCCTTGTCATGCAGGAAACCATCTGAAAACAGACTATCAGGAAACTCTGCCATCTGCAAGACTGCAGGGAGCAATTGTTTTCACAAGTCACAGTAACCCCTGGTCAGAAACAAGATTTTAACACTTGGCTTACTAGTCCTTATGGAAGAGGCTATCCATACTAGCCATTATTTAATAGAAGACTGAAAAGCATTGTTTTGGAGCTTGATTTTGCTGACTTAAATCTTTCTTCTTCTTCCACATAACAGTACTCTCTTGACATTAATGTTCTCTTTAGCATTATTTAATATTGCATCCAATTTCATTGTTTACTTACAGCCTTTTAAGACCACCTGAGAAAGATGTGCACAGTACATAAACAATTGTATAACGGAGGCTTAAATTCCTGATAATAAAGATGTATCCGCCACTCTACGTTTTGTGCCTCGTATCGGACAGCATAAAGTAAAATGCTAGCTTTCCGGCTTGCACGTTTACACAGCGCTAACAACTACAGTGATGTAAGACAATGGAGAATCACATTTTTGATCTACTTTGTGCTAGGGAGATAAGTTTTAGTTCAGAAGAGTTTTTTTCTCTTCATGTTAACAACAGTTTCCATTAAAATTTTAGAGAGTAAAGGAACCAAATAAAATTAATTAACACTAAAGATTAAGTCATGGGAAGACCAAGTCCTGCTTTTCAAAGATGCCAGGTATCAAGAATTCCAGCTATCACACCACCTATGATGATCCCTCTGTTGCAAAATGCATGCTTTTCATAGTAATTTCAAAGTTATCAGAGAAATAGGAACTACAAAACTTTTATTTATTTTGCTATGCCCAGTATAAGGCCTTTGTAGTCTTGATCGCTCATCTCTGTTTTGATGTGATATAAACTCAGTAAAAAAGAAACTGCTTTCACCAACAGATTTTGTGGATCTGAACTCTTCATAATTGTCAATACTGATAAACTCACAAAATATAGATTTACTAGTAGAATGCACGCATTTTACTGTAGCAACAATAACATGGAATACATAATTAAATATCAGCTGTATCAATATACATAGTATTGAAATATGAAAAATGATTAGTAACTTTGAAAATCTTTAGGAGCGCAATGTCTACGTGCAGTTCCAATTTATTAACGGACTTTTTGAATGATATCTTCATCTGAATGCACTACCACTTAAGTTAGTTCACCTACCAATTTGTATGTAACTATCACTGTTTAACATCCCTTATCTGGTCAAACAGTCCAGACTCAGGTAGAGCCTTACTATTTAGAATCTCTTTCTTAAGAACATTTTGAAGTGCCATCTCACGGTATCTATGTATCAGTTTTTCTGTACAATTTGATTATATTTTATTGGGAAAAAAAAAAAGTACATATGTAATACTTCTAGATTTGACTTTTGAAACATTTTTCCACCTTTTAAAAAGATTACAATAGCTTCCATGAAAAGTTCAGACTGAAAAAAGCAAATGAAAAACCCCAAGCACTAAAGCACAAAACAGAAAAGAATTGCACTGACATGTGAAATGTGTTAAAATTCTTCTTTGAATCAGTCATTTAGACATACAAAGATAATGATGATGATTATGATGACAATAATTATAATCAACTAAAATTTAAATTCATCCATTTTCTTCTATGCAAATACCAATTATATTTCTTTTCTTTAAAATGAATGTGACCATTTTAAGTAGTTATTCTTGCAAATCTTCCTAATAATCTGCCTCAACATTTACAACGGCATAGCGTTCTTCTGAAGTGAGGGAAAAAATGCTCTCCTCTGGCTTAACTGAAGGGTCGATAGAAAGGTCTATATAAGCTATACAGAATTAATATTCATATAGCACCCTCAGAATGTGAGGAGCTATGGCCTATTCTTTCCTTTTGTTGACTTAATCAAACAGAGGAAGCAGTGCCACTCATAAGGTGCTAAGTAAATACAAAAAAGGGGGGTGAACATCATGTTCCCATTAGTTCTGCTTTAGAGTTTCTGAGTCGTTTTAGGTACAGGGCAGAAATAAAGTACAACGGCTCAAAGTGTTCCTCCCTCCCCTTAGAGAGTCTGTGATGCAAAATTGCTCTGAGAGAGATGCTTATAGTTCTAGGAATAGTCAGATGTTGGGGAACAATGAGCAATTCTGCTATTGGAGAAATTACCTTATCAAAGAACCGTATTGTATGTATTGCGTGGATCTATGATGTAAATGTCTGCTAAGACTGACAACCACCAAGCCTAGATCTTACCCTAAAAAAGATAATGCTAAGACTAAAACAAAAAAGTCATCTAATTAGTACTATGCATTATGATTTGTTATATTCAAACCTAAAATTCTCACTCAGACTACAACCAGATTTGACCTCCTATTGTACTCATTTTATACATTACCACCCTAAGAATGCATAAACTGGAGAACACCCTATTATCAAGGCAACGGTGTTGAAATTCAGGTTTCAGATATGCTAGAATGCTCAATTACATCATCCCCTGAAAACAGATTAAAATGCAAACAACAATAAAAAACATTAAATACTGTAATATAGCTGACCCACATAATGTTTACAGTAGGAACATTCTTTTCCTAGATATATACAGTTTAATTAAAGTTTAATAAGTACAATGTAGATGTCTTACTTTCTGCACAAGAAAAGCTAGTATTTAAATGGAGTGTACTATGTTTGGATTAATGAAAAATAGATGTTAAATCATAAGTCGCCTTTCTGAATTCTCAAAAGCATCACTACATATAGTCTGGCACCAGTTTACAACTTTTGAAAGAAAAACAAGACCTATTCTCATTTCTGTGAGGCAAGCTGAGCATAATCTCACTTCAAATTTCTTAAAAATTTCAGTGGACCACTATTGCTACTCTTTGGCTTTAAAATTCTAAACAGAATATTTTAAATACAAAACCTTATTTAACTGTAATGTTGTGAGGGAAATGCTTAATAAGGAGGCCTTTCCTGTATATGGCTTTAGAAAACATACTAAAAATAAGAGGTGATCACACATATTCCTGTTTCTTATGAACAAGACTGATGGCTGTAGAAGCTGATGGCTTTCTTTTTAGTCACAGCCCTTTTAATACTGAAATTTCTCCCAAAATCACCCTCCTACAAGTGACAGATATTTTCATATATGCCCTTTCAGAGGGAAACAGAGTAAGAGGGTCTGGCAGCTCCTCCACTGGCTATATGTACCCTCAGATAACATTAGTAAGTTTTCACCACTGCAGCTGTAAAGCCTGAACCAAATCTTTGCTCTTAATGCAGAGCTGTAAGTGGAGCACTGACGGACCCAGTGCATTGGACCTGAGGCAAATTCAACCTCAAACACAGACTTTCTCAAAGTGAAAATAATATTTGTGTCATCATTTTTATTAATCTACTTACATAATTTCAAATATAGTTGTTATACTTTATTTCATTTTTTTAACTTACTGTTATCACTGATAGCTTGCTTTACCTGGAAATCGGTCCCTCACTGTTACTCACTCCTAACTTTTAGATGTCTCTTGGATACAGTTTCATGTTTGAGTCCTTGGTGATAAGTGTGTCTTCACAAGAATCCGAGCTTGCAAGAACTCATTTCATCTGAGGCCTTTATAGTCTTTTGTTTATGGTTTCTCTGGTGAAGTCTAGGTAAAAATACTGCATATGAGACACATCAATTCACTTAGCTTTATGGACTACTTTAAACCCTTTTAATTATATGATAATATTTATGGTGAGTTTCCTAAGGGAGCTTTATCAGTTTCAGAACTTAAAGTCTTGCTTTATCCTCTCTTTTCTTTTCAGCCATGTGTCATTTATGATTTTCAAGACTGGAGAATACTACTGTTTAAAAAAATACTCAAGAATCTTGCACTTGTCATTCTCCTCAAATAAGGAACTACAGCCTTCCACTCTGTGGCTGGTTGGGTTTTTTTGCTTCATATGCCGTATTATCCATCTCTCAGACCAATTGCTTTTTTTTTTCAGTATTTGTAAGGGCACATTTTTAAATACATATATACAGTGAAATGAGATAACTACTCCTATCTCATGTTTAAAGGAATATACATTTCACCTTTAACTGTAATTATTGTTTGTTAATGAATCAGAAAAGACCATGATGCAGAGGCTGAACTTTAGAATCATAGAATCATAGAATAGTTTGGGACCTTTAAAGGTCATCTAGTCCAACCCCCCTGCCGTGGGCAGGGACATCTTCAACTAGATCAGGTCGCTCAGAGCCTCATCCAGCCTGACCTTGAATGTTTCCAGGGATAGGGCATCTACCACCTCTCTGGGCAACCTGTGCCAGTGTTTCACCACCCTCAGTGTAAAAAATTTCTTCCTTATATCTAGTCTAAATCTGCCCTCTTTTAGTTTAAAGCCATCCCCCCTTGTCCTGTCGCTACAGGCCCTGCTAAAAAGTTTGCCACCATCTTTTTTATAAACCCCCTTTAAGTACTGATAGGCTGCAATAAGGTCTCCCCAGAGCCTTCTCTTCTCCAGGCTGAACAACCCCAACCCTCTCAGCCTTTCTTCATAGGAGAGGCGTTCCATCCCTCCGATCATTTTTGTGGCCCTCCTCTGGACCCGCTCCAACAGGTCCGTGTCTTTCTTATGCTGAGGGCTCCAGAGCTGGACGCAGTACTGCAGGTGGGCTCTCACCAGAGCAGAGTAGAGGGGCGGAATCACCTCCCTCGACCTGCTGGCCACGCTACTTTTGATGCAGCCCAGGGTACGGTTGGCCTTCTGGGCTGCGAGCGCACATTGCTGGCTCATGTCCAGCTTTTCATCCACCAGTACCCCCAAGTCCTTCTCGGCAGGGCTGCTCTCAAYCCCTTCATCSCCSAGCCTGTATTGATACCGGGGGTTGCCCCGACCCAGGTGCAAGACCTTGCCCTTGGCCTTGTTGAACCTCATGAGGTTCACACAGGCCCACATCTTGAGCTTGTCCAGGTCCCTCTGGATGGCATCCCGTCCCTCAGGCGTGTCGACCRCACCACTCAGCTTGGTGTCATCTGCAAACTTGCTGAGGGTGCACTCGATCCCACCGTCTATGTCATTGATGAAGATATTAACAGTACYTGTCCCAATACGAACCCCTGCGGGACACCACTCGTCACCAATCTCCATCTGGACATTGAGCCATTGACCACTACCTTCTGGATGCGACCATCTAACCAATTCCTCACCCACCGGACAGTCCACCCATCAAATCCATACCTCTCCAGTTTAGAGAGAAGGATGTTGTGGGGGACCATGTCAAAGGCCTTACAGAGGTCCAGATAGACGACATCTGTAGCYSTTCCCDTGTCCACTGATGTRGTCACTCCATCATAGAAGGCCACTRGGTTGGTCAGGCAGGACTYGCCCTTGGTGAAGCCATGCTGGCTGTCTCGAATCACCTCCCTGTCCTCCATGTGCTTTAGCATAGCTTCCAGGAGGATCTGTTCCATGATCTTCCCAGGCACAGGGGTGAGGCTGACTGGCCTGTAGTTCCCAGGGTCTTCCTTTTTCCCCTTTTTAAAAATGGGGGTTGTGTTTCCCCTTTTCCAGTCAGTGGGAACTTCACCAGACTGCCATGACTTCTCAAATACGATAGATAGTGGCTTAGCAACTTCATCCGCCAGTTCCTTCAGGACCCACGGATGGATCTCATCAGGTCCCATGGGCTTGTGCACCTTCAGGCTCCTTAGATGGTCTTGAACCTGATCTTCTCCTACAGTGGGTGGCTCTTCATTCTCCCAGTCCCCGCCTTTGCCTTCTGCGGCTCGGGCAGTGAGGCTCGAGCATTTGCCAGTGAAGACCAAGGCAAAAAAGTCATTGAGTACCTCAGCCTTCTCCATATCCCAGGTAACCAGGTCTCCCGTTTCGCTCCAGAGAGGGCCCCCATTTTCCCTCGTCTTCCTTTTATCCCCGACGTACCTATAGAATCTTTCCTTGTTGCCCTTGACGTCCCTGGCAAGATTTAATTCTATCATCAGGGCTTTAGCTTTCCTAACCTGATCCTTGGCTGCTCGGACAATTTCTCTATATTCCTCCGAGGCTACCTGTCCTTGCTTCCACCCTCTGTAGGCTTCCTCTTTGTGTTTGAGTGTGTCCAGGAGCTCCTTGTTCATCCATGCAGGCCTCCTGGTGTTTTTGCCCGATTTCCTCTTTGTTGGGATGCATCGCTCCTGAGCTTGGAGGAGGYGATCCTTGAATATTAACCAGCTTTCTTGGGCCCCTCTTCCCTCCAGGGCTTTGTCCCATGGCACTCTACCAAGCGGATCCCTGAAGAGGCCAAAGTCTGCTCTCCTGAAGTCCGAGGCAGTGAGCTTGCTGCGTGCCCTCCTTGGTGTCCTAAGGATCTTGAACTCCACCATTGCATGGTCACTGCAGCCAAGGCTGCCCTTGAGCTTCACATTCTCCACCAGCCCCTCCTTGTTGGTGAGAACAAGGTCCAGCATAGCACCTCTCCTCGTTGGCTCCTCTACCACTTGGAGAAGGAAGTTATCATCGACGCATTCCAGGAACCTCCTGGATTGCTTATGCCCTGCTGTGTTGTCCCTCCAATAGATATCAGGGTGGCTGAAGTCCCCTGTGAGGACCAGGGCTTGTGATCGTGAGGCTGCTCCTATCTGTCTATAGCGGGCCTCATCCGCTYGGTCTTCCTGGTCGGGTGGCCTGTAGCAGACCCCCACCGTAATGTCACTTGTCCCTGCCTTCCCTTTAATCCTGACCCATAAGCTCTCGGTCGGCTCCTCACCCATCCCCAGGCGGAGCTCCGTGCACTCCAGCTGGTCATTGACATAGAGGGCGACACCCCCTCCTGGTCTCCCCTGCCTGTCCTTCCTAAAGAGCCTGTATCCCTCCATTGCAACAGTCCAATCATAGGAGCCATCCCACCACGTCTCCGTGACGCCAATAAGGTYGTAGCCCTGCAGGTGTGCGCACATCTCTAACTCCTCTTGTTTATTCCCCATGCTACATGCGTTTGCATAGAGGCATTTAAGTTGGGCCCCCGATGAAGCTGTCTTACTGGCTGGAGTTCCTTTGTGCTGCTCTTTGCATGGTAAAACTTCTGTTGACTGTAATGAAGTAGGAGTATGCCCTAATGGCTAAAGAATCCATATTCATATATTGGCAACAAGTCAAAAGAGGTGAATAAAAGAAATGCAATATATAAAAGAACAGGAATATTTCCAGAGAAAAGAGATTAGTTTCTTACATAAGCTACAGTCTCCAGATGTGTTGGAAAAGGTACATTTTTCCTAAACCCTGAGAACACAAGCCTGAAAACCTCTTACTATGCAATAAAAACTGCGTCAAGTAATACTGCAAATGCAATAAGGCAGTAACTGAATACCATTAGACACGCTCGTCAATATTTACTAATCTTGATTTGTTGCACAACTTTATATAGCAGTCCTATATATCCAATCAGTTTCTTTTGTCTGTGGTTTACTGGCAACTTCTGAAATATCATAATTGATCAAGACTTTTAGATGCTGGAATATACAAATAATGGAACTGCTAGGGCACAAAGCATTAAACTCTGTTTTGTAACATCCTGTTTTATAATGGCATAATTTCAGTAATTCTTCCCAATTTATATTGATGTTATTGAGATCAAATTTTGTTCTAACAATGTCATTTTCAGCGATGAGAAGAAACAGAAGACATTGGTTATTAAAAGAATATTTTAAAAGTGCCAAGTTATTACTTAGAACATGTAATTAAGCTATACAAACATACTTTGATACATATACAAAATATTCTATGAAAGTTTATAATTTAAATCCTTACTAGCGTAGGTAAGGTTCAACTGTGTATGTCTGAGTACATTTAAGTTCTGTTGCTTGCTTTCTCTTATAACTTATCCTGCATTAGTCCATAGTATTTCTAGATCACATTTTTGGCTTTGATCTCAGCCTCTTCATCGACGCTAGGTAGGAACTGAC
This sequence comes from Phoebastria nigripes, assembly GCA_035582835.1. Taxonomy (NCBI): domain Eukaryota; kingdom Metazoa; phylum Chordata; class Aves; order Procellariiformes; family Diomedeidae; genus Phoebastria; species Phoebastria nigripes. Next base: position 2,820,267 of record JAYKAV010002109.1, on the reverse strand, counting down.
TGCTGCCCATTCCTATGTATCTGCAGCGTGGATATTCCACACTTCAAAATTATCTTGACATCAGCATAGGAAAGCATTTTCTCAGGTAACTGACTGCCATCTTACTGACCAATCTTGAATTTCGGAGTTCTAATACTTTGAAGAACCATTTAAATTTTCATTTACAGACTGATGACACAATGATGGTAAGTTGCATATTCTTTTATTCATTTGAATAGGATGAACTGGTAATCCATATACAGTGGAAAGTCTGAAAAAAAAAGTGTTAAAAAGTGATATGCAAACTTCTGCCAGAAATACCACTGTGTCTTCTCAAGGACCTCTTAGATACAGTAAAGAACACATTTCAATCCACTGGGGAAGTGAAGGAAACTTCTGAAAAGGAATACATTCCTTTAAAAATTTACAGCGTATAAACCCGAAACATAGTCACAAACTCCTGATTATTTTTTTCTGAACATGTACAAAGAAGTTTTAGTCCTTTGCTTAAGTATATTGACATTACTTCTGTTTCAAAAATAATTTACACCTTTCTGTCTCTTAATAGTCCTAAAAAGTACACTTTTTTATCAAGAAAAAAAAGATGCAGAATGAAAATTAGGAAGGTAAAAGGCTGTTTTACAAACATGCCTAAATGCTCCAAAAAACCCCACCCCTTCTATAAAAGAAGATACAGCAATAATAATTCATGTGCTATACCAAATTATTTTAGCGACTGATAYGGAGCACTGAGAGGAGTAATCTAACCAAATAAAAAACTGAACTGACACCATATATTGCATATAATGCATTAATAACATGGTTTTATGTCAATGTAAATCAAGATACAGTCTGATTCTACTACTAGTAGTTCTCTGGGTCTCCAATTCCTAAAGTAAGTTTTCTTCCATGTCTCTAAGAGACAAGCAATAAAAACTGCAGCGAATTAGTCATCATCCTAGGTTCATCAGCTATTTTAAGCATTAAAGATTAGCCTGTAGCATAAAAAACAACTGAACTTCTGGGCTACTGCAAAGACCATCTCCTTCATCCTGCACATCTGTGGTTTTAGGAAGCCTGTAAAACTCATAGGCAATCCTTAATGAAGCTGTAGTGGAGCCTTCTTTCCATATTCTGCCACTTACGCTGGGCAGAGCAGCCTGATCAAAGCTATGATCCTGGTTTTTTCTCCTCTGTTCTCACTTTGTACAAGAAAGTTTTGACTGCAATTAGAGACCTACAGAATTTTTGCAGAATGTCATAATTAAAGATTGGAAAAATAGACTTCTTGCCTTGCATGCTTAGTGATGAGTGAAGTAGAGTGAAATGTAATTCTCTTTCCCCACCTCTCTAAATAATCCTGTAATTTACTCACATCTTAGTAATCAAAAGGGCAACTTCAAAATTAGTTTCAGTGCTCCTTAGGTAGAGAATGTGGATTTAATTACTTGGGGTTTTTAAAATATGTTTAGTTCACTGATCTACTAAGGCCAAGATTACTGTATCAAAGGAATATTCATACCATCCATGGGAATTAAGTGTCTACATACGATGGAGAATTTGCAGTTTAGGGTCTAACGCCACTAATAAAACACAAGTAATGAGTTTTATGGGCATGATTGGGACTGACCACTGCAAGCCGTGACAGGAAGAAAGAAAAATTCAGATAGTGGTAACAAAGAAGAATGAAGGTGTATCAGAGTTTAGAAGAAATTTGGAAACAAGTTTTTTTTTTTCCTAAACATGCTTGAATGTTGAGTGGCTGTTTCTGTAGTTAATGAACAATCTAGTTTGTGCATGCTTGGGTGACTGACAGTTGCATAACAGCAAACTCTATATGACAACTATGCATAACTTCAGCAACACACAAACATTTTCTTGCTGCCTGAACTAATGAGCCATTTAGTTGGGATACATCAGGTTATTCAATAGATGTTTCAAGCAGCTAATAGGCCCGATCCTGCTGCTGATCCTTATTCAAACTGGTACTCAAGTAGAATTAAATTCTGTAACCATTGAGTGAATAATAGAGTGAATAATGAGATTTCACACGTGAAGTCACTGCAGGATAAAGATACTACATACCTTAAAAAAAATAAAATTATCATAGTGAATATTAAGTATTTGCTGTTTGTTATTTGAAATATTTGATCAAATGATCTGAGACTAGATCTTGAGATAACTAGAAACTCCATCATTCTAATGCTAATTCTTCCTCATTTTCTCTACGGCCTTGGGCTTGAGTGTTTCTACCTGGGAAAATAAAAACACTTACATAGTTTATGGGGTTTTGCTAAGATTACTATATTTCTGAAAAGTATTTTGATCAAGTTAGATATTAACTACACAGACTTTAAAGTGAGAAAGGTAGTTCTATGAATATGTGAAAATCCCAAATAGAAGTTATAAAGCAAAACCCCATGGTTTTATGAGAGAGATGTTTTGCTTGAAATCAAAGCAGGAAAAGTTGCTTGCAGAAAAAATATTTAGAACTGCTAAATGTAGAATCTTAAATTAATCTTTGCATGTGTCTTTCTGAACTGTTACTGCTGAAAATGCTGTATGAATCCTTTGCAATATATAGGATTGTGAATTATTTCATAAAACATAGAAAAACAAATTTATTTGATACAGTTGGTTAAAAAATACATTTAGTCTTGGCATTGTGCATTCTTGAATGCGTTTTGACAATTCTAATTGATGAGACCTAGTTTAAGAAAATACTGGGAAATTCTGCAATCAGGCCACAGGATGTGCAGTTTAATTATGTTGGTGTGCATTTCTATTTGTTTCTAATGTAGAGGATCTATTGGTAAAATGAATGCCCATTTTGTGGTCTGTTATGCAGAAAATGTTTAATCCAGTGTTTGATTTACTCTGTTAAATCTTCTTTATTGAATGTGCTTATTCATCCATGCAGAATTGGGTATGCTGCTTTCTGTTACTATGACATTGCAATTAAATAGCTAAAGAGAAAAACATGGTAAGACATTTTCTCAAGGTCCATGAAATTCTCATAAAAATTATTCATACTTACATATTTTACTTCTACATTTGCTGATATTAAAACTGTAAAGTACAGAGAAAAATTTTTATGTTGTGTGGGGCTGACAACCCTTGTAGTTAAAGATCCTGAATAATCATTTTTGTCAAATAAATAGTACTAAGAACAATTTCTGGTCCAGTGGATAATGACTGTCATCACGAAATAGGATTGCACTGATTGCATCTTATGAATGAAGTGAACAGGAACTCACAGAACCAAACAACAGCATTTTGTGGTGGCATAAATACTTAAGCACTTGAGAAACAGTAAGACATTGACAGTGAAATAGCTCTGTTCTAGTGCAGTCCTAGAATTATACTAAACAATAACAAAAGGTTTTCACAATGAAATTATGTTTTCATGAGTATGCCCTCCCTCAGTAAGAAAAGGATGTGCAAGGAGAATTTGTCTTATCTGGTCTAACCAATATAGTGATGCTTTGTTCCTCAGCTCAAGACATTTAGGTCAGGAGGATCCAGCATTGTGAGAATTCTGGAGCTAAACTTCTGTTGTTACAGGTTAAAAAGTAGAAATGACAGCTTCGTTAACAGAATTGCACTATAGAAGCTGCAGAATGGAATTTTTTTTTAAGTCTCTATGGGACTGTTGAAAGCATAAATATAAGGAGCATAAGATTTGATCTTCCTATTTTTATATGTGAATCCATAACTACTGATTTTCTCTGTTACATGTTTCTTAGCATGGTAATCAAGCACTGATGTTTGAATCTCCATATTTATTGTTCTTGCATTGTTTGATGTTTCCTGCTAGACTATTTTCTGTGCTGTACTCTGTTCTAGCACGTCTGGCAGTACCACGGAGGTAAGGTGGTGTATGGTTTCCATTAGTCGCTTTATACTATTTTCACTATTCTTTTGCTATGTGAACAACGAGCTTGTAATAAGGTGTTAACAGGCTGCTAGCTGGTTTATTGTTATTATTGATTTAAGGTGTTAAGACTTTAATATAATCATACATAATGAATAATATTAAGAGATTAGTTTAAAGCCATATAAGCCATTAAATGCAAAATAAAAAGCAAAACTTTCTAGAAGTTTCCAGTGTATTCTGGCACAGGTATTCTGTGCTAGGTTATTTTGCCTACATTGCTGTTATCTGGCTTTTTCAAATATGTCTTTTTATTCTTGCTATTCTTTCACTCAGACTGGTCATACAGGAGGGGCTACTCTGAAACATGTTTTTCACCCCTGATTTCCCCTTCATTTCTTTGTAAGGTGAAGGAAGAGGCAGAGCAAGACTGAAGCGTGACTTAAGGCTTCAGAGGAAAACAAAGTAAGAGTTAATGTTAATTGATGGGTTGAGAAAAATAGAGAGGTTTTTGAATGCAGAGAATGAAGTACAATCCAACATATAATACGGCTGTTAATTAACACAGAAGGACATGAAATTAATGACTAGGAATAGATGAACTAATACACTTTTCTTTTAAAATGTCTTCAACATGGTGGATAAAGGAAAGAAATTACCACAGCTGGGGAGTAAGGGGACTTTTTTAAAATAATAAGGGAAGTATTTTCTTGGATATATTAATAAAGTGCAGTGATCAATGAGCTTGAACAAACAATAGAAGTAGTTTTGGAAACACTGCATATGCAGGGGGAAATAACAAAAATGAAATCTATTGCGAGTTACTGAAGAACTGGTCATCCAAGAAAGTTCAGTGGAATCGACACATAAACTGTACAAAAAATATGGGTGTTTGCATTGAAGTATTTTGCATTTTGAGTAAGTAGGTGGAATGCAATCATATTATTGTATTTCAAAAGTTTACCCATCGATGCTAGAAGCTTGTATGCATTCACCGCCGTTTCCCACAATATTCCTGTATCCAAGTTAAGGGCTCGTTCTCTGGATCAGCAGAAAACTAGATGGGTAAGAAACTGGGTGGATGATCAGACTGAGAGAGTGGTTGATGGGTCACGCTGGCTGCCTGCGAGAAGTGGAGTACCGCGGGGGTCGACCCTCCTGCTCAACACCGTCGGCGCTGACCCGGCGGGGTGACCACCTCTGCAGGTGGCACACAGGACATCAGCCTGGACGGACCGTCGGCACGGCCTGCTCACCAGCCGCCAGTCGGAAAGACCGAGCCGGGCTGGAGGAAGGGGCCAGCAGGCGCCGCAGGGAGCGGAGCACGGGCAGAGGCAAAGCCCGGCACTTGGGAGGGAGGGAGCGAGCGGCGAGCGCAGCGGCCAGGGCGGGCCGCGGGGCTGAGAGCTGCGGCAGGGGCGGTGGTTTCTCTCACAAGTGTTTCGTGACGAGCCAGCCAGAGCAGAAGCAGAGCGGAGGTTTCCGCATGCTCTAGGGAAGGACAGCGCAGAGCGATCTCCGTGGGCCCGCAGCGAGAACGCAGCTACAGCAGACGGGCCTGGCGGGAAGGTTCCGCCCTTCCCGCGGGGCCGACGGCCCGCCCTGCGCCGAGGGACTACATCTCCCAGCAGCGCCCGCGCGCGGCGGACGGAAGTCTCTATGGGCGCCGCCGCCATTTCCGCCAGCGCCGGCCACGTGACGGTGCCCCTCCCAAGATGGCGGACAACCTGCCCTCCGAGTTTGATGTGGTGGTGGTAGGGACCGGTACGAGTCGGCGCGGTGGCGGCGCGTTGCGCTGGGCCTGCTGTGGCGGGGGACGAGGGCTGGGGGAGGCAGCGTCGGAGGGGCTGGGCGGGTGGTGTCAAGGTGCTCGAGAGGGGTCAGCGGGGAGACGCAGGGCAGAGCTGGCGGCTGAGGGTGGTGGGGCCCTGGGGCTGCGTGTGGCTGCCGAGGGTACCTGCGTGGGCAGCGCGGCGCCAGTGTCCCGGGGACTCGCAGGCTGCTCTAGGGTTGCTACTAAGACATAAGTGTCAAGGTTTGCTTAGAGATAGAGGTGGCACGCAGGTACGTGTGGCGGGGGGCTTTACCTGGGAGGGGGATCTCCATGAACCCTGTCCCTGTGGGCCGGGAGGCGGTCGGGCACACCTCCTGCCTCTGCACACCTAAGAGCAAGTGCTCCTTTGGTACTTCATAAAGCCTTGTCTGACGCTGCCACCCTTGGCAGCCCTTTTTCCTGAAATACCTTCCTGCTGGTCGAGTTTACTTTTATGCACTGAAAATAGTTCTGAAGAGCTAAACTCCCTGTTGTTGTAGTATATATGGTATATGTTGATGATCTCTTTTCTTACTGTGTCCTATAATACAAGAATTTTTATCTCTTAACAGTTTTTTCTAATCTCTGTGCTTGCTTTCAAATAACCCAAAACTTTATTTTTTGAGTCCTCCTCATTAAAATGTATTTCTCAGTATATGAACAAATGTAAGGGTGAATGATTGCACACATCGGAGACTTAACTCTGAACTTTCTGAAGCTGCCTGTACCAGTTCATCCTGTTTCCTGTTCAGGTGAAAAATGATAGCGATCTTGAATGTTTCACTGAAACATATCACAATACTGTAACTACAAGACAAACTCTGAAATATTCCTTCAGAAGTAAGATACTCGCTGCTTCTTTATCATAATAATCTTTAATATAATAGATTTCGGTTTTGTAGAACCCAGTGACAGTGGCCTGGCTCAAACTGGTCTTGATAAGCCCCCCACCTTAAATTCAGCATTGAGCTCTAGTCTTAAAATGTTCAAAATACATTACTGTTTGTAGGTGCCAAATTTACACTCAAATTTTGTTTGCGTTTATGAAGAGCTCCCATGGTCAGCTCAGGGTGTTGACTGGAGCACGAAAGGGAAGACACTTCTAAAAGTTACTGTTTTCCATGTGAAACCAGGAACTATGTTTTTGGAGTTCGTTGATCTGTCAAATTGTGTCCTTCAGATTTAAGATCACTTTTCTAGCAATTTGGAATAGAGTGAGGGAGTTTCTTAATGTAATTGCTATTTTCAGTGTTTACCAGAAAAAAGTGATCCCCTTACAGTGTATGTGTAATTGCTCAAAGGTTTTCTGATTTAGTTCTGGAGTTTGTGCGAGAGTATAAAAACATATTGTCCCCATTGTTGACCATAACTCTACTAAAAATGCAAAATTAAGGTTCTTGAGCAAATTAAGAGATCCCTTCTGTGTTCTTAACCCTGTTGTATGGAGTGGAAGCCCTAGTAATGAATCTGACATTTTCATATGTGTTCAGATTTGTGAATATTTTGAGTGTATGAGAAGAATGGTAAACAATGAAAGGCTAAAGTACCAAACTAAAGGGGTGAAATATTAAAAATTGCATAACTTTTGTGATTTTTGAGGATAATTCTTTCTTTACTGCCATGAGAAAAATAGTATTTATGTAGGTGATGCAATGATGCAGAAAATTAAAGGAAACTGAGAGGTTTATAAAATTAATATTAATGTTAGGCTATTTAGCTATTCTAGCTACTAAGGAAACTAGAAGGTGAAAATAGTAGGAGTAGCTATTCTAGCTACTAAGGAAGCTAGTGAAAGTGTTAACCTCTTTAAAAGAGCTGACTATAACTTACATAAATAAGACTTCATCTTTTCATGATTCCAATAGAAGAGTAAAAACCTGCTGCCAAAATTTTCTTCTGGGGGTTTTGTAATTTTTGTTAAAGGTAGAATCCAGCTTGCTCTGGTAACCCTTGTGCTGAAGGGTCTCACAGGCACAGAGTGCAGGCCAAGGGAATCGCTCCGGCAGTGGCCACCTACTCTTGTGTGCTGTCTTTCATGGCCCATGATAATGTTGTGCTTGCTGGATGCATGTGTTAAATAATACCAGGCTGCTCGCTGCAGAGGAGTGATGGTTGGTGGTAGGATGTCACAGGCAGAAGAGATTGTGCACGCCTAGGCACACTGTTAGAAGAATTCACCTGAAACTGGCAGTTCACCGGCAAAGGCACTTTTGGCAGAACTGTCTGTGCCAGTGAGAGTTGGTCATGCGACAGCCGTCAAATATGATCTTCCCTGCTTTGGAATGAGCTTGTAATATTAGAGCTTTGGTGTTGGGGGAAGGAAATTGTTTGAGCTAAATTCTTCCTCTGAAATATTGCTGTATTTGATGGTGGTGGTGGGGATTTGTGTTAAAGGATGCATTTTTGCCCAGCTGTAGAGAGTACTGCTATAACTAATTTCAAGATTTTCAGAATTCTGCATTTTAGAAATTATTTTGTCTTTTCTTTGCATTCCGTTTTTACTAAGAACATACGTAAATGGTGACTAACACTGTTGACTGACTTTTTTTTTAATCTGTATTAAATTACTCAGTATGGAAGATTATTTGAAGTAAAACTTTCATCTGTCTTCTCTTCTGGGAAATGACTCCTGAGGGAATATCTTAGCCTTGTCTTTAACTCTCTGTTTTCTAATGCTATGAGTGTACCTGTGGATATTTAATTGTCATAATAACTAGAATGTTTGTGTTAATGATCTTTTAACTGCATAGTAGTAATTGCATTCTTTCCTGCATGTGTGGCCTTTTTCTGGTTTTATAATTTGTGCATCTGTTAATTTTAGTAATTAGATTGAGTGGTAACATTAGATTTGAATTTGTTTTTATTTCAGGCTCATTTAACTGTTTCCCTGTAGTAAGCTTAATGAAAATGGAACCTCACACTAAATTTTACTCATCAGTGCTCCATTTAATGCTTAGGTTCAATTACTTCATCAATATTTCTATGGGAAAAGTAAATTTGCTTATTGAAGAAACCACTTTTCCTTAACTCAGATTAAACATTTTCTTGCATGGGCAATTATAGAGCAAGATGGATGTGTAGTACAAAAATACTAGTCCTGGTGGGTTTAGCAGCAAAAGTTTCACTACTATCATGGAACTTATATCCATAGTTGTAAAGGAAACTAGATTATCATATGACATAAAATTGGTGGGCATATCTTGAGGTTTTCGATGGCAACATGGTATGAGAATTAAAGCTGTTATGATACTGTTCTTTTGTTCAACCCCCTTTTTTGTTGCAGCATTCTAGTCGCTCTTTCCTTTCCCTCCCCAGGCCTCTTACATCCCTACTTTCCTGCTTTTTGAATATAGTACTATGATCAAGTTACCCACTAACCAAACAGGAGTGGATTTATTGGATGATTCTCTGCAAAAGCAGATATTATGCAATATCATCGATCCTCAAAGCAGTTCTGGTATTTTGGAAGGCCTGTTCTTTGGAAAGTGATATTCAGTGAATATTATTTGTCTAAAAGCCTGTAGGATCTAGGTTTGGAGGGCTGGTGTAAGTGCTTGCTCGAGGAATTCAAGGTGGGCATTAGTTATGATCATTTACATGAGTTCATTATTGATAAGCTTTTGTGGGGTCAACTTTTAAATTAGTGCAGACATTAAAATGGTAGTACATTTATAGCGAGAGGAAACATTATGAGTTCTTTGATAAATATTTATCTCAAAAACCAGGCATCTATTTGAGAGTGACAGTCAGAGCTAGGAGTCGATGGCAGAGCTTTTGTCTTTAGGCAGTTGTCAAATAGGAAAATTCATAGGCAAAACATTTAGCAATGTTGAATTTATGGCAGAAACCACTGTAAGTGCAAAGATTTGCAACATGGCTGTGCATATTTGTAAGTAGTGTGGATAAGGATGCAGGGTCATCCTTATCTTTGAATTTCTTCAGTTGATTGGATTATATTCAGTCTTAGCTTCTTAAACTTGTCTCTGATAATCCAGAAGGGCTGTATTAACTGCTGGTGAAGCTGTAAAATAAAGGATATGGCTCTTTAAAAGGCGGTTGTGTTCACAACTTTGTCTGCCAGTAATTCTAATTTTTTTCTAAAAAGAAGTTATTCTTTATAAACGCAGTCACAGTAAATTTTCTAGTTCTATGCAATTTTCTTTCCATTCTGGTTTTCAGTGGTTATAAATAACACATGAAATGACTTTCAAGGTAGAAAGCAGGAATCCATTTTGAAATATTCTATAAAATAAAGAATGATTTATGGTTTCATATGATTTTGGCTGAAAGCACTCGGGCTTTGCCAGGTCATCAAAGTCCTGTCAGGAGAATCTATTATTTATTGTTCGATATGCTGGGAGTGGTGTAAGTACTTTATGTTTATCTTATGTAAGTATAGTGTTAGGAAAAATCACTTCCAGATACAAATACAATTTTTAAAATATACCACGAAAAACTAACCTAAATATTATAGATGTGAATTATGAAGTTAACATTGAAGATTGATATTAAAAAAAAAATTGAAAAATGAGTAATTCCTAATGTTTTTATTGTTGCAGGATATTTTTAGGATGAGCCTAAAATGTTTTCTAGTACATCTTCTGGGCTGGTATTTTGGTTACGTTATCTTATATAAGTACACAGTCTTCAGTTTACATCAACAGCTATTACAACAAAAGCTAGATGGAAAACCAGCTGAAGATGGATGTTTTTTGATATCAGTGGTCATTGTGGACTAAAACAGTGGCAGTGACTTTTAATATTGATGTCTGGAAGGAGGAAATAGATCCATATTATTATTATCGTTTGTAAATAAGTCATTACCTGTCCATGTAAATGTCAAACAAAATGAACACTGACTCAATGGTTTTTTCCTCAACCCCCCTTTTATTTTATTTTTTTAGTATTCTCCAAGTGTAAACATACCTTTATCTTACTGACTTTTTTTTTTAACCTGACTAAAATTGAGGGGTTGTTTTCTGGCATGCCTTCTGTTCTGATTTTTTTTGTGTAGCAGAGGTGCTCTGACAGCCTTCTTGGAGTCTTGGACTCCCACTGATATCTCAAATAGGATTCTTTCCCAGATACTGTGAAATGTCCCTCGCTGCTCTTGCAAGAAAATTCATTATTTTGTGAATCTTTTGTTGTCTTTCTCAGCCTGTTAGTGTTCTTCAGGTTTTCCAGATTACATTGCTGATCTTACAAAATAAGAGACTGTAGTACTCCTGTGATCCTAGTGTGAAAAATAGAGTAGGTCATCTGCATATCAACGTGAAAAACACCTTTAGAAAAAGTCTTAGCAAGGTACTTTGAAATTCTAGTCCGAATCAGGAGTAATCGAAAAGACACGTTTGTCTATCCCCAGTAGAAAATGTCATTCCACTGTTTGGAGAATGGTCATAAAGCTGGTAATTCAATCCTTCTACAAGCACTCATCTCTTTCTAAGTCACTGGTGCACTGAGGTTGCTCTAGAGCCAACCAAAGCATTTTGTAAGAGCCTCTGTTGGTACACAGATAACTATATGGAATTACTAATGTAGGAGAAGAAACTTTTTACTTTTTATATCTCCTTTTACGAAATGTTTAAAAATGTATAAGGAGCAAGGAGAGCAAGCTATCTTCCTGCGGGGAGGCAGAAAAGGAAGTGAAAGTATTAGAAGACTTGGGTAAAAATAAAACTTAATGTGTGTCTTACTATGCAGATCTTTTAAGATATGTGCTTTGCGTTTTCTTTATCTGCTGCTATTGGTTGTAAAGCAAAGATTAGACTCATAGCTGTAGTATGTGGTAGAGAAGGCTACTTACAAACCCTCTTTATTCAATACAATTTTATTTTTTTCTTTAAGACACAAGGAATCTCCTGGATTTTACCTGTTGTCTTCCTTAATAGATGTGATTTAAGGGGATGTACTTATATAGATAATATTTGTTTATATGAAAGTACACAAATTTGATATTTCTTCGAAAATTAGCATTCTACTGGAAGGTAGCCCTCTAATAGTGAAAAGTAAAGCTGCTGTTCCTTTCCAGTTAACAGAATTCCTCACCTTGAAGTAATCTGCTTTCACCTGCAGTTCAAAAAGTGGTCTGCCAAATTGGGTACTAGTTTTTTAATCTATTACCTTGATTCAGTGTCTTGGACATTCTATGAGCAAAATGTTTAGCTACAGTAGAACTTTGCCACATAATGTGACTCATCCAGTGATACAATTTTTATATAAATGTTTAATAGGCAAAAATTGTGTTGTATTCATGCTGTTGTCTAGATCTCATCTATGTTCATTTTCCTGGGCTGTTATGACTTGGAGCCAAATTCAGAAAGTGCGTTCTCTTACTGATTTCCGCCCTGCCCCCCCCCCCCCCCCTTCAGAGAACACTGTTTGGATTGAGCATGATTTTTAGTAGCAAGTTAGATTTTTATTTGGAGTATTAAGTGTCTGCTTGTGTTCCTTTTCTAAATAACGTTTATTTGCACCACCTGTGAGATTCCGTGTTTTTCGTTGCCACGTTCCTCTGATGGTACACAGATAATTATACGGAATTACTAATGTAAGAGAGAAACTTTTTACTTGTGGCTCCTTCGATGACCAGTTATGATTTCTTACGTGTCTTAGTGGGTTGTCATTTCTAGCCACTACCATGTTCTGTAATGCAGAAATATTTTCTGATATTATTCTGCAGTACAGACATATAATAAAATGAATCAAACCTATTATCAATTTTAATTAGCTAGCTTTAACTTAAATATTATATACAATATGTATTTCAACTTCATTTGTGATTAAATTATAAAATGCCTTTTAAGTTCTACATATACCAAAAACATACCATGAAGATTGTGTAGTGAGCTTCTCCAGAATTGGCTGCTCTTCTCTTCTTAGAAGTTTGGATACAAACAAAATTTATTGCAGTTGGTCAACTGTCTGACTCCAGAAGATTGTTTTGAAATTGTCTATGTTCCAGCTTTTTTAATATATTTCCCTTCAACATTTTGTATTATGAAAAAGCCACTTGTGATTTATTTAGTAGATACAGTGAAGCAAATTAAACATTTAAACCTTTTCAAGATGAAGCTTGTGTAATTCAGTAAAAGCTTATCAGCTGGATGACTGGGAATAGTTTACAGTGAACAACTCAGGAACCAAGATGCATCCACACATACGAAGCTGTTTAGTTTATAAATTGCTTGGGGCAGTGAATGTATCCATTTAAAGTCACTTGAAGAGGCAGTGCAGCACTATAGCATTATGTATAGCTGCTAATCAGAAGAGACACAATGTGTAAGCCTGAAAATTAATTTTTGATTACACAGAGGTGAATTATAAATTTTTGTTTATTTTGTAAAGCTTTTAAAATCAGTTGGCTTTTAAAGCTGAAGAAAAGAGCTTTCTAGTTTAGTAGTTATCTCTAATTTTAATTTTGCTGTGTTGAAACTAAGAATTGATATCTTGATAACTGTATATAATGTGTAGCTAATTCCTCTAATTCTTGCTTATTTACTTGTAAAACACATTATTCATGAAAATGAAAGTATGGCTGATTTTGCTTCATAGGGAAGGTAAAAAAATTCATGTAATGGGCATTATCTTGGTCAAAGGTTGCTGGAAACAACCAGATGTAGACTTCAAGGTCAGCTTGCAGCAGCCACTTCTGTAAGATTTATTGAGATTAATCTRCCTCTTATGTATCAAAGAAGGCTATAATAGAGATAGTGCTTAGACAGCTGGCAGTGAAAACTAGTGCTGTCAAAAGTGGACTGTATTCTTCATCGTAAGATTGTCATGAACCTAGTGTTTATACTTGCTGGGATACTTTCTTCTGGTGCTGCAACTGTTTCTGATGTAGTCCTGGAATCTCTTGCGGCAGTTTCCAGTGCGTTACGCAGATAGCCAGAGAAACAGAAAAGTTTGTAGGACTAACTTCAGTTTCTACATGCTGAAGCGAACGTGCTGCCATGTTTGGTAGTCTAATTAGAGCCAGCTTGTTACAATTTAATCTGCTTGCCTTTTTTTTTTTTTTTTTTTTTTTTTATCTTTCCAACAGTGTGCAAGAAGTCCAAACACAGAAGGGCAAGTATGTAGTCAGCACTCTTCCTGGACCAGTACTAGAAAGACTTACAGGTTGATTGACTTTGACTTTGCGCTTATATTTCAATGAGGCAGTGTCACGGATTCATACGAATGCATCCCTTTCTGGATAGGTGTCAAGAAGTACCTATGAAATTCTACCTATTAGAACATGTTAGTGACCCAGAGATCACTAATGGGTAAAATCCCTGATTTTATACTTATTTTTATATCTGTCTGCAGATGTAATGTCCTGCTTCATTGAAATTTTAAATTAATGTTTCCTTGAGAAGGCCAGAGAGGCTAATTTACCTAATACTGTATCTGATAAATGGAGGTTAGTAAGTGGAGAAAGAAGGCAATGGCTTTAAGGAATTATGATACAGATTTCAACTGGTACTAATCGGTCCTCCTTCATGAAGGAAAACTTTTTATCTTTGTTTTTCCTGGTAAGAGAAATGAGGTGCAGGACAATTTAACATAATGCAAATATTTCATGTGTAAGCATTCTGAAGGGGGATATGAAAGGGCCAGGGAGCACAGAAAGTGTTTATATTTCTTGATAACAAGCACTGCTATTTCTGAATTTTTTCTGCCTCAAATATGAAGAACTTCTGAGTCAGCATATTAAATTGATACAAGAATTGTATGGACTCCTTATTCTTCTACATAAATCCCTTTTATGCTGCCAGATGTTTATGTATAACATACTGGATCTGTTGCTGCTTTCTTATGGTTGGATCATGCAATTCCTATTTGGACTTCTTATTTCCTGCTAATACCATTGGAGATCTAAAAATTGTCTGGATTTGGAACCTTATTTGAGAAAATGTTCTTTTGCACTAGCCCTTTTTATTTCAGATACAATAAAATGTGTGCTGTGTTTCACAGTAACTAATATGCATAATAGCTTAGTAGGAAAATACTGGTTACTATTAATTATATCAGAGGGCAGATCTCTTGATGATTCGGTAATTTGATTACTGATTTCAATAGCAGTACAATCTTGGAAATTTTTTTTTATAATCTAGAAGGAAATGTAGATTCTCATTTAGATGTTGCTGTTCTCTGATCCAAGTTATTGGATCCAAATCATTACTCAACTGCCTGTTCAAAAACATTAAACATCATGAGTGACACAGGTTATAGTGTTAAATCCCTCGTCCCTTAAGCTGGCAAAACAGAAGCTGACTGTTCCCCAAGAGGGATGAGTGGCAGGAAGCGTTAGAATAATCCTTCATGAGGAAAAACAGCTTAGAGATACCCAGCTTTATTTACTCATTAGGCGTAAGTGAAACTTCAGAATCAATGTTAGGGATATAGCCTTTCCCCTGCAATCACTTGAATTCTGTAATAAATCATTATCTTCAAACCAAACTGTGAGCGAGAAGTTTTGGAGTCTGCTCTGCCCTGTAGCTAGGGTCTGAATGTATTTCAAAATTTCTATATAATCCAGCTTAGAGTTTTTGACAAATCAAGGTTCAGAATAGGAAAGTGTTTCCAAATAGGAACAATTTTAAAAAAGAATATATTTCTCTGTTATTGAATAATCTGAAGGGAACCTATTTTGCACAACTATGTGAGCATCCTGTAGGAGATAGTTCAGCTTCACGTGCTATTGTTAAATGAATCTCTACCATTTCTCTAAGGAGGCTTTTCCAAGTTCGTTTTTTTTTTTCTTAGGTAGAGAAGGACTATCTATAACTATATTATAATTGTCTGTTTACCAGAGCTTGCTTTCTTGGAAAAGGCTTTTGGAAAGTCACCATCAGGCAGTCCAGATCACATGTAGGAGTAACTTGCATTTGACAAAGCTACCTATTTTCCATGTGGTTTTATTTCTGTTGGAGAAGAGAATTCAGAAACTGGTGCCAAGGCACAGTCTTATTTCTTGGTTTACCAAGGTTTTGTCACATAAGAATAAATGGTGTCTTGCTCCATCAAGTTGTTCTGAGAGCCTCTCCAAAAGCTAAAATGCATGAGCCTTGCCTTTCTTACACTTTCTCATTCTGTTGCCAGTGGGTACTCGGGGGGCCACAGTATCTTGGAAGCAAAGGGTTGGTGAAGAAAATTGATGCCAGCTTTCAAGAGCGAGGAAGCTAATTCAGGGAACAATTTCATCCAAGGTTAATGGAAGAACAGACCTCCAACACAGCATCAATTGGATCAAGCTTAAAGCAATCAGTTATGCCCTAGTAGCTATAACTCCAGTTCTGGTCAGCCAGGCAGCGCTGGTGATGTTTTACAACACTTTCTCAGTGGCTTTTATCAATAAGGAAGGGGAAACAATTTTCTCAATTCCATTTCCAGAGTAATATTCTCTGTGCCCAAATGAGGGAAAGAAAACCTTTTTCAGGAACTACAAACAAAATAGTAGTTGTAGATTCTATTCCAGATGGTTTATAGATGGAGAGAAGTGAAGCGTGTATATAAATACTTTCAGAGGACAGCTGAATGTGGAGTTGCTTTCACATAATAACGCTGTGTGCATCCAGGATCTTGTGACAGTCCTGAAGTGCGTGCTGCAGTTACATATCTTCTTGTCTCTTTGTTCAGAATGGTCTGTGTTTTGAATTCTTACTTCAAAAAAATTCATCTCTAAAGATTATTGGCCTTTCTAGGCTGTGAAACTAATGTCCCAGGAACTGATGCAATTGTTCATCCCTCTTTCTACCCCTAGACGTTAATTCCATGATACATCTTCACTTGCTGTGGAAGGTCAGCAATGCAAAACTATTGTAACTTTTTCTGTTTTATCAATTCAGAAAGGGATTTTCCATTTTTAATCCATCAAAATAGTGTTAAAAACAGAAAATTTGCAGGGAAGTTGTAGCTATTTTCCTGGAAAATTTGTCATGCCTGTCTTAAACCTCCTTCCTTGTATTGATACAAACATTTGTACTTTTGGACTGGCAGCACCACCACAGAACTGGTCTGCTGAAAACTGACCATCTACTTCATGTGGAAGGAGGTCAGGAATGGCTGAAGATAAAGGTAGAGAGGTTGAACCTCTTTATTTTGATGGTTGYGTTTGCCTTTGCTGGCTTAAAGAGTTCATGAAACTATGGTCTTGTGTATCTAAGTCCTGCTGGATGTTTTCTAGACTGCATTTCAGGTTCTAGAATTACTAAAGACTAGCTCAACCATTTATAATTATTTGTTCCTGTCTCTGTGAGGGCTAAATTGTACTTAATATCCCATTAAAGTCTCACAGCTTCTTACTGTAGGTAAATGAAAACAGATACCTTACAAGTAATAAATAGTGTCCAGTAACCTTTAACATATTGCATTATGTGTTTTAAATAAATCATCAGATTGGCAACATGCTCACCTTTTATTCATTTGTGAAGGCAATATTCTCTCTGAAGAAATAGACAACTGCAGGCTTGAAATTCTCATGAAGATGATGTTTGGCACGAAGCTAGCCAAAGAAGTTTGTGCTCTACCGCATCTGCTTTTTCCACTTTCAGTTCTGTCTCCCTTCAGTTGTACTAGTACAGCTGCTTCTGGCGCTTTGCCGTAAATCAGATCAGTGAAACACTCCTTTCACTTTGTTTAATCTCATCCCTTAATTGAATACGTAGCCTAAGTGTCTCCTAATACCAGTCCCTTAGAATTTTAATCGCTTTTACTGAATTACCTGCTTAAACAGCTAATAGATCATTTAAAAAGAGATTTCAGCAGAGCTAGTGCCATACAGCCTTTTAGATAGTGAGCTATACTTCTTTTCTGAATCTAGTCAGAAACCCGTGTCATCTAACTGTGCATGGAAAAATCTGGTGAGTGGGAGTAGGAGTTAGAGAACAGCCTAGTTTGTTTATTAAACCTCCAATTGGTATCATGTGCCATTCCAAGCAGGTATTGCTGGTAGAGAAATATCACTAGCCTTTTTTTTTTTTTTTTACTACATATCTTTTCTACATAAAATTAAAACATACTGATTTCACAGAGCATAATTGCATGACATGGGAGCTTTTGATAGGGGTACCACTTTAAGGACAACCATCTCGGATTCATTCCGTCCCTAACACTACTGTTAAATATGAAGTGAAAGTACACCTGCACTGTCAGTTCAGCTTTTCTGTTTACACTCAGGTTTTGGTCTGCATGCAGAATATTGAGTGTGCTCCTGGGCACTCTTTTGGAGCAAACCAATTAGTTCAGTCGGAAACAAAGTCCAAATACAGTTCTGAGACCTGTTCACACTGGAGATGTTTGCCGACAGATGATATGGAGGAGCCAGCACTGTCTGCTCTGTCTGCTGTACACGGTTGTTTAATGCCATCCCAACAGGTTTATACCCTCATACTCTCCAATGCATCCTTGGATAGTATACCAGGGCATGCAGCATTTACTATAAATCTCTTAATTTTAAAACACCGTTTTAATGGGTGGTTACACAGCCTTCACGTTATGTCCGACACTTTGAAGTGAACAAAAATACACAAAAATGCCCTCAGATAATACCTGTCTATATCAGGAGGGATACAGTTACAGATCATCGATTAAAATTTGGATATTGTGCTGGCAAATGCTCAATCTGTTTATGATAATAAGGTGTCTAGAGAAGACACTGGTGACAAGCTTTAAGTCAGAGGTGGTAGTGTTTGCAAGTGACATGTGCCATGCAACTATTAAAAAAAAAAAAAGTGTTGCATTCAAGAGGGTCATAGGAAGATGTTAATGAATGCAAAATAGTGTTATTATTTTAGTAGTATGAGAGTATTAAAAATTTCAGTGACTCCCATTGTAAACTTTCTTTYGTTTGAATTGCCTGTTTCTTAACAAGTCCTAACTGTATTTCATTTTTTAATGTATCTTAGCATACTAAGTTCTAAAAATTGCATGTGTCCTTTCAGGTTTGCCTGAATCTATTATTGCAGCAGCATGTGCCAGAAGTGGCCAGAGAGTTCTTCATGTTGATTCGTAAGTTACACCAATAATTTTCCTTTTTAACAGTTAAACTGGCTAGAGGTATATCTGTGTCTATGTCAGTGTGCCCTTCAGGACTTGTGTTTTGTGTTCATCTGGCATCAAGTAATCTTACGCTTCTGTCTCTGTCTTATTTTTGGGGTGTTATTTCCATCAATAGAACAGCCAATTTTTGCATGCTAGCTGAGTAATTTGGAACATAAATGATGTGGTCAAGGGTGCTGTTGCTGGCTTCTTCTTTCGTACCCTGTTTAGTGCCCTTCATTATCATTCTTGGCAGTAATTATCCCATTCTGTTTTTGTGAGAATTTTTAGCTGAGCCATTACCATTTAATGACAAAATGTTTTACTAGTATCTTATTTGTATCAGTTCTCAATGCCTAGAGAAGTAAATACAAGTATTTTTGCATTTTAATTGTTATCAGAATGAAGGCAAGTGGAATCTGGCTGATAAGGCAGGAGATGAACACAGCACTCTTTGTTTGCTGTCTTCTCTCTATCCCATGCTAAATCAGTTTGTAAGAAGAGTACAGAATACCACTGAAATCAGTTGATTCAAAAAGTACTTCTGTTGCACTTTGAAATAGAAGGAGTTGCTGAAGCACTTGGAGTAGCATATTTCATTGCATCCTTTTAAGAGATTAACGTTTCATTTTACTTCTCTTTACCAATTAGCCAAAGTTAAAAACTTTTTTATAAACTGTGTAACTATACATTATGATGCACACTGTTTTTTAGAAAAAATTAGAATCTTTGAACCTTGGCTTATTTGTACACCTGTTCAGCAAAATTTAGTAGCATGACTCAAGTCTAGACCTCTGGTTTCTGAGGCAAGCTTGAGATCAAATGCTGGAGCCTCAGCTGACTAAGACAAACTTTTAAAATACCCCTCTCTCCCATCTACCACTTTAAAACTCTAATTTTCTCATAACTTTTTTGAGATGATCGATCATTACTAAGCAGCTTTTGAGGCTGCTTTACGGTCTGTGTTTTTCTAGAAGATAACAAATGGAATGTATTTTGTGAGATTTCTGTGCTAGACACCTGCACTGTGCCTGTTGTAGTTCATTATGTGAGATCAAGGTATGATTATACAGATTTTTTTTCTTTTTTTGATTTTTTTTTTTTGGCAGCACTGCCACTGATCTTGATTGTAGCTGGCTCCTGTCCCCTTGCTACTTTTTCAGCTCCATTGTTAGTGCAGCTATACAATTTGCTGGGCTAATATGGTTTTGGGAGAGGGTCATAAGCAGGAAGCAAGGACTACCTAAGCAGTGCTGCTGCTGCTAGATGTTGTCATAGCCTAAAATGCATAATGATTTTCTAAGGTTAAACAAATTTCTGCAGTTCAGCTGTGGTAAATACTTGTGCATGCAACCCAAGTGGATAATTGGGTAAAATTTGACTTGAAGTGGGGGGAAAAAAAAAGTATCTTATGTGTTTAACTGTAAAATCATAACTCTATTAATAACCAGTAAAAGTCTGCGTGGAGACTGGTTTCAGGTAACCTGTTACTTCTTCTCTAGCTGATACGGCAGACAAGTGTGACAGGTGGTTTTGAAGTGGTGGTAGCAGCAAGAGTGCCGTGAGCTTAGATGCTTGGATTATTAGTACTTGTTTGCCAAAAATTACAAGGTTGGCATAGTGTTTTACTTTTACACCATATTCTTGAGCTCTTGCCTTTCTATGAAAATTCTTGTGATACGCACCTGTGTGTCCAGCACCTAGCTTTAGCGACTTTTCCCAGAGACAGTATATATGTTTTCAGTTTTTCTTGTGTCTTGTACCAAGAGCTTAAAAAGGATATGCTTTCTGCTGTTCATTTTCTCTGAACATCATTGGTTCAGGATTAAACTTCAGTAATCTCTTTTGCCTACAGCCCTTCAAAGGACCCATTCATTTTTCATACATTTATTTCTAATTTGAAATCATACACAATTTCAACATTTGCAAGACTAGCTCACTAAATTGGTTGCATGAAATATGATTTGCAATTGCTCAGTTTGCTATTATACTGCCCAGAAAGTCTCTGGCTTCCTGTCTTGGACTGGAGTGAGGACAGCACTTCAGAGTCAGTAGTTTTTATCAAGAGGAGGGCGTTGGGATTAAGAACTCATCTTAATGAATCTTCAGGCACTATGGATTAGTCTCAGAACCTATGGAAAACTCCCAGAAACTGTAAGGAAAAAAGTCCTTAAATGGGCTAATATTCTAGTATTTTACATCACAGTGGGGTAGTACACAGCAAGGCAGTACTTGATGCTCCATATTTAATGTAACTAATGATTCAGTTGAAACAAAGACAGCTCTTAAGATTATAATAATTTTAAAGAAATATGCAACTACATAGTAGTGAAATACTGGAAAATGCAATAGGTGTTCTGCCATGGTGGCAAAAAGAATGCTTAGGTGCAGGTCAAGCAGATCTTACTAAGGTTACTATAAAGACGACCTCATGCATAATGTATAAGAGTATGTTAATTTCAAACATTTTTGGTACAGTAGTTCTTAAATTGGCTATTAGATTGCTAACCAAAATATTAAAAACCTTATTTTAGAGTAAGCAGATATAGAATGAATCAGAGAGTTACGTTTGGATTTTAAGCGTAATGCATATATTATCGGTAGACTACTTAGATTTTGTTAAATGAACCACTTCTGTTATTTCAATTTTTTATATTCATTGGCTATCAAAGTCTGTAATAATAGTTAGCCACTGGAACTTTGATTTCTTTTATCCATGCCTATTTTTAACTATGATGAAGAGCCTTTCAGAAAACTCGCAGAAGCAGGCAATTAGAACTGTGGAATACAGATTTTGTTTATTACTGTTTTCACTTAAATATGCTCATTTACATGGACACATGCTTTTGTTTTTATGATGAAAATGAAGGCTTCCACATTTGATTCCTTTCTCCTATGGAGTTATTTTCCAACTCTAGTGCAGGCTAAGGTCAGGGGAAGGTGTTCTTAACCAAGGTGTTCTTCAGTCATAATAATAGTTGCCATTTTAATGGGTGTATGTGCTCACTGAATCATGGTCTAGAATCTGTATCTTGGCAAAAAAAATAGAAATGTTTATACTGTACAACCCCTTCCCCATAAATAGGGAAGTGTTCAAGCCATCTGCTTTTTGAGTTTAAGTTAGTACTCTTGCAAAAAAAAGCCTACCAAAACCAACAGAAAAACCCCACCCTGATGCCATTTGAATTTTAAGTGAAAAGTTAAGTCTTAGAAAGCTTGCCAGAGATTCTTCTGAATTAAAACATTGTAATTTTATCTACTGTGTATCTAGTTAATATACTCATTTCTAGATGAATTTTCAAATTTCAGTTTACTGAGGTAACAGTATAATTGAAAATTCATCACCAAAAGTCTGTTAATATTCATAATATCACTCTTTAACAATATATGTTGTTCCCTTCTTGAAGGATCATGAGTTTAAATTTTTTTCAGAGTGTAGAAAATAAGATTTGGGGTTACTGAAATACTTGTTTGTATTAGGTGTGCTACTTTGATTAATCTTTTCTTCTCAACAAAGATCTGAGCTAAATTAGGCACAAGGTATAGAAAATGTATATGGATGAAGTCTTTGTTTATAGTTTGCTTGCACTCATTACCTTGTGTACATAATTTTATTACTTTTAATCTCCAGCCATGTTTGCATTTATCATAATATACTGCATAGGTGATTATGGAAGATAGTTTTAAAGTGGCCTATTATAAAATACTAAGTTCTAAGTTTGATTTATAAACACTGTCTAAGCATTGCCATCAACAGTAGCTAATCTTATTCAAAATAGTCACTTCGCTGCAGTGTTGCCATAAATTCATGTAGACGGATTTTAAACTAAAGTTAGCTTCTGCCAAATAGTAATTGAAGGAGCTCTATTTCTCTGTGCCAGCTATCTGTCTCAATAAACATAAAATCTGTGGTTCTTTTCAGAGAGCTACATTTACTGTAGATATTAATGAGCTGTTGACATGTGAAATTTCAAGGATATTTGTTAAGTGATTTAGAAAAGTAATTTGCAATTTAAAATGTGGAGATTGGCACTTAGTTTAAACTTGAAGTTGCTGAAGAAAGGTAGATCGAGACTAAAAGTTGATTACTTGAAGTGAATATACTTCCCATACCAATTGTTCCTATGCATAGGACTTTCTCCTGATGGCTTGCTATGTTTTCTACTTTTGGTCCTTTGCTTATTTGCTGCTTGTAATTATGAATCTATATAGTTATGTACTAGTTTGGTTACTGAGGATGGGGCAATGAGAGGTGAGGTGTGTTTAGCTACATTTTGTATTTAATTTTCAGCATCTAGAATATCGCATTTGTAGACTATAGTTTTATTGTCTACATACTTCCTCGTTGACTTATTTATCTTTCCATGTAGAGTTTAATTCAAAGGCAAAGGAGTGTCAAGATGCAGGATTTTAACTCCTCTTTTGTGCCCAGTTTGCTCTGTCTACTTCTCATGTCTTGCTTCTTGACACAGTTTGCTCTGTCTACTTCTCATGTCTTGCTTCTTGACACCTGTTATCTTTCTTATTTTTTGACCTTACTTTGCCTGTAGAGTACTTGAGTGTTCCTGGTGTCCAAAATTCTGTTTTATCTGTGCGTCCAAAAGCGTGCTGGGCACCCTCCCTGTACCCACCCCCAACATACCTGCTTTTGTAGTTTGTTCCACTTCTTGCTAGACAATCTGTCTCACTTTTTTCAGAACTTGTAAAATATATAATGTAATACAACCCTTGTCTTCATATAGCCTTCTTTTTGATCTTTAACTTTGTGAAGTGCAGCAACCAGAGAGGGAAAAGGTTGCTTCTCAAAGCAGGTCAATTTCTTGCAAGAAAAATAGAGGAATTATTTAACTTTCAGTAAGGAAACCTAGGCAAAAATTCTTAATTCTGGTATCTTTTGACCTTTTTTGAAAAAGTTGTTTTTATTTTCATTTTGTTTTAGGATATGATCTCATAGCAAAGGTATTAGAGAGTAAAACGTGGTCTCAACTGGTCCATGATAATTACCTTTGGTCATGTTCATATCCCAGGATATAATGTAATGTAGTACAGGTGACCATCACCCTTTTATTGAGCTGAAGGATCTCAAGAGCTGTTCGGGTTAAACCCTTCCTCTTGGAAGACAAGGAAGCTTAGTCTGCTTTTCATGCTCCAAAACACGATTACTATGCCAGAATGGGAATTTTTAATACATGTGACTGTGTACTTACTAGGTAGCACATGAAACTTTATGGCTTTGAAACATAAGTCATTTTGTGTTCAGAGCCTTAAAATTGATGTGGCAGTAACTCCTTTGCAAAAGACAGCTACTCTGATGGTTCGAGACTTCTTTCTGAAAGATCAAATGCAGGACGCACACATACAGGCAGCTCTTGGGAGCAATCATGAGGCATCAGCAGCTTTTCTTCAGACATCACCAGCTTTGACTGTTACACCATGGCTGTTATGACATGGCATTGAGAAGGGCAATCTTCTTACCAGGCATAGTCCATGAAATACTTTTTCTGTTCTTACTTATGTTTTACTCGCGTATTTTGTGCTCTCAAAAGTGTTCAATTTCTCAAATTGCAGTCTATCTTCAAAAGGGCTTGTTAGATTGTCGTGGTTTAACCCTAGCCAGCAACTAAACACCACACAGCTGCTCGCTCACACCCCCTCCCCTCCTCCTCCAGTGGGATGGGGAAGAGAATCGGGAGGGTAAAAGTGAGAAAACTCATGGGTTGAGGTAAAGACAGTTTAATAATTGGAATAAAATAAAGTAAAATAGCAGTAATAATAATAATAGCATATACAAAGCAAGTGAGGCACGATGCAATTGCTCACCACCTGCCAACTGATGCCCAACCAGTCCCTGAGCAGCGATTGCTCCTCCCCAGACTCCTCCCCCAGTTTATATACTCAGCATGACATCATATGGTATGGAATACCCTGTTGGCCAGTTGGGTCAGCTGTCCAGGCTATGCTCCCTCCGAGCTTCTTGTGCACCTGGCAGAGCATGGGAAGCTGAAAAGTCCTTGACTAGTGTAAGCACTACTTAGCAACAATTAAAACATCAGTGTGTTATCAACATTATTCTCGTGCTAAATCCAAAACACAGCACTATACCAGCTACTAGGAAGAAAATTAACTCTATCCCAGCCGAAACCAGGACATAGATATTCTCTTGGTTCGGATTCCAAGAATGTTAATTAGTTGGAAACAATTTGCAATTTCAGTGTTCTGGACTGGGATTTGCTAATTCTTCCAAAGTATTTGAAGAAAAAATGGTGTTAGTAACTAAGTAAAAAATCATGAACAAATGTAGGAGAAGACAGAATTAAGCTTTCTGCAGAGGTAAAACTATACTTGAGCTACATTTCCAAAACTTTGCAAAAATGGCTTCAGCAGTTCTGCCGTTAGCTCTGATTCGATTCAAGATTCGAAAAATATGAACAAAAAGCAGCAGTATTTTAATTCATATGAAAATCCAGGTAATACAGGGGAAGTTTTGAGCAAATATCATCTAGGAAATAATGTATGGTAGAAAAAGAAAACATCTGTGCTCTATCTAACTTGGTAGAAAAATTGATTTCTAACTCTACTGTTACACCTTGAAAATGTTTCATGTTCTTACTTAGAGAATAA
The DNA here is from genome assembly GCA_035582835.1 of Phoebastria nigripes. Classification (NCBI taxonomy): domain Eukaryota; kingdom Metazoa; phylum Chordata; class Aves; order Procellariiformes; family Diomedeidae; genus Phoebastria; species Phoebastria nigripes. The sequence continues at coordinate 2,794,957 of JAYKAV010002109.1, read as the reverse complement.
TTGAATTACAACCCTAAAAAAGGGAGAGAATATCCATCTTTGTAGTTTGCTAATATAGCAAGAGAAGAGAGAGGCTTAGTCCTTGAGATTTTGGGACAATATTTTAGCTTTAATTAGGCTTTGATCTTGACCATTACTTTAAGGAATTCCTCGGTTCATCTTCAGGGCAATTATAACAAAAATACTTGGTTACAAAGGACTCCTAATTGTAAAACCATTAGTCAGCTCTTTTCAGAATTCCTTGTCAAGATTTTTACTAAAAACTTTGCTCATTATATCAGTAATCATGTCTGGTCTACCTTCTTTCTGTAGTGTTTTCAGCTGAAAAAATTAAGCAATCCTGATTCATCATGTAATGCAGGGTAAACTAATTAAAATTCCAGGAAAAAAAAATCTGGAAGTTGATACTTTGAGGTGGTATAGCATAACTTGGGAAAGGTGCTCAGATGCCAGAGGAAAGGAAGGACAGCTGCGATTCATTTTCCATTTGAGAAAGGCCATACAGTCTTCTCAAAACTGGTTGAGCTTCAGAACAGCGTTATAGAGTGCTTTGTTGAAAAGATTGATTCACATCAATGGTGGTTAAAAAGAAAAGCAATTTCAAAGGAAAATCCACCTGATGAAGGGAGGAATGTTTACATCAAAGATGTCTGACAGCTCACAAATAAACTTTTGTAACTTTCTGTGAAAATAACATTGATTTCTCTTACTGAAAGTTTTAATTTAAAATATTCTAAATATGCATGAATTTATATTGGTATAGATTCAAGAAACTGAGTCCTAATTTTAGGCAGGTGTTTTCTGCGATTTCTGTGATCAATGGCCTTGCTTGCTCTGACAGCCAGATTGTATTCCATATTCAAGGAAACTTGCAACTAAAGCAGCAGATTCCCTTAAAAATAAATCTTCGTGGCTGTGTTTTTTGGAAATCCCAGAAGTGGCAGGTAATATATGGATATTGAACTTTTTATTCAGTGGAATCTTAAGAAGCAAGAAAATAACCTGCACCGTTGACAGCTAAAACGAAGCTGGAGGTTATCATTACATGCAACTATCAGTTACTGTTTTACAGATTGAAATCTGACAGAATCAGGCATTTAATATATTTAATCCTCATTGCTTTGTATTCTATATGATACCAAATAGCAGTACTTTTTAAGCCTCACCCATGTCATTCACATGATGAGGTAAGTATGAACTCCTTTTTATAGATGATTGGAGTTTCTGGTTGGTAACAGATCTGCAGATGGAGCTCTTCTGCTTAAGAGTAACCAAATTGCAGGGTAGACTATGTGCATTCTCTTAAAACCCAGTCCTCCCAGTTCGTGGCCTTAAACACCATGTTCTGTTGTTTTCACCTTTATTCAGTGAATGCTGGATTTTGTTGTCTTTGCAAAAAATGTCCTATTTATGTTCTTCACTATTGCCTTGCAGTAGCTGAAAGACTTTTTTAGGTCAGTTTCTAGTCAGGAGCAATTAGGCATTGTTTAGCAGACATCTGTCCTTCATATGCTAAGTAAGCAACATGGTATGGAGCATCACCCTCTGGTACTGTAAAGGGGCTGACACTCTTAATGAAGTCTTTGTCAGTGCAGATAAGCCTTGTCAAAACCAGCCCATCTTAAACAGTAGAATCAAACCTGAATTTAATTTTTCACTTTTATCACACTTACCTCTACAATTTAAAAGTGGAGGAGGTTATGATAAGGTTTTAAGTTCATTTGATTTAGCAGTCTTCACATTATTTTGTAAAATACAAAACCCATCTTCCTCCGTAAATGTCTTGGTTTGTTTTTTGGGTTTTTTTTGTTTGGTTGGTTTGGTTTGGTTTTTGGTTTTTGTTTTTGGTTTTTTTTTTTTTTTTTAGTGTATGCAATTAGATATCCATTCAGGAGGGTATTTTTGGTATCTTTCACGCTTCTGAAGTGCCAGCATACAGTGCCAGAAAGCAGAGTTAAATCCTGAAATTACCTTTTCATTTTGCAAGAACCAGTGATTTTTTAAAATGTAATTGCTCTATTACTTTTCCTATCAGAGTTGTTAAACATTTAAGATGTGGTATGCATGGTAACAAAAGCCAATTAATCCAACTGACGTTTAGAGAATATTGATAGAAAAATTTAAAAAAGGGAGAGCAGAGACTTTCTTTGATTAACAGCAGAACTATTAACTTTCTGTGATTTAAAAGAAGTGAACTAATACTTTTCAAGAAAGAAGGTGGTAAATATAAACTGAAAAGTACTCAGGGAGGTATGATCATTTTGTACAAATCAGTTCCTTTGGCTCCACCTACAGTATATGCAGTTTAATAAGAATTTTGCCAGAGCATCTTAACAGTCTATAATAAACATAATCTGTTCTGTAAGCAGTAGATAAATAATAGAGTGAACTTTCCTTTATTTGACATAATGGGTAAGAGAGATGTGGTTTCTACTGTCTGGACCCAGTTTGAGTTTACTTAACCCTCCTTTGCATAGCCATCTCATGAAGTACTGTGAGTTTAGAAGTGGCATGCAGTGCAATTACGTTAACTTCCCGGTCAGCTTCAATCAGAAGCAGTATAGCTATGCTCATGTGACAAAGCTATTAGGTCCTGCCACAACCTGAAACTGTGGAGTGTGGTATGGATGCAAAAAACCTGAACTGGCTTTTCTGAGAACTCAGTTGAAACTGGCAGGCTTGTTGGCTTGGCTCCACACTAAGTAAAGATGTCTATAGTGATGTACATGTTTGCGTTAGAGGCGGAGAGTCAACCTTGGCCAAGAAGCAGTATTATCTATATTTTCCTTTTACTCATAGCATCCCATGTGCTTTTCTCAGCATTATTCATTTTACCCTCCAAATAATTTGATTTTGGACTATAGTCTGTCTGGTCAGAGATGCATACAAATGAGTGAAAATGGAAATTTTGCTTCTCATTAAGAGTGAAATATACCAATTTTTATATTCTGCATCTGTAAAATCTGTCATGGAAAATATTTTGAATGTGTCAAACTTGGTTGTTTTTTCTTTAAACCTGAAAAAGCTATGTTTTATCTGTGCATCAAGTTTCACTGTTGTTTTTTATTTGCAGGAGAAATTACTATGGTGGAAACTGGGCCAGCTTTAGTTTTTCAGGATTATTGTCCTGGATTAAAGAAAATCAGGTAAAAATTTCCCAAATGACTTCTTTTAATGTTCTTTAATGTTAAATCTTGGTTGTTTGCATAATTTGTTACAAGACAAATTATCACAATGTTCTTTCTTTTTGGTAATTTGACAGAACAAAGAGGTTTCTACTTTCCAACTTTACTGGTTAAGACTTAACCGTCTGGCCTAGCATGCTAAGATTCTGATATGCCTGGTTTATTAATATTATTATCTGAGACCGAACAGTCTAGTGCTCAGTCATACTTTTTGGGTTCTTGAATTTATGTAGAAGCAACTCTAAACAATAGTTTAGTTTCCTTTCCCAGCACCTTCTGTAAATGATAATCTGGTCTTTTCCATTTCCTGTTTGATTATTTTCTGCTCTCTGATGTTTCAGTCCCTTTTGTTTTTCTTGTGTGCTTTCAGCTGATTCTTCTTAAGTCTGAAAAAGGTAGTTATTGGATCCTTCTGTTGAATTGTCCTGTTACCAGGACAAAAAGATTAATGTTGATAGTGTATTTTTCAATGACCAAAGTTTATCTAATTCGTGACAGTCCACTAGAAATCTTCTGAAGAGGATATTTATTTAGGAGATTGAGCACTTGGACTATATTAGCAAATGGATGTTCGTATTATTTACTGAAGCGTTATGAGCCTGTTGGTCCGTAGAAGATGGAACTTTTTCAGTTCAGTCTCATGCCTATTTATTACATAGTGCTACATTCTGGCGTAATCAGTGGAGTTGCTCAATGTCAGAACTTAATATTCTCAGGGTTCTGTTATATGATTTAGAGATTCCAGTGTGGACAGATGAATATAATATCCAAATCACTGTATTTTTTCATATGGTCTCCGTTCGAAGAGTTTTGTCACAAAATTTGGAACTAACCTGGCTGTAGCAAACCTGTCTTTTAGTAGATTGTATTCAAARTTATATTCAACTCTCCACTAAAACTTGTATTTCATTTAACACTGCATTTTCAGATTACTAGAGCTAGGAATGTAGTGCAAATGTTGGCATGCTATAAGAAAGTAACCAGCTCTAACTATTTTAACTCAAAAAATCTGAATAGAAAAAACATTAAGACAGTCAAGATGATGATTTTTTTTTTTTTTTTTTTTTTTTTTAATACAAGCTGGTACAACAATTTATTTGGGACTATAGATATTTATAGTTCAAGAGCAGCTAGCACAGTACAAAATGTAATTTTATAATTGTTCTTTGTAAGCAAAAGACAGATATCAATGATGAATGTGAAGACTGGAGAAAACTGATCCTTGAGAATGAAGAAGTTATTTCTCTTAGTAAGAAGGATAAAACTATTCAACATGTAGAAGATTTCTGTTTTGGCGAGTAAGTATAAATATAGAAATATACAAATAATTTTACATGCCCAGAGGTAAATAATCATATTGTGCTTTTGGCTTCAAGCATTTCACCATGCTACCATATTGCATGTTGTCTCAAAAAGTAACCATGAGCTCTGAAATGTTCTTAATGTCCTTGTGCTTTTGTTGAAATCACTTGCACTTCATGGAAGCTAACTGATCCTTTTTAAATGACCTTATCTGGATGCAATATAATTTGTTGGCCAACTTTGTGAGTTGGTAATTTACTTCTGAGTAGAAAACAGAAGTGTTGTGTTGTAGGTAGTAGTAGTAGTAGGTAGTTATGCACTACCATCTATTAAATTTTTCCATTCTTAATTTGGCTGAAAACTGCTATTCTCATAGTAAAAAGTTAAACTCATAAGTACATGTAAAATGAAGTAAGTACACAAGAGTAGGAACACAAATGGACAGTAGTCCTGTAACTATAAAATACTTAATTGTGCTAAAATGATAAAGTAATATTTGCCCTTTGTCATTTTTATATTCAGTGGATTTAATTTACTCATTAAACAGTGCTTACCCATGATGCTTTAGAAGGAATTGCGTGGTCAAAGGCTCCTGGTAATATACTAACAGTTAGCCTTTTTGGGCTGTCACCTTCTTTCTGTTTTTGAAGTAAGGTAACTCAACTCTTACTTTACATACAACATGCAAAGAATACATGTTTGGTTTGAAATACACACATTTACTTTTGTGGATATTTGTTGCATAAGCACGTGAAAAATAGTGTACCATCTTAGGACTGAGTATGTGGTAAATATCTTTTAGTTAGGTATTTGTAGAGGTATGTCTGCATTAGCAGAAGTTAAGAATACAAATTTTGTTTTTTGTTAGATTTTTAAATGGAAGTATGATACTTTGTTATATGTAAGTCATGCAGAAGGTAAGCTTTTTCACAGTGTCATATTATTAAAAATCAAGGAACATTTAAAAGTAACCTTGTGAAGCAGTAATGTTGAATAGCGCATAAACAGAGTAATACTGAATGGAAATTGTATGGACCTCAATTGAAAACTGAACTATTTCTTTGTATTTATTTATCATTTTTATCTTTTGGATTTTGCACTGAACTGAACACTCTTCTGAATTCCTGAAAGGTTCTTTGGGGTAGTTATGTAAGTTTAACCTTGAATCCCTTAATAATATTATAGATAGCTGAATGAAACGTTGACAGATATTCATATAGAAACATGTATTTCTTTCTGTAAACATCATGGAGGGGGTGGGGGGAAGTGTGAATTATACTAATACAGTCTGAAGGTCACAGATTCAGAATATTCCAAAGTTCTACATTGCCCAGTAACAGCTGCTTGACTGTATTGCAGATAAAATGTTATGCTTGCTTTAAAGCAATATCACTTGAATATTGTAATTGTAAACCTGTTGCCATAATAAATATTGTTCAGAACCACTATTAAATCAGATCAAAGGTTTCATAGTCTCTTAACTTTGCGTATGATTTTCCTAAGAAGATGTGATATTGACTGATGGCCAGCTCAAAAATGAGTCCCCTAGCACGAAGATTTCACACTTTGTAGAAGTGAGCATTATACTTGAGTCAGGAAAAAATAGAAGATTCTACTTTTAAGTGTTTAACTTAGCCTGGCAGTATAATGCTGTCTCCAAAAAAACCCAAAAACCCGCAAGGAAGAATGGTAAGATAATAAACCTAGCAAAGAAAAAATTTTCCAAAATAACTTAAAACTTTCTGAGAGTCAATTATTGTGTTTCTGACAATTTGCACATTCTGGCTAGATTCTGTTGTTTTTGCTTAACTTTTATAACTCCTATGAAGTAACCATTAAACATTTATTTTGAAAGAATAAACAGCTGGGTAGCAGTATAATATACACAGTGCAAATCTGAAATGAATGGCCTTAGAACAAAGTGCATCCATCAAAGGAAAAGAATACTGTGTCTACAACAAGCTGTATTGAAAAAAGGCAAATGGCTGAAAAATAAATAGTGAACACCTGTGCTGAATAAATTAACCAGCTGGTTGGCAATTTTTCATTTGACCTATCTGAAGGGGTTGCTGTTACAAGGCATTAATAAGACACATTCATTTTAAGATATTCCTTTGTTAGTACCATTAATTGATGAATGGTGGAAGATAATATTCTAAATTTACACAACAATTTATCTGCAGATGTATTTTTTTTTTCTGAATTAGGAGAAGAATTGTCTGTACAAAAGTTCAATTTGAGTGATTTTTTATAGACAGTTCTTACATTATTCAGGGATATTTGTTCCTATAGGAAGGATGTCATGAATTTAGATTATATACAGTTTTTAGGCTTTCATTATAAAATGTGTAGAGCTGCAAATCATGCAGATTTATGTATTCATTAATGGGAATTGAATAGAGATTTAAAGTATGTAAATACAACATTTCTGTTACACTGCTTTTTCAGACTGATACAGAAAAAAGACAACGTATTGTGAATCCAAATTTTATTTTGATTTAAAAAGTAATAATTAAGTATGTTTAAAATGAGATTGAACTGTACATTGAGCTTGGGAGAAGGTAGAAAGAAAAATTTCCTCTGAATTTTTGTGTTATAAAAAGCTTTAGGATGGGTTAAATAAAAGCTTTATTCTTAGTTACTGCATTAATGGCAAGAGCTTTTGCAGTTTTCACAAATGTCATGTTTCAAATTCCTAAAAAAAAAAAAAAAAAAAAATCGAAACAGAACCTCAAAATTTAATTGACTTTCACTTGTTTTTTTAGTAGAGATTACTTTTTTAAAAAACATTTGACAAAGTACTTATCTTTCTTTGATATTTTATAGTTATTTAATGCTTGCAATATGAAGCAAAAAGACATAATTAATGTACAGAAACAGACTTCTTTCATTAGTGCTTCCTTATAGCAGTTCCTGTATTTCCCAGGGCAATATTTTACCCCGTTTGTGAATAAGTGCTTCCTGGTGGCTGTGCACAAGCTGAGAGACTTATTCCAACCCCTTATTTTCATGAGCCCATGTGAGCTCCCTGAGCTCATAAGTGAGGAGCAACTTTTAAAGGATACAGGGTTTTTGTTCCCTCTTTTAACAGAAATCCTGCCCCCTGCTTCCACCTGTAAGGCTACAGATGTGTTAGGGAGCATTTTTGTATGTATACTGAATAATTCCTTACTGTTCAGTGAATTTTAACCATCCTGTTAGTTATTGAAATTTCATACTGTACATTTGCAGGTCACCTTTAAAATCATAGTTCATTAGTTTTCAGCTAAGATTAAGTTGTTTATTCAGTGCATTAATGGCTTGTGGTAAAAAGATAAAAAGATAGTGTGAAATTATTGCTGAACTCCTTTCACTTACAATGACATTGATTCGATTCATCTCAGCTGGTAGTATAAACTAAAATTCGAAGTTCAAAAGTACTAGTTTCTAAGGTAGATGTCATTGAAGTTCAAGATAAAAAGAGTAAATGAGATTAAAAGTAGAGGTCTGCTTTATAAGAGGAATTTTAAAGAATTGTGTCGTGAAAAGGAAATGGACTATACAGAGTAAATGTTGTGTGGTAATGTCCCTCCTTTTGACTGGCTGCCTTCATCTGCTATGCACAAATTTGTAACACTTGCATAAAAATAACATTGCTGCATGAGGGAACTTTGTTCTGTATGGCTGTTACTTGAACAACTAATTAGAATGCAAGGTCAGAGTTGAAAAAGTAATCTGAAAGTTTTACTTAAACTCARAATTGCATGCTTCTCTTATGGACTTGCTATAATAATAGATGCAAAGTAGTCTCAGTCATATAAAGCACTTCTGTTTTCTTCAGTGAGTTTGGTTTTTAAAATATCTGAGCTTAATGACTTTAATGCATTTTTGTATTTCAATTTCAAAGGGGTTTTTTAATCCATAGGAAAAACCTAATCAAATTGCTTTACTGTTTCTTCTTTAAAATAATGTATTTCTTTTGTTTATGTAGCTGTGTATTGTGTTTCACCATGAGAGTTTTGATTTTCATTTTAAGTTCATTCCATCTTTTGAGTCCGTGTAAAATAAGAACCCCAATTTTTTTTTCCTTTTTTTTTTTTCTCCTCAGTAAAATTGAATTATAGCTTTGCAGTCAAAGAACCAGAATTCTTTAGCGGGTGGTACACCTGATTTGGCCAGGATAAAGAAATTCTAATGCTTTTCATAGAAACGCTTGAGGTTTCCATTCTGGCACTGACTCAAAACTTTTTAAGACTCTTTAAAAGACTTTTTTCCCCCTTCTTCCCCTTGTGTTTTTAATCAGTCAGGATTCAGCTGAAGATGTTGAAGAAGCTGGTGCATTGCCAAAACTGCCTGTCTTTGGAGCCTCTGGTGCTGAGGGGATTGCTCAGGAATCGGAAGAAGAGTGCCCACCAACGGAGAGTGCCTTACCGGAGGCGGAGAGTCGGGAACCAGAAAAGGCTACAGGCATTGAGCCAGCAAGTACAATGGAAGGGAATGATACAGAAATAACCTCTGAGAATGAAAGTTCTCATAGTACGGCTTTTGATGAGTCCGCTCTGGAACTGGGAAGAACTGAAGCTGCACCCTCAGAAATTTCTGCCCAAGAACCAAAGAAAATTACGTATTCCCAAATTGTTAGAGAAGGCAGAAGGTTTAATATTGATTTAGTTTCCAAGGTAGGAACTGAATGACTCTYTTCATATCAGTACATTTACTTTTCTTAAAATGCGGGAATTTTTTGAAAATCTTTAATGTTGCGGATGGCTGAYACGGTACCTTTGAGGCAAAAAAGACACTCTTGAGAAGTAAGCAAGAATTAGTACCCTTAAAACAAACAAGAGCTATTTCATATGTGCTCTTTAGTGTTTGTTTATAAGCAAAGAAACCATAAAGCATAGTTCAGAAATATGTCCATAAAAGTAAACTTAAGTAATACCTGCAAAATTGCTCTTTTTAAATACTACCATTAAAAAAATTGTATTTTTAAACAAGGAAAATCAATCTACATGCAGATCTTTGATGTTTTTAAAATGAAAAATAATTTTCCTATTGGAGTGCTTCCTGGGTTTTAGATTTTCCTGTGAAACTCTCGTTGTCTCTCTTTACTAGTTTTGGTTCTCTGGCAACTAAAGCACTGAATTGTAATAAATTTTATTGGAAAGAAAAAATAATTACAGTTAATCCATAACGTACAAGCTGACTAAAATTAGTTATTATTGTGTTGAATTCCTACTAGTGTGCATTTTACTTAGAGGAAAAACTATTAGTTTGACATATTTGTCATASTGTTTAAACTCTAAAATCTGCCTTTTACGTACTTCACAGTATATGGATACGGCCCTGCAAATTCAAGTTAAATGGAAATTTTTCTTAACTTCTGTGCTTCAGACTATATGTGTACTCTGCAATGGAAAATTTTTTCCAAGTTTAATGCTTAATTTTTCATAATCTGCATGAAAATATTTTTCAAATCTCTGGAAACTGGGAAAAAATCTTTCTTCAATAACTTACTAAATTCTTTGTGGAGACACTACAAAATGCATTATTTCAGATTTTGTCTCTGTGTTCCAAATATAGATACCTCTTTCATGCATCATTGGAATGACATCATGAAAACAATAGTCAGTGTATAGTGGTTAAGCAGATAATACTATTTTGTATCCTTTTTATATTTTTTCTGTGCCACTGTGTTACATGGTGCTAAACGCAATGAATTCAAGAAATTCTGACAGAAGAGTAGTCATCAAGGCAAGACTAGTAATTTACGTTGGTTTCTCTCTGGCACTGGGACACAGACTTTCTCGTAGTGTCCTCGTTAGTGTTCCAGTGAACCTTTATCTTGAAAATTCCTGTGTCATCATGCAAATTCTGTTACTCAGGGCCACAAGGCTTAAAGCATGTTTAAATTAATCTCCAATGCTTTTCAATTCAGACATACGTCTTCTGTTAATAGTTACATTTCTGTCCCTTCAGTATTTCATAATATATTTGTAGCTTATAGAAAGAGTAAAGGTAGACAGATTATAAATTAATATAACAGAATATGACTAAACCTTAACTGGGGGTTTAAGGAATTTACATTTAGAAAATGTGACATTATCATTTCAGGTAATTTAAGAAACAACTAGTGGTGATTTACACAGACAGTGTTATGTACTTTACTGATATTGGGAAATGAAGGTTGTAAAATACAGTGTTCAAGGATATATAGCATACAATACAAAGAAATTATCCAAGATGACAATACGAAAAATTGTCTTGAGCTATGACTCCCAGACTAATAAAACTAAATGAGCAGTAGGCTGACACCTTCTCCCTTTCTCTCCTGTGGACTGCTTTGTCTCCTCCATTTGTATGGTCGCTTCAGTTCATTTAATGTTATTTTGCACATACTACATCTTGATACTCTTTTATTCAGATTTTACTTCGCTGTGTGTACTTGTAAATAGTTAAAGAAAATACCTTACAAATGAATACTGTTGGTATCACTGTTTTCTTTTGGTATAAGCACTTCCTCTTTACTCACCATTTTCTTTTTTTCTTCACTGTGCAGTTGCTTTACTCCCGAGGTCTGTTAATTGACCTTCTGATTAAGTCGAACGTTAGCAGATACGCAGAGTTTAAAAATGCGACACGAATTCTTGCCTTTCGAGAAGGAAAAGTAGAACAGGTATCGTAAAATAATGTATTGCATATGTTTAATCTCATCTTTTAAAGTCAAGCAACTTGAAATTGGTTTCTTGAGAGTTTTGTAACAATAAGCTAGTATTTTTCCTTAAGATTCTGATTTTTTATTTCATTTCTGGAATGAAAACGGATTTGTATGTGTTATATATAAATATTTTTTTAAAAAAAAGCTAAAATAAGAATGTGCAGTGCAGTAAATTATTGACATAAATATTTGACATGAGGCAAAGAGTTAGACCCATGATCAACTTGACAGTTAATTCTTAAAGATTCACAGGTTTTTTTAGGTTTTCAAATTCCTAGCATAGACTTGATTTGTCTCTCAGCTACTTACAAGGGAAGTCATTGGTCTGATAACAGCAACAGGGGATTTTGACACAGTTAATTAATACCAACTCTTTTGATTAACTCTGCAATCAGAGATGCAAGTGAAAATGAAGGGAAATAAAAAGGGGAAGAGGCTTAAAAAGATTTAAAAATATTTTTATTGTGGAAAGTTGGTAACTTTTATTATAGTTATAATAGAAAATAATGGAAAGAAATATATAAGAAAATAATAGAAAATAGTAATTTAAAGTATTTGTTAGGTAATCAGACTATAGTGTTGCTTGATGCTTTTCCTATCCAGAGTATGGAAAGTATCTGAAATTATTAAAAAATATTTTCCAGGTACCTTGTTCTAGAGCAGATGTCTTCAACAGCAGACAGCTCRCTATGGTGGAAAAGAGAATGCTAATGAAATTTTTGACATTTTGTTTGGACTATGAACAACACCCAGATGAATACCAAGGTAGTGTTTCATTGAACAGTGTACACTCTCTTCTTATGAGTTCATTCAGTTATGCACAATTTTGATAGCTCTCCTGTGTTTTCACACAATTTATTTTTATGGATTCATTTTCCAAGTATGCTTTGACCTTTTCGTGACCTTTTTACTTCAATGTTAAATTCTTCTACTTAAGCACTTGCACTTCTAGGTCCCACGTCATTTATTTTATTTACATTTTTCTTTAACAGCACAATTATATATTACAGCAAGGTTGCAAAATGTTTTTTATCATTTTTAGGTGTTTCTTCCCGCCTCCCAGGGATTTTTTAATATGGTGTGATGTACCTGATTTTTCTTTTCTGTTTTTTTTTGGATAATATGTAAATCTTCACAATATGTTGCCACAAAATCAGAAATGGAGAAAATGGAATTTTTTAACTTTGAAAGTAAATGTAATTTAATGCCTTTTAGTTGCAGAGGGCAAGTTCAAAGTGCCTTTATCAACTGATGGCTTATTTAGATGAGAGAAAATCTGAACAGATTTGAGCCGTAATGTGCAAAGAATAATGAGCATCAGGTCAAAGAGGAAAATTGGCTAACAGAAGGAAGGTGATGGAAACCCACTCTCTGCTTTGGGTTTATGCACCTCAGGGTACAAAGAACTAAGTGATGTTCTCAGTTCTTGGAGTCTAAAAGTAAACTAAGGCAAAAAAAGAAAAATCTGTCAAAAAGAAATAATGAGGAAAGAGGAATAGTTAAACTATTGACGTATGTTTTAGGCTGAAGCATATTGGTGCTTTTGTAGCTTGATAGTAGCTTGGCTAGGCAGTTTTTTTGAAAGAATCTAGTGTTAAAACAAAACAATTGTTAAGATACTGGTATTGGTTTGATTACTTGAAGAAGACCCTTAGATTAGGTACAAACATTAGCAAAAATTATTTTAAACATATGCAAGAGAGAATTGGTCAATATTGAAAATTATGTGGTAGGATTAGGAGAAAAAGATTCTGTGATGAACTCCAGAAAATCCTGAAGGGGGAAAAACTCATTAGACTGAAGTGGTTTATAGATTACAGGTAATTTCAGGTTTGCTGCTGATGGAAGAAATGAAGGTGCTCGGAGTGAGAATATAGGTGGTATTTAGAAAATTTATTAAGTAAAAAAAGGAGACGCCACATCAGTTTTAAACGAATTCATTGATTCATGTACCTAAATGACGTTAGATTTATTTTAATTCCAGAGGTAGTTAAACAGATTTTGTTCCTACATTTTAAAATAGCCTGGGAAGTAATTGGGAATATTTTGAGTCAGATTAGTCTAATGTAAAGACTTCAGAAATTTAAAATTGCTCTTGGTGAGATCATTACATTCGTGGGAAGGCAGACTTTTAATAGGGAGAGTTCATGATAGTGAAGAATTTTTTTAAAGCTTTTTTCTGTAAAATTTGGAGTTATGTAAGAAGTCTGAAGTGAGGAAAAACTTGAGAATTTTTTTTAGAACGATAAAACAAAAAAAAACCCTGTCATTTTATGACTTGCTGCATGGCTGTACAAAGGGTAGTAAGAGACATTTGTAATAAAACAGTGGTTGAATGTTGAACAGAATATATAGCGTGATAATACTAGTCTCAGCATTGATGGAAGCATTTCTGCATTACCTATGAGTTTATCCATGACTGAAATAAGCTTAAGAACAGATTTCTGAATAGTATGGAAGTATGCTATTGCTTAAATACAATCTTTTCCTGGGGGAAAAAAAAAATCATTTAGTTAATAAGATAACTAAAGTTTTTCAGAAGTGTATCAGTGACATGCAACACTTGCGTTACACATCTCCTCTAAGACTTGTGTTTCTTTGAATTTCAAAATGTGTCAGGAGTAGTGTTAATTTAAAGGGGAGATATGCTTCCTCATCCCTGTCGTCTTTGTGTCTCATCCATACTTGTTTGGTATGGATTAGCAAGTCATCAATTTGAAATAAATACTGTGTCTTCTCGTCTTCGGATTAAGACACTATGTGAATGGCTTCTCTGCGCATAAATATACACTCTAACCATATCAGTATGGATTCAGCAGTACTCTTCTGAGTGGGTGTCATTCAGGTATAATATTTTGGGTAATTCACAGGAAACAGCGTCCCAAGGCACCTCAATGGGTTGTTGTCCACAGTTTCTCACTTTTCTCACACAATTGAGAAATGGGTTTAGATCAAGTCTAATATAATGAATAGATGAAGCCATATTTAGCGGTTGCTTTCTAAATTGTTGGAGACTCATACAATGGGTTTGTGTTATTTTGAAATCTTTTAATGGAGTGATATTTCTGTCTTCTCAGAAAACTCACTTTCTGGGAGTAAATTTTTTAACTTTCATTGACTTGGGTTATCCATTTTCAGCAATACGTTTGTTGAAAAACTCAATTGGTTTTGTTTATTTAAATACAAAAGTACTTGTTTAAGTTGAAGCATATGAGAAAATACAAATGTTATACCCTTTACCTAAATTTACTTTTTCCTCAGACTATGAGAACAGTACATTTGCTCAGTTCTTAAGAACACGGAAGTTAACACCCAGCTTGCAGCACTTCATTCTTCACTCTATTGCAATGGTTTCAGAGACTGATTGCAGCACTCTTGAAGGTCTTCAAGCAACAAAAAAATTTCTTCAGTGCCTTGGCCGCTATGGCAATACACCATTTTTGTTTCCTTTGTATGGTCAAGGAGAGATTCCACAGTGCTTCTGCAGGTAAGCTTCACTTTTCTAATACCTATCTTCAAAAAAGGAAATCCTTGGAACCTAATGCTAATAGATATCATTCAATAGGAATCATCCTGTTAACAATTTCATGTTGGCTTTATTTGCTTTACATTTTCATTGGCTATGAAATTAACCCCCCTCAAAAAAAAGGGAAAAAAAAAGAAAAAAAAAAGTTGGAAAATACACTGCTCTAATACTTTGAAACAATTTTCATTGTATTACAAATGCAACTTCTAATAGCTGGCTGTTGTGGTGGCTGCTTATGGTAATAAGTACTAGGAAATGAGAAAGAGATGATTTAACTCATGCGTAGCTGTCCTTTTTTAAAACTGACAGAGGAGACTTGGAGCGATGTCTGTCCAAAAGGATGACTGTATTTTGGTAGGTTGAGAAAACTTGTGCTTTAGTCTTCCTGAAGTTACAGGAAGATACATGTTTTCAATTTGTGTTACTATTAATGCAGAGAGTGCGTCTACCATTCATAGATAGATATTTAATAATGAATTAGATTTTTCTGAAAGAAGCAAAATTGTGCCATGYGTCCAGCTTATTGTTAAATTAAAAAAATTATGCAATTCTTTCACCTGTGTTACATCACAGATTTATACAAACAGGGCAACTGATGTGAAATCATGTCCTTATTCTCTTGGCATCATTTTGTAGATCTGTATAGACCACAAGCTTCCACCTATGACTTGAACAGCAGAAAAGATATTGTGAAGCCCTGTTACACTGAGCCATATACAGACTGCAGTTTTACATTCTAACATCTTGAACAGCAGCCATATGTTCTCCACTACTTGAGCCCTAGAAAGTAATTAAAACAAAAAAACCCTATTGATTCCAGGATGAAACAACATCCATTTCAACCCCTTTACTTGAACTGTGGGCAATGATAATGTAGTCTTTATCATGACTCCTGAGGTGTGCTAGGGATCGTAGTTCTAGCAGAGGAGTTGTTGGTGGATGCTTTTGGGGACCATCAAGAATACATGTGCAGAGGGTGGGCGGTTTTAATTTTCAGTTGTTTCCAACAGTTCAACTGGCTTTTAAAAGGCTGAAGGTTTTTTTTAATCTTTTCTTTTGCTGGCAAGCAGCCTTTCCATCTGCTCTATGTGGGTTTTTAATGTAGTAACCTGTAGGTCTGAAGTAAACATTAGCTCTATTTAAAAAAAGCAGTATTGCACGGTGAGGCCATTTTGTTGTCTGAGCGATATATATGTATATCTTTGTTTAGATATCAGTGCAAAGTCTTACCTGATTTGTTCTTTGTTGGTGGACAAGTTCTGCTTTTTACATGTGTGCTACTATTAAGAAATCCTGGTTTACAGCATGCTATTGGACATTATTTTCCTGTCTTGTCTGTATGATAGATTCTGGTTTTATTCTCTATAACAGTACTTAAATTATAGCTAGAGGAATAGCCTTAGCAGCTTGAGCCTATTTGGCAGTATATAGGATGGATGCAATTATACGTTGATAGAAACATTCTGGAATAATTGTCATAGTTAGTGGAAGGTATCTATAAAGTAGCTGGTTGGCACCAGCGGCTGGCCGTATTGTGGAAGGTCTTACTTGGCCTTAGCAACTGATGAAGGCCATGTGGAATTGTCCTATATGATGTATATACGTAGACTACCTAACGTTTCCATTAGTTCATTAGACAGCTAGGTGTTGTTCTGTACTACATTGAATAGAAATCTTATTTGGTAACTTCATCTTTTGTCAGTAGCCTTTCATCTGTACCTTAAACTCTGTTTGTATGGAGATTTTAAAAAATGTGGACTTAGGTAATTAGGTGCTCGGACAGACAATTTGTGAAAAAGAATTATTTTTAGGTAAGTACTCTGGACACAGTCATGCAATAGAACTAGTATTTGTGGATTTTATGAATGTCTGTCTGTCTTCATAGGACTTCATGTGGGACCAGATATCTGTATGTGACCAACAAATTAATAAAAGATTATCAGAGCCATTATAGTAGCACAGGTTTTGCAATTAGACCTTCTTTGGCTTCAAATACCTGGGAAAAAAGTAAATTTAGTAATTAAAATTGAAATTAGAATTTTAGTTACATTTTTTCCACTGTAGGTTCTTCTCAATAAAATTTTTCTCGCATTCTTGAAAGCTGTTTGGCTTTATTTTGTTTAATAGCCAGCACATGCAATTTTCTGATCTGTAACAGCAATATATTTCAAGAGTTAGCAATAGTGGTGTCTAGAAGTCTTATCAATGTTCTTATCAGAAAATCATTCTGTGATCACAGGAATTCTTCAGATGGCCTGAACTTTCTATTTATGCCCATTGATTACTGCATTTTAGGGTTGGTGTGTTTTGGTTTGTTTGTTTGTTTTTAAATTGTAAGTCTTAGAGCAAGGACAGTATTTTAATAGTTGAAGCAAATTACTCTGTCAAAGCAGGAAGTAATTATACTTTCAAAAGGTTTGTATTACAAACATTCTAATACAAAATAAAGTCTAAATGTCTTTGGTTTTTAAGTGAACAATTTAGGAGGCAATCACAATTTTTTTTGAGATTAATCACAATTTTTATATGTGGTCTGCCTTGGGTATTATGTCATGCTAAAACTGAGCAGTATCTGAAGAATACTGTTCAGACGGTATAGTAAAGTGGTAACGCCACAACCTATACATCATACCCTACAGTTTTTATCACCAGGTTATCAGAGTAAGGTGTCACCTGTTCTGTGATTTCTAACCACCTTCTATATTCTGTTTTAATGTAAACCTCTTAAGCGTTTCTTGCAGCCAGTTACACTGTGTGTTCTCATCAAGGCTACTGTTATAAATGGCGTGCATGCATATTTATGTGAATGAGTCAAAGACATTTGTAAGTCACATCCTTGCATTCTAAATGAATTCTGCATAAACAGTACAACGTTTTATAACTACTGACGACACTTGAGTGAGTAAAAGCGGTGTTAGTTCTTTATTGGTTTAAACAGGTATGGTTTAGGAGAGAAAATTAAACTTTTATATCACTGTAATGTACCTCCCAATATGTCGAGGTACAGATGTGAGACTTCTCTCTCCATAAATTGGATTCGTGGTACAAGGAAGGTCATTGGAAGCCTCATGCTGTTCCGAGCTGACAAGCAGCAAAACTTTACTGGCCTGTATAACAGCTTTCTTTGGTTCAAACTTCTTGGTATGAAACTGTTACGTCTCTTCCTTTATAATGAAGTAGGAGTATTATGCTTAGTAAAAATAAATATAGTAATATCTCATTCTTGAGGAAAATCAAAGCAAGCCTTTACATTTGATATGGTAAACATAAGACGCCAAAAATTCAATATGTAAGGCAGCTAGGGAAATCAATATATGTTTTGCAGTTTGCTGTTAACATGTTTGTTGCAAATTGTAATACAGCTTTCATTTTCTTGAAAAAATGTCACTAAAGAAAAACTGTAATTGGGCATCATTGTAAACTGTAAAGTCTCAGTGATACAACATTTAGAATATTTAGTGTGATTTTGATGTTTTTTTCTGTTTTTAGAAAACATTAGGAAATACCCCAAATATTTTCTGATGTAGGAGGTTAATGTTAAAATTGTCAGCTTCCAAATTTTCCTTTGTAACTGGGAAAAAAAAAGATACTTGACTTAAAAATCTGAAATAGTTGTCAAATATGAGGAAATACTTGCTCTTGCATGTTGTACAAAATTCCTCTTTTGTGACTTGAATCTCCTTTCTTTCCTTCCAGTTTTTCAGAAGCAAAAACTTTTTGAGTTTTTTATGGTTTTGAGGAGTGTTTGGAAGTGCTATTTTACAAATACTGTTTCAKATAGTTCACTTCTACAGTTCACATCAGTGAAATATGCCTCTTATTTTCAATTTTTCTTTGAGAGGAAATCTTTCTGGAAGCGTTCAGTTGTGATTCTCTTCACCCATGACCAGTGTTGTTTAATGAATGACAGCTGAGAAGTCAGTTGTAGGTTGTGGCCTCACTTCTGTGATTTTTCTCAGTGCTTGCTTTGTGAACACTCTGAATTTTCAGGGAGACTGTGCCTAGTTTGTCTTCAGTTTGGTTTCAGATTCTTTTTTCTGGATTCTTGCAAGTATGAACTTCCAAATGGAAACAAGACTTTTTGAGAAGTAGTAGCGCAGTTTTTTCCCACTTGAAGTTTTAGAAGGAATTGGAGACTGTACGCTGTCTGTCATCTCATGAAGGTTCTAGGGGGTGACACATCGTGTCTTTTTTCTCTTTGTTAAGAGTCATGCAAGAATTGACAGATGTGGTCATGGTAATAGGTGCTGAGGTGGTAGAATGTCTTTGGCTACTTTGCCATAGGAATTAGTGATTCACTGACTTTTATGGGTAGTCAGTTAATGACTTGCATTTCCTATAAATAGGCTTTGAACTTTTACATTGTTTATGTATTTGGTGGGCAATGTAACCTTTTTTTAGTAGTTGTTACACATTCTAACTGAAATTAGTCATTTTTTTCTGTCAGTGACAGTAGTAATTTTGTGATGGAGGAAAGATCTGATTAAGATGGTTCATCTCTTTCAATCCCTATATTTACAAGAAGATTAAGAGTCCAGGCTGAGATATGACGGATTGTGTGATTGATTTGGAAGGTTCCTGTATATATTTCAAAAATGAATAATCAGTTTTTACCCTTACATTTAGGCTATTATATGCTACAAATGTTGAAGCTTCTGAGGTACTCTCAGGTACTTTAACATTTCCAATTATGTCTGTGTTACAGTCTCTAGGAAGGTTTTAGTGTTCTGAGATCAAGACTAGACTTTAGGAAACCTGACTGTAATAAGCATTTAGAATTGATATATTAAAAATTTATTGTAACATCTTTTTCATTCGAATCTATAAATGAGTATCATGTTTCTACATGTAAGCAATATGCATGACTTTTCTGTGTGTTAATTGTATGATTTGGCATATTAATGAGAAATTCAAACAATGTTAATTCCTTGTGACGATCAGATATGACAGATTTGAGTCTTAGGACGTGTGCAATTCTATGCAAGTGTGAAAGAATCACAGGTGGTTTAAAAAACATAGGCTGTATTTGAGATACGAGTTCAGTCCTACATTTCAAAATACATAATTTTCATATTTATGTATCTCTTATCACTTAAGCTTATTCTGTTTCTTTGGACCTGAAAATTTATTTTGAAATTACTGACAACTTGTCAGTATTACTTGGTTTTTACTAAAATACTGAATAGTAAGAGTAGCTGCAATGCTGCTTTCTTCTTAATTGTTTTCACTTGCATTTCAGTGAAATAATAAAACTTTTGATGTAGTTTGGCTTTTAAAGACAAACAATATATTTCTCTTCACTTTGTTGGCAGATGAATGCAAAATGGGCAAGTGTAGTTAGCATGAGTGTTTGTAGGATCAGTTGTTTGTTTTTCCCTCTAAGGAGAAACTCTTTCTTGGGATAAACATCAGGGAAGTGAGATAATCCATCATTCTGAGACCTGTTCACTAGTGATGGATGGATAGATTGGTAAAGTAACTCAATAATCTTCATTTTTTTCAGGTTATTCACAGATCAGTGAGCATTGTCGTTAATAAAGCTATGGAATGCTTTTGTGTCCTTGCCCACATTATTTCTCAGAATTTGACAGGAAAAGACTTTTAATTTGGAAATAACCTTTGTTGTGAAATGCATTCTAAGTGTACGAAACTTTGAAAATACCCTCCCATTTTAGATTTTATCTTTCTTCTCAGTGAGATGTTTGTCTRTTCTTTGTTTAAAACATTATTTACAAATATGAGAGCTTTTCTGCTCAATATTTCACTGACTAGAAATACAGTGTTCTTCGGAAGTATATACCTCGTGAAGGCCTTCAACCATTAGAATATATCACATGAGATGCTCTGAATCATATGAATGTTATCAAAGTATATGGGTTTCAGATCCCTAGGCATGGAAAAGTTTTCAGTCAAGAAATTGCATTATGGGGATTAGAATATACCCTGTGGTATGGGAAAAATAAATGTTACATTCCATATTAAAAAAGGCTGAAAATAACTTACATTGTCCTACTCTCATTCTTGATCATTCTTGCTTCATTTTACAAACACATTTGGAACTTAAAAGCACAAAATACAAATGCTATCATGAGCTGATAGTTCAGTAATTATTCGCTTTAATAATTAAGACAATGATAATAATATGAAGGAAGTATATCTGATACGTTATTTGGTATTATCTCTTAACAAGTAAATTACTCTCTGCTTGTGTGGGGGTGTGGAGATTCTGACTTATATATTCTTCCTGAGAATGAGGACTCAGACATAGGAATATGTTACAGCATTCATATGTTTATTATTGGAGCAAATCTGGGATGTAATGCAAATGTAGTTTAGCAGAGTCCTTTTTCATTCAACTAGAAGACAGTGAAAGGTAGCTTCCAAAACATTACTGAATTAGTAAAATAGTCTTTCAATTTCATTGAGGGTTAAGACAACTTGAATTTTTATGTCTTTTCTGGAGGCAGAGAGCACATAAATGGATTTTATAGATGAGCATTTAATACTTAGTGACTGGTTTCTAGTTTTTGTGTCTCTGCCCTCTGGTCCTGATCTCCCAAGTCTCCTCTTTGAGGGCAGAACTGTTGTATAATTGCAGCTGACGGACCTTGTGCTTCTTTTACAAGGTCGATAGAACTTAGAAATAGGCAGGTCTCATACTTCTAGCTTCCATAGAGATTAGTCTTCAGACTGCATTTGTAGTTAACTACCATCACAGTAGTACAGAAATCACTGAACTTTTTTTTTCTTTTTCTTTTTCTCCTCCCCCCCCCCCCCCCGCTGTGTACTAATTTTTACAATTTCCACAATCCTTTAGCCCTAATGTCTAGGACACTTGCTGGTTAAGTAGTTGAATATGTTGCCTGATGGATCCTCACCTTACTTTCATGTAAATCATCCGTTTCTTGAGTTTAGCATCCCAGAGAATGATTCTTAACCTAGATTCACTAAAAAGTAGTGTTAATTACAATATTCTTGAAAAATGTTTATATAGTTCTTCCATTTAATAAGCCAGTATTAAGCAACTTTTCTTTCAAATGCCAGTAAACTTTTCTTAAGCAGCCATGCTAGTACAGCTACAATATGGTTAAAATGTGGTGTTTATCCTCTAGTTCATTTCAGGTATTTGCCCAAAACTTAGTCGAGGGTACACCATGCAACTTAAGTGCAAGTTAATTTTCTAGCAACTTTGCTTTGGTTTTAGATAATTTTGTAAARCGAGATGCAAGTGTACTGACTAAATTTAGAGTTAACAATGTCGTTATTTTAAGAAATAGCACTTTTTACATTGTGATTATGACTGTTCACAGTCTTGACAAAACTTCATGGCTCTGGAACTACTTATTTTAGACCTAGTCTCAAATTCTTTACCTCAAATTCTGAATTTTTGCTGAGAAGACAGTAGCCTCATATTTCATCATATCAGTTCTCATCTTTCAACAGTGTTTGGATTTACTTTGCAGCTTCTGGAAGCACAATAAATTTATTCTGAAACATAACTTATTAATATGCCTTTTTGCTTCAACAAGTGACAATGCTTCTCCCTTAATAGTTTTATGGAGCTTTTTCTGGCTGTAGTCTTACCCAGATAAATTTTTGTAATTCTTTGTGACTTATAACTGTTTGCTAAAATCTTAATCATGTTCACTCCTCCCGAGATTTTCTTGTAAATAACTTGTTAGGTTGACTTGGTAAACTTTAAAGTAAATTTATCATTCTTTCTAAATACTTTATTTAAGAAGGCTATATCCCAGACTATTTATTTTTAAAAAAACAACCAACGAACAAACAAAACCCCACAAAATACTTCTGCTGGAAAGAGCAGTTGTGTTCAAGAGAGCAAATCTAAAATTTGACACAAATCTGATTTTTTTTTTTTTTAAATTTATTTATTTATTTGATCAAGAGACCTGTTACCATGGAGTAATCTAGTCATCAAGAGTTTATGGTCCAACTTGGGTTTTTCTTCTTTCATGAGCATTGGAAGACCTACTTCTTGCACAGATATTTTTTCCCCATCTTAAGTGTTCCAAGTTGTAGGATGTCACATTTAATTTGTTTTCTCATAAGCTTAGAGATTAGATTAAATCTTATGCAAAAGACTTTACTTTCAAAATCCTTGTATGCTAAATATCTTTTTTTTTTTTCCTGCAGAGGTTCTTTTATTTCCTGTTATATAGAGGATTGTTCTCAAGGGTATCTCATCCTGTGTACCTCTCTTGAAGTTAGCATCTTTTTTTCTTATTCACCAGCAGTAAGAGCCTGCAAGAAACTGAAGTTGGGTGGGTTGTACACGCTCTTGCAAATTGCAGGTTTAATCCATCAAATATTACTTCTACAAATTTTCCTTCTGCAAAAAGTAAGGATATAGCAGAAAAGAGAATGTCACATCTGACGAATCAGCAGCTGTGTGCAGTAGAACAGCCTACGTAACACTTCCGGGCAAGCAGAGGCTGAACTGGCCGCATTCACGTAGCCCATATGAGGGTGGTGTTGAACCAAAACTCTTCTGAAGTGCAGCACTGACTGTGAATAGAAATAGACTTTTGCTTCAGAAATTTCTTAAAGCTAAACAGCTGCTATTCCAAAGCAGATTTTTGTAAAATACCATGCACATATGTGTTAGCACCTTTTTCTACAATTACCATATTTGTGCAACTTCAGTATTTCTTAAATGAGGATTTTTGTTCTGTGGTTATTTTAAATGTGGAAGATGGGAAATTAGTTTCATAGTGGAAGGCTTGTGGAAGAGAATAGCTAACAAGTGTACATAATTACGGAAAATTTTTGTGGTGTTAATGACTTTCAAGTGCATTATTAGATAAACTGGTCTCTCATTTATTTATATTAGGAATTTATTAAYGGATACAACTCAGCTTCTTTTCCACCACTCTTAGACTCTCTAAACAACTCTTCTACAAGAGTCATTAGTAACGTAGCTCTTGTATTAGTAATAAGCTTGCCAAYAGTGCAGTTGCTTAAATTACTAACAGTTTGATAACTGAAAACAGAGCTTATACATGATCTTATTTTTGTCAACAGAACTTTCTCAGGTTTTAGAAACAGCTTAATAAATCTACACTTACATCAAGCAAGACTGGAAGTCTAGRAACATAAAAATATCTGATGAACTAAGACTTTTATTGCAATGTCTTCTAACTTTTGAGTTTTGAAGACAGAATTGGAATCTTGAGCCTGTAAAAGGCAGCATTGACTTGCCAAACACCTAAACTTGCACATCACATAATAGGAACTCAAATGTTAACTCTTGAAATAGTTGCACTTCAGTGCAGATTTGGCTGTTCAGAGGTCATGAACAATAAATATTAATCCTTGCCAGACTCTGATGAAACAGACTTAAATTATCCCTGTTTGTAATTATGGAAAAAAGTGCACAGAGGGTCTAATGCATCTTAGGGTAAGTGATAAGTAGGTGTATTACTCAGGTTCTTGAGTTTTGTGCTCTAAACAAAATCAAGTACACCAGTTTTTATTTTGTTACCTATTTTACTGTCAAATACTATACGCTGTACTAGAACTCTTCACAGTATGTGAATGTATATTTATATATATAGCTGTCTAAATCCCATACAATAAAAAGGAGTGATTTCTTAGTTTTAGAATGAAATTTGGTTTTTAAATCCCTAGAAAAAACATGAAATACAAAATTTGCTATAAAATGACATTTGACYGGGCTACATTCCCCACCCCACCCCAACTCCTCTCTCAGCTGTGGCATTTCCTCCCTGAGCTGTCACTGTTCCTGCCTGCTGTGTCTTTCTCCATGAAAAGAGTTTGCTGAAACTGAAATGAGCAGAAGTCCTCGTTCTTTTTTTTTTCCTCCCAGTGTTTTGATTGGGAGCTTTGCCATGACAGCAACTCTTTCTGTATCATTTCCCAGTCACAGTGCTAGGATTTCCTTCTGTTTTACCATGCTAGGACAGAAGTGAAGATCTGGTGAAAGAAATCATCTTGCTATATGAGTACAGGCATAAAAATTGTGGTTCCTGCAAAATACTCTTTGGAAGTTAACTAACTTCTGGTTGATAACTATGCAGGAACTTTCTGACAGTTTTAAAACTGTCATTTTGCTAATTGGATTTATAAACTAGGCTGATACTATAAACTTTCAGGACCTTTTTTAAATTTTACAGGAATGCTGTACATAGTCTCCAGGAAAAAGTCAAAATGTTTTGACTCTTTCATTTACTTCCTTAAGCATTTATTGTCACATATTATCCTTTCCAGTAGCTCTCCAAATGCCAGGACAGTTCTGGTTGACATTGATTATTTTCTTCATTATTTCTTTGGTGCTGGTTTTCTTTGTTTGTTTTTTGTTTGTTTGTTTTTTGTGTTTTTGTTTTTTTCTTCATCAGGATGGGTGCACATACAGAGATTTGACTTTTATATGGGAACTCTGTGTTGGGAAAATTAACTATCTTTTTTTTTTAACTGTAGCCATTTTATTGATTTGATTCATTCTTTTTGATGTTTTTAGAACATGCAACAATATTGTAGAAATGCTGAAGTTCTAGGGACCTTTTGGGAAACACAGAATTTAACGTGAGAACCAGGTCACAGCTTGCTCCATGTGTAAAAATAAATTGAAAGAGGACAATTCATTAATTCAGCACTTGGCATGTTTTTCTTTGATCTTTCTCCAAAGCTTGCTGTGCTGTACATGCAGTATTCATCTTGAAGGAGGGAAGCAAATAGTTTTTGCTATAGAAGACTGTACAGTTGGGGAGAAAAATATTCAATTTTTTAATTAATTGCTCCATGCATTTTATAAAGTAGAAGACAAACTATATGCTGGAAGTAAAACCTACTTTTTTTGGTGTGAAACTGTGTGATATGGTTTTCCAATTCTTTTATGTAGTTTCAGAATGAACTATGGGCAAGTCTGTAATTTAAGGGTGTTTATGGTATCTCTGTGTTGAAAATCAAGATGTCAGATGGAGAGACATTTTATTTTTGTTCAATTAATATCGGAGAGCATTACATCAAAGCGGTAAACTCCTCTTGTAGCAACAGATGCAGCAACCCTGAAGCCTATTTTCTCTCTTGTTACATTAGTGTTTAATTAAAGAAAACAACTAGTTGGAGGCAGTTACTTTCTGTGAAATGTAATGAAGATTTATTTTGTAAGTGACCTTCACTGTATTAGCTGAATCAGTAATCAGTAAAATTAATAGAATAATCAAATTACATACAAACTCATAAATCATCACGAATATGCTGTCAAAAATTCAGCTTTTAATATGTCCTATTGTTTCACAGCTGTATTAAAAGTTACAACTGCTGATTCGTGCCTTGATGGGAACCGAAATGGCATTTAAAGGCTGTGTATGATGGAGGGCTACCAGGCCAAAAATTTTCGCAACTGTTAATTTAGCTGTAATATGATTTCATGTCACCAGGGCAAAGTTGAAGTTGAGTACAGTGTTGTTGCTATCTTTCAGCAAAACTTGAATTATTGGTGTAGGCAGTCGCCAGTTAATTAGAGTAATATCAGTTTAAATGTCTGTCATTTAGGGTTAATGGTATCAAAGAGTTGCCTTGTACTTGAAGTACAGTCAGATCATCTTGAATAGCCTATTGTATGAAAGTAATGTTAGCGCAATGATTTTACTTTGCCATAAATTACTGGGATGCCATTTAGTTTAATATTTCAATTTCTATAAATAATTTCGGCAAGTTCTTCCTAATCATGTCATTTTTCATGCGAGGCTGTTTTAACATGTATTTTGGCTCTTTGTAATTGTTTAACACAACACAATCAAAATTCCTTTCCATTTTCATTTAAAAAGAGAGGTTTTCCGCTGGCCTACTATGAAAACAGGTCATGCCCTCCTCCACTGGATAGCAGGCTACTCTTGAAAATAAGTAATTCACATTTTTGCGCAGCCAAGCAGCAAAGTTCTTTCAAAGAATGCTAGAAAAATAAAGTGCATATATCAAAAAGCCCTTGACTGTAGTTGAAGTCAAAGGAAAAATATAATTTATAGTTTTTAACAAAGGAATCTTAGTTCTAGTTAGGTTAATAATGCTTTTCTTTTATACAACATATGAAATAAATTCATCTGTGTTGGTCTGAAAGATCCTAATACATGCTTTGACAGGCAAGAAGCCATTGATTGCAGCATTAGAGATAATAAGCCCATAGCTCAAGGCTCTGTAATAATTCTTCAGTGGATGTTTAACCTTTGTGTCATCTTCAGCAGTCTCCAGACAACCAAGGTTGGGATTCAACATGGTGTATGTTCTCCCTGCTTTTGCATGGGTAGAAGAGGTATTTCTAGGAACTGAATCTTCTGATTCAGCCAGTAGTAAGTGATACTGCTGACATTTCCTTTGACTGCTACCTTTTGGAGTACAACTCAGAAGAGATGCGAGTTGGTAACACACTTCAGCCATTTGCTGTGCTGCGTCATTCATGCAGTTTAAAAGGTGTTGCGGTAGTAACTGTCTTTGAACTGTCTAATAGGACTTTTGAATGCTAATATGGATTCCATTTTAGGAAGTCAGGTTTGCAAAATGAAAGTTTTCTTTTCAAGTTCATCATCTATGAACAGATACCTAAAGCTCTTTAACTTAACAACCCCCCCCCCAAAAAACCCCAAAAAACCTGTTTGTAAACCAAGAAAATCCTGCTATTATCCCAGAAATCTGGGAGAACTATGTTCCACCAAACCAGCCTGCCTTTCTCGTATTGATTGTTTGCTTTGGCTAGTCTGATGCCTAGCTAATGCTAGGCAGGTATTAGAAATGTAGTCACACTAATCTGTTAAATTACAGTGTAAACTCTACCAAAAGATAAATAGAATTACACATTCTTATTTTGAATACAATACCTAGGCAGACTCTGTTAATGAAATGGCAGGTGTAATTTCTAATTTTTATGCCCTCCCAGTTTCAGCTCTGTCCTTCCATCTGTGAGCTGAACGTCAAATGGTTGGGTCATACTAAACCTCAGCTGAATAACAGGAACTCAGAAAACGCACAGTATCCTTCTCCGGCATGGTAAAATGGAACAGTGTGTCACTGTATTGAATGTGCTACAGACTGTTCTATGATTTACTCATAAGAGGCTATTTACTTTTGAAAAATAGAGATCACAAGAACAACACAGGTCTATTTAACTTGTAGGACAAAGGAAGAATTGTCAAATGTCACTTGATAGCATTTGACAGTTGTCTCTGATAGAGCAGTTCTCTCTGATAAAAGGATATGCAGTTTATGTCAATATGCAAATTATTTGTCCATTCTTTCTTTTCAGCATACATGAGAAGAGGTCAGTGATATCTGACTGATATGAATGAAAAAAAGGAGATTAAAAAAAAAAAAAAAAAAAAAAAAAAAAAAAAAAAAAAAAAAAAAAAAAAGCAAAACATTAAAGATTCCCAGGATAGATCAGACATTGCAAACAGTCCAAACCTGAAATTGTATTGTAAGGGATCAGACACACCTCCCCCATCTTTTTTCTTTATCTTTTTCCACTGAGTAATTTCCATGCTGACTGGAAATTTTAAAGAGAAAGATTAATTCTTTTTTAACATAATTTGAAATTTTTTTTTTTAAATGTTCTTACTGGCTTACCTTTTGTCACACCGGGTTCTAGAGAACTTCATCCTGTGCATTTTGTATTATTATAGTAAGAATGCCCCTGAAATAATGCACTGTAAACAAAAAACTGACTGAAGTTTATCTTAATTCACAATTAATCATGAAGCTTTGTCCTTGAGAATCTCTAACGTATATCCTGTTTCTGTAAGATCATTAATTTCTCTGCATTATAGTGCTCTCACAGAAAGTTTAAAGAGGTTTTTTTTTAAATACATAACAAAAAGAATATTGGTTGTTTGTACTTGCCTGAAAGCATTTTGAAGAATGTGGGCTTATATTAAAATCTTTCAGGAGCTAAATTAAAAAAAAGTTAAAACTAGTGATATCACAGTCATTTCAATGTTAATGTGGGTCCAGTAAAAATTTTAGGCATCACTTGCAGAAACGAAACCTTCATTTTTTGTGAATTAATTTACCTTGTGTTCCATCAAATCAAAAGAAAAGTAATCCCCAGAGATTAAGCCTGGCTTTTGGCAGATACAGGAAATTAGGATGCGGGGGGATTAACCTGGGATTGTGTTTATCACCAGACCAACTGAACTTTTACTGTGCAGCTTTACAGGAGAGCAGTCTCAGACTTTGTGCATAGGACAGATTCATCTGGTAAAGAGTTTTAGTCAGAGATATCTTCAATGGGGTGATGAAACAGCCTGGCTAGTGATGAAATTTTGCAGTGGGCTGACTTCACATGGACTCCCTCATATTTAAATGTCATAATCTAGTTTCTTTAAATTCTGAGTCTCCTTAGAGTTTAAAAACAGATGAGTTGCAATATTGGCTTAATGTTTGGGTAGCATAATTTTCTTTCGTTTAGGTATTGGGTTTTGTTTGTAAATGGAAGACTGCTAAATAGCTTAGTATACTTCAGCTTTTGAAAAACTGACTTGTGAAGCTGGTCCCTTTTTTCATTTAGGAAATTTTTCTATCATCAGTCCATGCACAGAATATCTTAAGCAACTATATCATAACATAGGCAGAACCTGGAGGAATCACTATTTGTAAGAGGTCATCTTTAGATTGTAAGAAGTCTTCATTCTGTTGGGGCACTTCTCAATGCCCTCAAAATTTGAGCTGCTTGTAGTCAATGAAGTTCCCACAGTACATTTTGTAAGAGTAGAGAAATAACTTCTGAATCACACTTAGAATTCTAGTAGGAGGTTGGTATGATTGTCATGTGTTCTTACATTTTTATTCTACGCCATGTGCAATGTAGCGTGGTCAGAATGTCAGTAGATATTCTATGCACCTTCAGTAAATAGGTGCTTTTCCATCCTGAATGACTGAAGATGGTAACAGAGAATGAGTGCTCAAGCTAATGTAACAATTTAGAGGACTAAGATAAATGCTAATACAAAAAAAAGTTAACAACATATCCTTTACAAAAACTGTATGACATGCTTTATTTTGATTGTTTTTTGATTGTCTGATTCAGAGATTAAGACGTGTCATTAAAAATGTACTACAATGTGCACGGTACTTTGCCTGGCTTATGATACACACTCACATTGATTACAATTAGTTGTGATAGGAGTAACCTTTATTTTTTTTCTAATATGTTTCTAGGATGTGTGCTGTATTTGGTGGTATCTATTGTCTTCGCCATTCTGTGCAGTGCCTTGTAGTGGACAAAGAATCTGGACGGTAAGGGTAATATAAGTAACCTTCTGTTTATGTACAAAATACAGGTGAAAAATGTGTTAAGTCAATTTAAAAAAAAATGATTCTTCAAAGATCCTCCTTGGTATTAATAACACATCAACCTTGATTAAAAGTAATTTGTGTATAGGTCCTCCAGAACAAGGAAAGTCGGTCTAGAATATAGAAACTAAATTAATTTCCCTGTGATATTACTACAGCTCCTGATCACCCAAGCTTGGAAGACAAATCATTTCAGCTGCCGGGGGGCTGGTGATGAGTGATGTTAGTTTTCCTTGTGGCCTTACCTACTCTAATTGATTTTCATCAGATGACAACAAAGCCCTCTGTTATTGCATTTTTAAAAATGGAGCTCACCTAAAGACTCATCAGATTAATCTTTGCTGATAATGCATGTCACTCCAAGAGAAAAGACTTTAATGAGTTTTTAGGTAGATTGTTGTCATAAACTATGCTGCCCTCTTATCCTAGGATAAATTCTTTTACAACAATATTGGGCCTGTAGGCGGGTTTAAAGTTGAGCTAAGAAAAATCAACCCATAGTTTTTTTCCATAGTGGCATTTTTCACACCTCTGTAAATTGTCATGGTTTCTGTTATATACATTCTATCAGTTATTAGCCTAACTGCAGACTTTGACTTTCTCAAGAGTGTGTTTTCAGCTTAGTTTCTGTAACTGAAAAGTTCAAAACATTCCGTAGAAAATCTTGAAAATTAAGCTAGAAAATATGTAGTAACATTTTATTAGGAAAATCAGTAGTTAAATGATCGGTGTAATGTGTTTACTGTCAAGTTGCACTGCACATCTGATTCTCTGAGCATGGTACTTGTAGCTAGATTTGTCATGACATGGTCAAGTAGCATCTGTTTTTCCTGCAATTCTATAAACAACAGATTTTATCTTTCTGCCAGTTCCTTAAGGTTCTGAAGTTCATTGCATAGTTTTAGACTTTGAAATGGAAATGTGATAGTATTTCATCATGTGTGCTGTTGTCTTAAGTGCATGATTCATATCCAAATGAAATTATGCCCCTTTTATAAACTCTGTAGTTTTTTTTAACAGTAATATTTGAACTTTTGCTATAGGGAGCTTTACTTTCCAATAATGTTTAAATAGTTAACTTGCTCTTTCAGAGGGGCAAAACTCCTAGCTGTTAGCAACTTCCA
Organism: Phoebastria nigripes; assembly: GCA_035582835.1. Lineage (NCBI taxonomy): Eukaryota > Metazoa > Chordata > Aves > Procellariiformes > Diomedeidae > Phoebastria > Phoebastria nigripes. The sequence goes on along the minus strand of JAYKAV010002109.1, from coordinate 2,763,802 downwards.
AACACCACTCTATGGAGATCTTAACTGGTCAGTGATGCTAGTTGTCCCAGTTTGCAGCTGCTTTTGCACATTCTGAAGACCTTTGAAATTAATGTTTTCTTTGTTAAGGTTATATGTATTCTAAAAAAGATGGAGTGCTGCTTTTCCTTTAACCTGCTTTTATGTTTTGGATCTAATAAGTTCCTCAGGGTTCGAGATAGGTTTCAAGTGTCTTTTTTAGGCTATTAGGCTGCTTTAGCGGTTCACTTAYGCCATTTTCACTTAAAATTGAAGGATAGATTTTTGAGGATTTTTGGTAGATTTTTTTTCAGCAGAATTACTGAAATATTTTTTATCACACTTTACCAGACTTTCATTATTCCAAAAACATTGGTCTTTTAATAATGCCATTATCTGATGCTGAATATGAAGCAGCACAACTTATCCAGCTTCCCAAGTCTAGTCACCTGCCTTTTCCTTGGATCCACCTGCTTGCTTCTGTTTTTAGGTCTCCCATAGTTTCAAAGCAGATATTTTACCAAGTAGCATTTCTACATCAAAATAAAAGCAAACAAACAAACAAAAAGTATAGATGAGAAGGGAAGTGTCAGACTTCTTTGAGATGATGAAAATAACGCAGCCTAGGTCAAAATATGTTTTTTAAAAAAGTATTTTCAGCAATGACAATGATCATATAATGTTCTCTCTTTTTTCCTAATAATTTAAAAAAGTTTCAAACATCCTCTTCACCATAGCAAAAAATGTCACTCAGAAAGCTGAGTTTCTTTGACCCAGGTATATGTTTTTATTCAGTTATATTATTTTCTCTTGATTTTCTTTTCTCTCACCCAAATGCAATACTGCTTTTACTTGCTAAGTCTTTTCCTTAGAGTGTTACTTAGCAAGCTATCCAGTTTGTTGCTAAGATAATCACTGTTTCCTTTCCCTTCTTTTTCTTTCTTCGTGTTATCTCTTTCCTTACTGTGTATTCCCTTCTGGCACCAGCTCTAATTTCCTCTTGACTTCGGGCTTCAGTGTTTTGCCTAATAAAAATCAGCTATCAAATTGTTAATGAGGGTATTTATGAGTTACTGAGCTTTTGAGTCAACGGGCCATTAATAGTAATTGGTAATAGACAAACTCATATCTCGTTGTCACTACAGCTGTCTCTGTAGCTTCAGAGGCAGCTTACCTTGGTTACAAATAGGTTAAACTCACAACAGTAGAAATTTAGTCAAATTGTGCAGTATTCATTACTATTTTATGAGCATCTTCCGTAGGCTTCCATACTTCTTCAAGATCTTAGTGCCATTATTTTTTCACTATTTTTAATATTCTTGCTTTGGTACACGTAACGAAAATTTATACTTATAGCTACAGCCTTGACTTTCTTCTCAAACTTTTTTTTTTTTGATAGTTTAGAGTTTAATTTGAAGTCCCTAAATATCACCAAAGTTTATTCCAATTCATTTCTAGACATGGCTAACATTCTCTCCAGCACAAGAAAAATAAGAACGTATTCAATATCTAGTTGAATTGCCTTTTCACTTTTTTACTACCCATAACTGTATATACAGAGAACAGTAGATTTCATCCCCAACTATACAATTATTTTTATCATGTTACTATAGCCCTTTTTATAGTTAATAAGATTCAGGGAAGACAGTGTGAAAGTATAGAAACTTTTAGACATACCTATTTTAAGGCTTTGGTAATCCACTTGAAAATTTCTGGGTTTTACGTATTGTATCAGATTAGGTCTGCAGTTTTAATACGTATGGAGAACATCCTGCATTCTTGATAGAACTCTGATGCTCTGTTAGAAAATAAAAAACACATCATATTCCTTAGCTTGAGGAAAAAGCACATGGAATGTATGCATGATAATTATTTTTCTTTTTGTTGTTTATTTTCTCCATGTTTATTGTAGGTCACTTTTTGGGTACATATGATAAAAGTTGAAGTATTTTAAATTACATGGATTGCATTAATAATAACGGTAGGCATTTTTTGTTGACCACGCTTTACATATGTTTCCAATTACATAATTCTGTCTCAAAAATGGAAAGGATGTGATAAATGGAAATTTATACATCTGTAATAAAAAGATATAGCAAACACATAGTAATTTACATATCTTTCTTGAAATATTGCATACTGGCTTTGTCAGTGCTGGTAAGTCCATTTCAAGGATGTCGCCCTTAGTCCATTAGTTTGGATAATGAGCCCTATAAAGTACATTTATAACTCGTGGCACTGCAAGGAGATGGATTCTAATTTTCATCCTTTTATCTAGACACATTGAAAGAAGGTCAATGGAGGGTTCTGTGTGATTCATTGTCCCAACACATATCAGATGACAGAGACCTGATAATGTCAGTGCATAAGTGTTTTCCATATTTGGAAGCAGTACTTGAAAGAAATTTTCTCAGCATCATCCTTTGAAGTAAAGCAGAGACTGAAATTAAAAGCGCTATCTCTTTTTCTGTTTAAAATCTTATCAAACATATGACCTGATAGCTATTCCTGAACAAAGGAGAGGAAACAACACTTAGCAGGAAAATAAAAAGTGTGTAGTTGCTTTTGCTGGCTTTGAGTGATGCAACATGACATTTAATCAACCTTTCCCCTTCTATAATGTTTAGGGGGGTGGTAGGGGAAATTGTTTCATAAACAATAAGAAAGGTTATAATTAGAAATTAACTGTAGCAGCTCGACTTCCTTGTTTATTTGCAGTAGTCAAATGAGTGCTTGAGAATGAAATCAGTTAGGCTAACATTAACGAAAAACTTCTTAAAGTTGCAGGTGAAACACATGTTGAATAGAATGTGATTGAAACTGTATGAAGAATACTACGTGTTTGAAGTTAAACAATGCTTGTACCATTAGACTTTTCTTTTAATTACTGTTTTCAAGTTATCTGTTGAATTTGAACATAGGTATATATGTAGTATCCAGATTCCTATGAAATCAGCATTAGAAGTTAGTGTTATAAAAACGTGCTTAATTGTTATTAACCTTACATTTCTAAATAAGCATTGTGTGCACCCTTTTTCAGTTCTCATTTCAGACTACAGAAGCAACTGGTTTACTAAAGCTAGTGGCAGCTGATTGCTATGACTTCTTTAGGTTTGGTTCTTGTCTCTAGTTTTATGGATTGTTTTGATCACAGAAGCTAATGAATAACTTGACATTACAGAAATGCTGTTTATTCATAAGGCATAACTTGCATATCAGATATTTACTGATACAGGAATAATGTTGCGCTATGATAAAACACATTTAAATCTGTAAGGGATCTCTGTTAGGCAACCTTTTGATTCTTTTGATGTTTTCAAGTGCGCGCATGCACATGTGTATGTAATGTGTGTACGAATTTACTGGTTTGAATCCTGTATATTAAATCAACTGAAACATTGAGATGCTGATTCAGAAGAATTTAATCTAAAAAAAATACAGTAACTTTCATACACCAAGCAAAAGTTAAGTAAAGCTAATTTGCTTTATTTATGTACATAGTAAATGTTGTGATATTGTAGAAAACCTTAAAATCTTCCTTTAGAAATCAGTATTAAGTCTTAGAGATCCTTAGGATATGGAAACAAGTTATAAGAAAAGAAATTGTAGTGCACGTATTTTGCTTGCACTTTAGATAGGAAAAGCATTCATTAAGATAGGTGCTCTTTAAACCTGTAGGCATTTCTAAAATTGTTTGCAGCGTCTCAGTTTGAGGAAAATATGTACAATTAAATAGAACACAGATCATGCATATAGGAATCGGCAGTAGAGGTTGGTTTTAGTTAGTGTCTGTATGCAGCCTCCTTTTTATTTGTCTCATATATATGATTTGGTTTCCTATATGTCATATATAAGTCTGAAGTTTGTTCTTTCATAGGAGATTTTTCCCCATTAAAATCTGAAATTTGTATCCTGTTCTCATTTAAGCTCTCCGAATTGCTTCTTTCCTGTGGTTTGCATTTCTGTCCCATTTATAAGTCTTAGTCTCTTGTGTTACACTTGACTCTTGAAAATTTTTGTAGCAGTGTCTCAACTTAATTATTCTCATTTTGTTTTGACCTGCTTCAGAAAGAAATTCTTTTGGGGGTCTTGGGTTTGGTTTGGGTTTTTTGGTTTTGTTTGTTTGTTTGTTTTAGGTTGGGGTTTTTTTGGTTTGTTTTTTTTTTTTTTTTTTTTTTTNTTTTTTTTTTTTTTTTTTACTTTTTCAAGTATTGCCTGAGGCAGACGAATACATGTTTGTGTTAGAATTTGTATGTATTCAAAGACAAACAGGATCTGTCAAGAATGTTTGTGTTGCTCTTAAAGCAATATGACTTAGTTAATCCTTTTGTGTGTAACTTCGAGATAAATGGTGTATTTAGTCACAAATATAGAAGCTCAGAAAAGTTCTCTTGGAACAGTCTGATGCACACATTTCTCAGGGATTTTTCCTTACATCTCTTAAGTTAGTTTGCCATTTAATTTGTCAAATATTACTGTCAAAATAAACTTGTCTTTGATAAAGGTTCCTGAATGGGGAAAAATAACACTGCGATAGGGTAGTACCTACAAAATAATTCACAGTATTACTTTTCCATATATCATGAGGTAAGAAACGTATGCCATTTTAATGTACAATCAAATGCCAGTGTTACTAGCTTGTATTTAGTTTTCTTTATAACATGACCAATTTATTAATGTTTGATATCATTGTCTATAACGGCATTGCATGTAAAAAATTGTATATACCAGGTAGAATACTTAACTCTAGGATTTAGTTATCAATTTCGGTTGAGTTGTTTTAGGGGTTCACATGTTAAAGAAATGTGTAGCTAACTTATTTGAAATATATAAATAATGTGCTATATAACTCAGTTTTGAAAACTTATGTATTTATTTTGTTACCTTATATCTAGATTTCTTATTTTGGTTTGATTTTTTTTTAACAGATGCAAAGCTATTGTGGATCATTTTGGACAAAGAATAAGCGCTAACTATTTTATTGTGGAAGATAGTTACCTTTCAGAGAGCATATGCACAAATGTGTGTTACAGGTATGTAGTAAAACAGTAAACATAGTAAATTTCTTTGAATAATAGTGTATATAACTGCAAGTTAAACTTAAGAGGTTATTGTCTCCTGCTTTATCTTTGCAGTACAGCTTAGTTCTGTGCATATTTTTTTCTCTTCTTCTATATACCTGAGGGCATACTGTATACTTTCTATGTTTAGATTTTCTTAAATTGTCCTCTAAATCATATTCCCCTTTTCCTTATAAAAAAATTCCAATAGCTCTAAGTGCGTTAGGGATTTCATATTTGTTAAAAAGTGTTTGGAAGGTRGAGGTGCCTATTGCTGTTCTCGCTTTAAATTTGTTCAGGTTTGGAAAAGTATTAAAAGTCATTGTTTTCTCTGATTTTTGTTGTACTTGCCAAAAGCATTGGACATATACTGCCTTTGTCTTCAAAATATTGCAGGTGAGATATTAGCCAAACTGTAGTAGTAGGTGCAGTGCAGAAATAATCGTAGGCAGTGGAGGATTAGAAACTTCAATTCATGAACTCCACTCTAGTGCATTCCCCTTAATCCAAAGTGTCCTATGCTGTTTGGAACATAAAAAGTCCTGTAACGTGCTGCTACTAATCTTGGTCAAATAAACAAAATAATTTTTAAAAAATCAGTAGGATATTCAAGCTGTTATATAAACCAGCACTGGCTCATTTATTCATCATCTATTTTGGTCATTGAAAATACTTCATTAATGTTCCAGATGTGGTCCTACTTCAGCAACAGGCAAAATATCCCACTAACAATCATATTAATAAAGATTGTATGTTCAAATAGCCTTCCCACAGTATTATGATTAGGTTGGTATTGCCAAAACTATGAATCCAAATTGCTATTTTTTACGTTTTTGTGAAATGCCATAATTGTTTTATTTAATTGTAGGCAGATCTCCAGAGCAGTGCTCATTACAGATCAGTCTGTACTAAACACAGATTCAGAGCAGCAGGTATATATCAATTTTGTATCACTTATCTTTTTATGAATTGTATGTATTAATATTTAGTTGTTGGTAGGAATTAGTTCATGCTTTTGTTTCTCCTTGAGTCCAGCTTTTTAGTCATCTCTCTCTACTGATAATTGTTTAATTTGTTAGTCTCTATAAAACTATTACGGATTTTATTTTAGTTCAATGACTTGGGTTTCCCTGTTTGGTTGGCACTGTATTAATTAACAGAGTTTCTAAGCTGCTGTCTTTAAGGTAGTTCATTTTGCTTGCTTTTTAATAAACTGTTAGTTTATTATTCTGTTAACTGTTAATTATTTATCTTGTCTAAACTTTGTTCAAAGTTCTTTTGGTTTTTTTAACATTCACTTTTACTGTTCAAAGTTCTTATTGTACACTTTCAGATCCTTTAAATGCTTCTGCTTCGTCCGTCTTTGCAGACCTTAATTTTAAAGGAATTAATCTGTGTTAAGTGTTTCTTCTGTATGCTTCCTGTAGTCTTACAGGTTAAATAGGATCTACAAAATAAGAACATATATGACAGAGAAGTCTGTTCTTCCTAAGTCTTGCTACTAGCAGTCCTGCGTAAAAGTACTCCAGTCATTCTCACCTAACAGTGCTCTGCCCAGTGTTCAAAAACAATTTTGCAGTCTTTTGCCAACAAAGTTTCTAAACTGTCATCCTTTTGGAAAGGGCTGTGATATGAGGTTTTCTTTCTGTTGCGCTGCTGCAGACATTCCTAACAAAGGTGGCCTTACTGACTTTGGTAGAAGTTCTTGAATGCTCAAATTCTCCAGGATTGATTGCACAAATTGTTACTAATAAACCAGAAAACAAAATTGTGTAAATGTCTGCAGTTATTTTTCACCTTTACTCAGAATTGTGTTGGTTGCCTCATTCTCCATGTTACTCTACTTTAACATATGTTGTTCTTTCTGCTTGATAGGTTTCCATTTTGACAGTGCCTCCAGTGGATCTAGGAAAACCAGCAGTTTGCGTCATTGAGTTGTGTTCCTCAACCATGACATGCATGAAGGACACTTGTAAGTACAGGGTATATGTAATCTTAACTGTATTTTTCCCTTTGACTGTATAAACTCTGAAACAAAATTTAAAATATGTGTGTATCATTCCTCTGCTGCACAATGACCAGGCTACCATCTGAGAAAACAGTGTGTACTGGGTTACTGTTATCAGCAGAGGAGAGAAATAGTCCATTGTCTTCATTCTATAGCAGTTGTGTGCTGTTTCATATGGCTTCATATGTAGGAATCATAGATCAAGATTCTTGTTGCATTCAATTTTTTTAAAATTTACACGTGATAATTATTTATTTAAAACCTTACTGTCATTTTCACGGTAATAAAGTGTATTATTCTTTATTTTCAAATGGATCAAACATCAGATGTTCCTTTTAACACTTATGTGGCTAATAAGCTTGATAATTGTAGTCTTATTAGTACTGGGGCAACCTTCTGTTTACTGTAGAGTAATTATAAAATAGCACCAACAAAGAGCTTTTTGTTATGACTGTTGTTTTGTTTTTGTTGGTTTGGTTTGGGTTTTTTTTAGGTAAAAAAGAGTATTAGAATTCCACATTTTGTTTTGTGAGATTTTTAAGACAACTGAAGATTTAGTAGAATGGCAGATAAGTTTAGTGGAGAGCTCTAGCAGACTGTTTCTTCTCCACTGTAACTAGCTAAGATTGTTCAGTCTTCAAGACAAAATATTAAGATTTTTTTCTTTTTAAACTTAGGAAGGTTTTCTTTGTAAAATTTTCTGCCAAGAGTTCTTTTACCGCTATAATTAAAGGGCCAAAACCCACCCAAAGTATGTACTTAAATCATTTCTGAAAAAACCTGTAAGCAAAAAGATGGGATCTTAGTTAACATAGATGCATGTATTTTTTTTTTTTTTTCCTTTCAGACTACCTTTAAGATTTAAGAGAATCTTTATGCCATAGGACTCTGTGGCCTCACAAAAAAATGCTACAGATTTTTGTTTTCATAAGGATAGGTTCTCAGTACAAGCATCAAGTATATTTCAGTATTATTTCTAGCAGAATATTTTGGAGCATATGTTCTTGTTTCTGCTGCAGTTTCTGCTTTTTTCTCAATGAGCATATACTGAACAATTAATAGGTAGGTTAATAGACTTACTTTCACTTACACAATAATAATTTTTTCCTTCAGTAGATTGAAAAAATATTCTAAAGCACGTGAATCTTACTGGTAGTTTGTCATTAGTTTCGTTTTTTTTTTAAAATGGAGTACCTTAGCTGAACTACTACATTGAAGTACCTGAAGTACACTATATTTGGGGGGCTTTTTATCTTCTGAAAGTTTTGGTGGAGGTGGGATTATGTCCCATTGCGAGATTTGGAGGGAAGGAGTGCATCATGATATATTTGAGGTAAAGTTATAAAAATTCTTCGAAGAACTTTGTTATTGTCGTCTACTGCATTAGATTCTTTAATTCTAAAAAATATCTGAGAGATCACCTTTCTAGAAGGGACGTGCCAGTATTTCCATTAACAGTTTTCTATGTACAGAGCTTTATGACTCTGTTGTTGGTATTTTATGTGAACTTGAAATAGATGAGCAACAAAATATTCTTATTGGGTATTTATTTTTCTTTCCAAATTCTTCTTCTGAATTCTGTTAAATAGATTACCAATTTGGGACACTATGGAAGATAAATAGAATTAGAGATTACCTGACCTAATGCTTTTTAACAAAAAATAAGTAACTAATCATAAGCAATTTATTGTACTGTTACCTAGGCTTGAACTCAGTTCTTTGCATATGAAAGAAGAGCAAACTAAATGATTAAGTCATTCAAAGTTCTATTTCCTACTTAAATAATAAAAAAAAGATAACCCTATAATTAAGAACTTAGTGCTATAAAGCATATTGTTAATATTTATCCTTTAAATAGCTGATTCACTTTATTTAAGGGTTCACAAAATATCTATAGCAGGAAGTGAAACTAAAGAAGGATTGATGTTCAAGTAGATATAAATTATTAGTTTCACGAGAATTTCTGTGGTGCTGGAAAATTAAGGTTTCTGTTATTTACTTTTCTCCATAAATTCTTTTCATTTCAGAAGAGAAGGTACTACATTCCTTAATGAAATTTGTCTTCATGTATTGAAATAATATAGTTGTATATTAGGTATAGCTGAGTTCTTGTTATGGGACATATTTCATAATTTTTTTAAAACTTTTACATCATTATCTGTAAATGGGTTTTAACCTGACTGATTTCTCCTTCAAACAATTATTTAAGATAAGTATACAAATACATCTACTCTTTGATCACACTGCATAAATGACAGGCACATAATCTGTATTGCCAGTTGAGTGGAACCAAACTCCTTCACTTGCCCTAAAAATTGAGACTGTAATGATGAAATCATGAACTAAACTCATCGTTCTTCTTGCTAGAAGAATTACTTGAAGACAAATGTTGTCAACCACTGTAACTAATGCAGTTATACCTGAGTAAATCAAATATAATCAAAATACATACTGATGACTGTGACTCATAGACTCATAGCCATAACCTTAAAGATAATATAAAAGATTTTATAGAAAGTAAATGATGTGAACTTTAGTGATTTATAGCTGGGTTTTTTGAGGAAAGAATAGATTGTGTTGCAATGTTTGGGGTTGTAAACATTTCGTTAAGGTTACAGGGAGACTTTCATTATCACCACCTGTTTTCTTCTACTTTTTTTAGTACATATTCCTTTTAGACAGAAGGTTTGGTTTTGGTTAAATAAAAAATTAATATTAATGTCTGAATATAATCTCTGTGTGTGCAATCTGAAAGAAGAGGAGCCTGAAGGGTTAAACTTCTGCACCTCCTGGAGTCAGTGTCAAACTTTCTGTGGCATAACTGCAGCCAGAAATCATCCAAAATATGTATGGTGTACTTGTAAATAATGACACAAATATAGCCAGACTTCAGAGTGAAAAGAGAAAAATGTCACATAGATTTAAAATAACGCCATAGCTATACATTGCTATTAAATTGATCAGAAATGTACAGTAATGAAGAAAAAATGAATCAGTTTAAACTTTGTACAAAGTTATGTTAAACTTCTCCATGATTCTCTGACAGATACTTCTCTGCTGCTAAGTTTCCAGACAACGGTTCAGTAGCAGATGAGTCCGTTAAGGTAGTTTTATAAAAAGCTTTAAGATGAGGCTTTTAAATATCTCAATGAATGGATGTAAAATGAGGTGGGATAAAGCAGCAGAGTAGCTGGTTCTGTATCTGAGTAGAGACCAATGGAACAGAAAGGAGGTCAAGAGCTGCATCAAGTGATTATCTTTTCTAAGGAGTGAGCAACTTCACTAGTTTGCAAAACAGAACAAATAAAGGAATAGTGTGTTCCGTGACGAATCTGTTTAGCAACTTTATTTTCATGCAAACAAGTTACATGAGCAAGAAACCTAAATATCAAATCTGCATTATTCAAGCAAAACTGTGAATTTTCACAAATACAAAATTGGATTTAGTGACATTGCTGTAAGGTGAATTTTGATTAATTATACAGTTCCACAAATGTGTTCCTGTGGTCCAAAATCTTTTCATGTCATCTTTTTCCAATATGGGTTTGCTGTACTCTGTGATTTGTTTCTGATGTGTACAGAGCACCTCTTGAAATCAAGTACTTGAAATCAGTTTTGCAAATTATCAGAAATACTTAGTGGCCCACGTAACCTAATTTCACCCTTACCCAAACACCAAACTGTTGTTTCTCCCGTCCTATAAGAAGATGGATGAATAAAATGTTGTAGAGCTTTTTTGTTATGTTGTACCCAAGGATTGCATATGTCATGACTTACATCGCAGAACAGTTCTCTGATATTCAGCCGTGCTTATCTTTAAATTCTCTCTAGTTTGTCAAAACATGACAGTGTTCCCAGTGTTCTTCATTCTCCGTGTGGTTGGAGAGAAATAGTTAACTGCCAGCCCACTTGAGCAGTAACTTAAAACATGCATCTATTTACTTCATCTCCTATTTACTGTTTAGTACAATAAAAGAAATGGAAGTCTTGCTCAAACTTTTTACTTCGGTGGAGAAAGATAGCTTCCTACTTACTCCTGTACAGCCAGACTTAAACTGTGGGTAGCCAAATTTCCAAATTCCCACTCAGTCTCAATTTAGCTGTTAAAGGAGAGTGTTGATGAAAGTAGTGATATTTGTGGCTTTGGTATGTTGTTGAACTATTGGACTGTCAACACTCATAAGAATGTTCTTGGGGTTTCTAGAGGTCATTAATGGCAAATATGATGTGTTATCCAGATTCTTGCTGCTGCTTTTCCTGGTATCAATAGCCACCTTTTCATAGAATGATGTTCTCTCTGTCTGCACTGCTGATGTTAAATTATACTTCCATCTTACCAACATGTATGGAAGAGAGAGATAATTATGAGATGTATTAAGAAAATTTCTCTGTGTGGTGTATATACACTGGATTTCCATAATACAGTACTTCTCTGGGTTAAAGGAAGTGATTTATGTGAAGAGCAGTGATTTCTAAAAGCCTGCTGTGCCTTTTAAAAATTGTAAATGATATTTATGTATCTTTGTATTGGTGATGGTAATTAGTTTGTGTTCTCTTTTAACAGATTTAGTCCATTTAACCTGTCCATCAACTAAAACTGCTAGGGAAGATTTAGAGCCTGTTGTACAGAAGTTATTCAATCTAAATACAGAAAAAGGTAAAAATAAATAAATGAAGTATTAAGAGATTATTTTGCAAAAATATAATTTACCCTTGTAACTAAAGTATCTGTTACTGAACATCTGAATCTGTCATCAGAGTCAACATATGGTGAGCTGCTGTTTAGATATCAGCATCTCAAAGTAAAGGAATCTATTTTGAGAGTGAGATTGATTAGACAGGTGTCAGGTTTTTTGTATTTCATGATCTAATGTTTCAAGTYGTCTTCAGCTGTGGTTTAACTTCAGTATTCAAGGACCATTGCTATAAGTGTCTAGGACCTTTTTAATTTTTCACGCTTTCTTTTTCATGGAAACATATTTGCTTCTCAGCATGTCTTTCAAAGATGCAGTAGTGAAATGAAGTATTTGTGAATCTGTTTTTTTACACTATCCTGTTTTTAGTGATTCCTGTCTCTTGGGTATCCCTAACAAAAGTTATCAAAACCCCAAAAGTTAGCGATCTGCTTTTGTCTTCCAGCTGCCAGATGTGCTCAGTGCTATAAGCTTCTTAGTTTTCTTTTGCCTTCTCTTATACTAAGACTGTTGCTCATCCTTTTGTTGTCTTCTTCAAGTGCTTCCTTGTTTGCTGTTTTTAGTTGAAATTCTCTGGATTCTACTTTAAGCAGTGGAAGCATGAAGCTGTTACACACTGCAGTGTTATCAGGAAGATAGATTTCCAGTAATTTGCAATAATGAACTATTTGGCCGTAAATTCAAGGAAACCTTGCCAGCTACTTTCATGAACTTTGACCTCAAGATGGACAATTTCACAGTCCCAGAGGAAAGTAGCAGTTGACAAAGCAGTTGTTGCCTAGAAAGAAATTGTCCCTGAGATACTTTGAGCTATTTCCACAGAAGTCTTTGAAATTTAATCCCAAGATCTTGAATTTAATCATGTTTTTGGTAGATGCTTATAGAATAGGTAGTGCGCACATAGAAGATGTTGCTGTGTTCTAACCCTGGCAAAGCATTTTTAAATACAGTGTGCTCATACTTAAATACAATAAATCATAGTTCTTCTATGAGAAAACAATACGTAGCTGTCAGTGGAAGTGTTTATGTTCGTGTATACGCAAGTTAGTAAGATGTGGAAGTATTTTATAATATTTATAATGGGTTTGTTTATAATATTTGCTGTTATGCTTCATTCATGAAGCATAACATGAATTCAGGTAGAATTTTCTCCTGTTAAAAAAAATAAATGCAGTCTTTTATGTGGCCAGTCTTTTTCCTCTCAGGGCTCTGTAATCAAGAACAGTGTTTCATGAAGGATTGAGTTCAGCTTTTCATGAGTTTGTTTTTCTGTGTTCTTTTCCATTTTTACGTTTTTTTTTTTTCTCTACCTTTTAATGAAAAAGCAAATATCTTATTGTTTTTGTTAGACGACAAAGTCCTTTTAATAGGAAGTGAAATATTAAATAATATGCATTTTCTTTCTTTTTTGCTTACAGGAAAGGCATCTTTGATGTCCCAAAGATGTAAATTTTTTACTAGGTTTGTAGTACAAGAGCCTTTACAAAACAAATATGTAGGATATAACTAGGGTTTGTAAATAGAAAACTTTATTAGATTGGAGAGCTGCGAACACTCTTCATGTTGATATTTGGTAATTTAAAGCCCGCTAATTCCCAACTTTTAATATTTAACATATATCTTAAATTTTCAAGACAGTGCCGTGTGTTTCAAAGACTCAATTGGTGAAGAAAAGATTAGCTTGCAGTTTAGTGTCTTTTAATCATTTGGGGGGGTGAGCATTAATCTTAATGTTTAAAGTGATCCAGTTTTGAAATGATATATTGTTTAGAACCTGACTGAAATTCTTCTGTAGAAACTCTGTGATCATAGGGGTCCTCAGGTGCACTGAGGCACTGAAAAGCTAGTTTTCACTGACACATAGGCCTTTTTATCATCAGGATGAGGTAGTGGTCGTATTTTAATTAAAATGTCAGAACAAATACTGTTGGAGTTATTGAAAATGAATCACCAGATAAAGTGAGCACTGGGCCATGGCAGGTCAAAGAGGCAAAGTCACCTGGAGAAGAGGACTCCATTCATTTTCCTGCCTAAATGAGGAAGAAGTAACTTTTATGAGCAATGTGAACTTTTAAATATATTAAAGAGCATCTTGCCCTGTATTAAGGCTCAGACTTTCACAGGCTGATGAATTTAATTTATATTTCAAACTCTTCAGTATGGTTAGCACCTATTTTTTAAAAAATATTTGACAGTTATAAAAAGATACTGAAGGAATAGCATAGATTTATCTCTTTTTTTCGAATTCAACTGCTTTAAAATACTGTTTTGAATGCCGTTGTTATCTAGAAGTTTCTTCCTTGGAAAGAAGTAAATCTCGCAAGGTCTTTTACAAGCTTCATTTATTTTAGAGGAGGTAAAATACCAGAAAGGGGACAGCAAATATGCCAAACAAATAGTATCTATTAAGCTAAGAATCTATGTTGTGTATTCCTCCATTGCATTCTGCGCTGTTAAAAAGTGACCTTCATYTTCCCAGAGGTTTTTCTGCCTGTGTGCAGAGGGGTTATATGAATGTGCAGAGTAACTGCAAGAAGGTACAGATGATGAAGAAGCAAGATGTAGTTCATGATCATTTTGTATTCATAATGACTATTGTAGCACAGTACAAGTCCTCAGTAAGCGTAGATAAATATAAATTAATCATTTATTTTCATTTAGCAGTATTTCCACAGTTTAGAGACTCTACATACTGCATATCACACATCTCGAATAGAGTACTTCTGGGTTTTGGTAGTTCTTTATCTGCAGTTAATTTGGGGGGGAGGTATTCTTTGTGGATTTTGCTTTAAAATTTCTTTTATTTAAAACATGAGCATTTGTTAGTCTCCTTAGATTGGCTTGAAGACACTCAATCTTAAAGCACACAAAGGTCTGTTATGAGAAGAGTTCCCATACAAAGATAAACTATTAAATGAGGGGGGAAAAAAGTATACATCAAAAATAGCTTTGCATATGGAATGCAGTAGCTTCAAGTTGGCACAGCCCATGGGGGACTTGTTCAGATGGTCACATGCTCGTGGAGTTTATCCAGAGTAAACTAGATAACATGAAGTGGAAAGGCGTTAAATTTAGACCAAGCTTCTTGGTAGAATGCTTTTAGGTGATAATTGGTTCTTATGTGGCATAGTGTGTACAGAATAAGTAGTTTACATACCTATGGTTGTAAAGGAAAAGAGAAGTATGATGAAAGAGTACCTCAGAAAAGAATGGAAAGTAAAATTAATTGGCTTTTTAAAGAAAAAAAAATTACTGTATTACAGTAATTCCACATTAATAAATTGACTTTTAGTATGCTAGATTACATATTTCCCTTATTACACGTGAACATTGATCTACTGGAAACACTTTTTTTTCTTTTCAGAGACTGAAAATGAAGAACTGGAAAAACCTCGAGTCCTCTGGGCAGTCTACTTCAACATGAGAGATTCTTCAGGAGTTGACAAAAATTCATATGATGGCTTACCCTCAAATGTTTATGTCTGTTCTGGACCAGACTCTGCTTTAGGAAATGACTGTGCTGTCAAACAGGTCAGGCAGATAAATTTTTTTGGTTGCAGAACTTTCATTTTGAAGACCTAAGCAAGTCCAATACAGTCTACTTTTATTTTGGGTTTTTCTGCTTTATGCTAGGTAATTAGTACTAATACAGCTATAAAACTTCACAGCTAGACATACAAAAAATCTTACTTAATGAGCAAAGTGAATGTCAGTGGGATTGAGAATGGAGGAAACTTGAGAAAAGGTCAGTTGATGTAGTAACATTAAGAGTAGCAGATAGTTAATCTGAACAGGTAAAGGGAACCTAGAAGGCAGCAGTACCTGTAGATGATGGTCTTGGTAGAATGATTACCTGCTCTAATACTGTGGAAAGGAAAAACTGTCAAATAATCCAGAAATACAGATGATAACTCTCCAAAATATGTAGTCTTTTGCCTGTAAGGTTAAAGAGGAGGTACAGTAGTAGAGAAGCAGTACAAATCAAAGGTCAGAAAAGCCTATCTACAGTTAAAATTGGAAGGATCATCAAAGTAGTTTAATGCCTGCAGGACATAGTCACAAAACTAAAACCTGTTGGGGAAAAAACCCAGCATATTTACTAATCTGGTACGTTACTGTCTCAGTTTACCTTCTCTTTGCCTTAGTATCACTGTATTAAAAAATTATGGTGTAACTGTGTCTCTGAAGGAATTGAGGGAAATGTCATTCTATTCATGACCTTGAGATAGTATTTGGCACCAAATCACACTCAGTTCTGATTTTTAGTTCTCAGTATTTGGGTGTCTACATACCTAGTTCCTGCTAACTAGAATCCTGAACTGAGAACCACTTGCAACTTGCCTAGTAGTAGGCATACCATACCAGTACTCTATTTAAGACAAACTACTAGTGCTTTGAAATTGGAGGTGAAGAGTGAAAGCTCCCTAAACAAAACTAGGTAGATGGAGAGATCGTGAAATAGCCACCTTCTGTGTTGGCAATAGGCAGAATATGCAGGGACACCAGATCTTCAAGGGTAGGTACGTAGAAATTCACAAAGAACTTCATATCATACCTCTCATTGTGCCTTCCCCACTACTACTAAGCAGAAGACAACAAGATCATGCGAATATGTAGATTACAACTTGTTCAGCAAAAGAGAGCTACAGGAATGCTTGTCCTTTGCTCTTCCATTCAGAGATCCACCTTGACTAGAAAGGTATAAATTCTTAGGCAAATCTACCACAGCAGGCACTGTGGTGTCAGGGTGCTTTCAGAGCTAACACGAGAACACTTTTACATCTTTGTAGGATTAATTGGCACTAGTCATTTTTAAAGCTGTTTTTTTAATGGCCATGTTCAGAGAATGTGCATGCCATCTTCTAAGCAGTTGCAGGATTTTTTATGACTAAGTCATAAACCTCTTAAAAATAAGATTTTAAAGTGGAAAGACTGACATAGCCTGAACTGTAGGGTCAGAACAATTAAGGGCTAATAGTACCCTTCATTTTGCTTTACAAGGCAATAATTTGCTTCCCAAGAGGATAAAGAACTGTAAAGACAAAAAATAATGCAAGACAACTATTATAGTAGCAGTTTTAAATTGTAAATTAGTTCTTTTGTAAATGAGATTTTTTTTACTGTTATTTAAAACACTGCGAGTCAAAAGCTGTTTAAATACACTTAAAAACCAGCCTATTTCTAATTCTGATAGCCACCTTTTCTAGCATTCAGCTTTGTCTTACCTTAAGAGCTCTTTTTCTTACAATGAGTAGTGGTATTATAGATGAAGCTGTGTTTAAATATTCTAGGTGCTGTAGTTAGCCTTTGTGTTAAATCTGTTGACCATCAGTGAGATAGATGTTAAACAAGCAGATCTTGGAGGAGAAACAATCAAGAGCCTAAAACACTGTCTTTCAGAAAAAGTAGATAGAAACTACATTTTTTTGAACCTGTTTTAAATTTTGAAACAAATGGTCACTAGTTAGAGTGAAAAATATTTCAGTGTAAACATGTTTAAAATTAAAAGTCATAAGGGAAAACAAAAGTGAGGAGCATATGTGAGAACAAAGTGAAGAATAGGCTGAAGATAAAGCAGAACTCGCAGTTAGAATACACCCTTCCCATCTGGCATGCAGGTACCTTCTAGACAAGTGGAGGAGGGAAATACATGTAAGTTGGTGTGCCTTCTACCCCCAAATCACTTTTATCTTCCTAGCAATGGGATGGAAGTCTCCAAACATGAAATATTTACAAACTCATGGATTAGAACACTTCAAAAAACAAACAAAAAACCACTGTGTGTATTAGTCTTGGAGATAGCTTGGAAAATTGAATCTAATTTCTGTAATCAATTCTGTGTTTACTGTTCTAATGATACTTCCCATGATTTATGTTTTCATTACCATTAGTATTACTAACTTCTATATGTCATGCTCTTTGATTGTATTGATGATACATTATTTAGAAGGCAATACACCACAACTTTTACAGACGATTATCCATCTACAGCTCAGTATACAAATGACTTAATTCTTGTTTTATTTTAGTGTAGTGTTAAATTCCTAGTATAATATTGAATTAATTTTGATGTCTGCATTTACTTGCCCTGAGGATAGGCTAAATAAAATGTAAAGGGCCATTTATGATTCCTTCAAATTCTGTATGTATGGATCAAGTAAAGCATCTGGCTTCCAGTTTTCTATTTTTTCGCTGCTACAACCTGATATGAATTACCATGTTCTAAAGTAGTATGTTCCCTGAAGTATTTCAGATTTGTGAGGCATCTTCGTGTTCATAAGAGGAAGCACTAAAATTGTCATGCCAATATTTGTCCTTTAACCTGTTCATGTTTTTTTCTATATCTGGAAGGATTTCAGAGTTATTCAAGTGTGTCATATTTCAAACTACTGTTAGTTTGGTAGTGTTCTCTGTAAAAGTTGCTATGAAAGCCCGTACAGCTTGTCTACGTGCCATCAAGGTGCATAGCTGGGATACAGTAAAACAGTAACAAAATGTAGTTTTATTCAACTTCAAACAGTTATTACATTAGAGTATTTATGCAAGTGCTTTACATGCTTATGTCTTAATGCTTAATTCTAACGTACACACTTGAAAGCTGGTACACTTAACTACTAAATATTGAAGGAACTATTTACTAACTTAATTAGTTACAGTAAGTATCAAAGTGTTATAATGAAGGAGCTGCTAAATTATTATTGGTTATTCTGCATGACTTCAGCTGGATAAGGTTAACTTAAAAAATTGGTAGACCTGAAAGCACTCTATACCATTAAATTGTTCAATTATAATCAATGTCATGATGTCCTACATAACATTCTGAGAATTTCTTTCCATGTTCAACCTTCTAATTATTTGACCATTTTTGGAGTGGATATTCGATGACTAATTGGAGACTGAATAACTGTTGAGAACTGCATAGGAAATGTTTGTCTGCTCTAGTTTGTCATATATTTAGTACAAAATATGACACTTTTCTTCAATATTCTATTAAATATAGTAATAGTTTAAGTATATTTTTGGAGTTTCAAGGACAAGTGCAAACTTGAAATAAAAAGTCTTTCTCTTACTTTCAAAAACTTAGTTTTGTAAACTTTTTGTAGGATATTTGTACCCTCTTGCCCCCTAGACTTACTAGGCAAGGTTTTCAAATTATAAAAACATGTTTTTGAAGTAGAGAATAGAATTTTTTTGTATATTTTTTTGTTTACTAATATAAATACTTTTCAACAGTTTTAAATGGGTATGGAAGAGTGAAATTTAGGAAGCAGAATGAAAAATTAAATTGAACTGAGAGTAGACAGGGTCATTTAAGCAGTTAATAATGGAGTCCTACAACCACGTGCTGGTGGGCAGTGAAGTTTATCACAGAAAGCCGTTTGGTACATGCTCAATGATGTATTAATCTGAAAACAATTCCCTCTTGTCCAGGAATCCGCATCATGTAATCAGCCTTTGCAGTTGGCATTAACTGACCCTACTGTCAGCTTTTTCAGTGCAGTGTCTGGTAGCAGTATGAATATAAAGATTAAATGCATTCTTGCCTATGTGGGAGCTCTCATCACAGGTCGTCTTTAGGGCATAGTTTACTAAATAGGCAAAATAGAGAGGCAATATTCCTTTGCCTTTTTAGAAACCCAAAACATAACTGTGTTCTGCATCAGTTGTCTCTATTTGCCTTAGAAGCTTAAGGACTTGGAAAAGAAAACCTTTATAGAAATGTGAAGTGCATGTTGATTCAGTAAATAAATTCCTGAGCGTCTCTAGCTTTTTTTTTTTTTAAGATAAGCTTATAGATAGGTTATTTGCACAAGAACATGTAAAACTACTTAACACTAATTAACAAAGCTACTTGCATTCTTGTGGGTTTTTTAAAAGATTTTTGGCCTCCTCTGTTTTTGTAAAATGTCTGGTTCTCAAGAATCCTAAGATCGTATTATTTTGGTTCTTTCTCACCCAGATTTTGTAGCTGTATTCTGTATGTTGTAATAACAACTACCCTGATGTTATCAAGAACACATTTCTTTTTAACATCWTTCATTGCAGTGGTCAAAAAACTTGACTTTTTGTGTGTACTTGATTTCTAAATCTCAATGGCATGAAGAGTAAGTGGCATTGTAAATTAAATCCGTGAGCTATATGGTAAGAGTAACTGGGTTTTTTTCCTAAATAAAAGTTGCTTATACAGTTCTCTTCAGAAAGGCACAATTTGTGCACATAGGTGTACACACATAATACATTGAAATTATAGACGTTTTTTGAATAAATTATAAATGTATCATATACAAATATGCATATATATTTTCAATGATAATATTCCATTAAATGAGAGCTATCTATGAGCTGTTCAGAAAAACAGAAATGGAAATTTTTTTGTAGTTTTTAAATTTAAGAAGGAATCCCCTATAGATATGATGTGGATCGTACATATTAACAATTTCCTGGCTTTGCTTGTCATGTGAAATAAATTCTTCTCTCTGGAAAGAGGCAAAATCTTTCCCATGCTTTGTATTTGACTGCAGCTAGGGATATTTTTGTAGTGGAAAAGATCATTTTGCTTGCAAAAAATCAGCTTTGTTGTTCTCAATACAATGTAGAATGACCAGCATTTTTATAAAAGCCCTATGCTGTGACTTTCCTAGTAGAACAATGTAAAAGGATAGATTGCTTTTTCTTTTTTGAGGACTGCTAGAAGGAATGGATTTCCCATGTGTTTACAATACTGTCAAAGTATTAAATCACTATTGATTTGAAAGAACAGAGGGTAATCTTAAATATCTGTAAAATATTGCAGCAAGGTATTACATTTCAAGATAAAGTTTATTTTACGCTTTTTTTCTGAATAGGCTGAGACTATTTTCCAAGAAATGTTTCCTGCAGAGGAATTTTGCCCACCACCACCAAATCCAGAAGATATTATTTATGATGAAGATGAGATTGTGCCAGAAGAGTCTGGATTCAGTAGTTCACCAGAGACAAAATCTGAACTCTCAACTGACGCAAGCAGTAGCGGAGGTAGTACTGCTGTTAAGAAAGAAGATAATGAAGAATGAATTAGCTCTGCTCTCTTAGTAGGAGAGAGGTTGACCCAAAATAAAATGTAAGGGAGGAAGGGTAAGAAAAAGAGGTTTGAAAAATCATAGCCATACTATTTGCGATTGCCTTGCTTTCCTTAGCTTGAATAATCTTTCTCTGTCAAATAGTTCCATCGATAGCTGAGACATTTCTAAATAGTCATAGGTTCACCAGATCCAGGGGTGTTTGTAGCTAAACGAAAAACACAGAACAAAGCATTTGAATTTAAAATGCTAAAATAGGATTCATGATTTGTTGAGAGAATTTGGTTTTGTTTTAAATCTTGGAAGGAATCCTCCATGTTTTAAACAGGCAACAAGTCAAATCTAATCAAAAGAAAAAATGTGCGAGTTTGCTTACCAGTCAGAAGATGATCTTCTGGTATCACAGTTCTACTAGAAACATCGGATCTGTGCTAATTAAACAGTTGAAGGTGAGCTTCACAATCTGTCCTTCAAAGTGGTTTTATGAATGGAACTTAAAGGCAATAATATTGACAGTTCTGGAGTGGCTTTAGAATATGTAATAGATGTCATGTTTAATTTGCGTAATGAAAAATTTCTTGTATGGTTTTGAAACTGAAGCCATAATTTAGAAACAAATATAATCCAGTAGATGTTCCTCACATGAAACTGTTTTACATTCAGATTTTTTTTTAGTAAGATCTAATAGATCACACATTTTCACTAGTGACTTAATTTACTGTAGTCAGGAAAATAGCACAATTTAAACTTAATGCTAGATTTCCCAACAAAACTTAAAATCATAAATGGAGCGTACCTGTTGTTAGTTTCCCTGGGTTTGTTGCAGTGTTTGGGCCTTTAATAAGCCAGTAGTTAATTTTTTGAAGTATGGTGTCTGAGAAGTTTAGATGATCATTAATTGAGGTTTTTTGTGGTGGGGAGAAGGTTCAACTGATAATTCCAAAGGTATGTATTGATCCCAGTTAATAGGATTAAAATTAGTGCGATAGCTGTAAATTATGTGTTTTGTTATGATAAATCATAAGGCATTTATACAATAAAATTTATTGAMGTATTTATAAGCCTAGTTTGTATGAAAAATTACAAAATGAGAAAGCTGTTGTAAAAGACCATGATAAACTTGCACTTCTTCTGAACAATGCTTGAAATTAAATATTCAGATTATGAAAAATATTTAGCATTTACTTAAAGATTTACCTTAAAATGTACACCCAATAGATCAGTAGTATATCTAAATATAGAGATCAGTGAATTTTGATGAGTCGGGGTTTAAACTTCTACGTGAACTTTGATATAGTTCTAGCAGTGCTTAAATACTGTACGTAAATAAAAAAATGCCATTGAATAATGAATATTCAGCACTGCCTGAACTTGACACATCCAGGCTCTTGTACAGCRTCGCAGTGCACGTGCCTGCCTTTAAAATGGCTTCATGCCATAAAGGTTAATTTATTTATTTTTTTTACAGCATAACTGATACAGTTAGTTTCACTTTGTCTTGCATCATAATACATTGTCCGATTTGCATTTCAAAAACCGGTTTGTTAGTGTTTACATTCTTTGTTTATTGGATAGGTACCATTGTGTGTATAATGCCAAAGTCCTCAGAAAAATATGTGGTTGAAATGTTTCCAGTGTTAAACAACAGTTATCTTTGGATGCTTGTGATTGAGCAGTTATTTATATATAGTAATAAGCAGACTGCCTCTTCACTTAGCTGTAATTTTTATGTGTATTGGAAAGCATGAGTGTATGGTAATTGTATTTAACATCTACAGATATGTAAAAGAACTAAGTGGAGGACCTAGTTCCTGTTTGTCTTTCAATAATAGGGATCATAGTTGAATTTTTCATCTTCTATGTTTACAACGAAATCGTTTGATGAAAATTAAAGGTTTGCTTGCAAGTGCATTTTTCTGTGTTTCTTTCAATTACGCAAGAAAAGTAGTTCATTTGTTAGCTGAGATTTCCTGATAATTCTGTTGTCTGCTTTCATCATGTTGACATCTGTAATAAGGTTGAAGTTTACGTGTGTGACAGTAGGTTTATGTAAGTTAGCAAGTTTATATAAAGTAGCATCTTAGTGCTTCGTGTCCATGTGAAGCAAAGTTTGGAAATAGTGCAAATTTGATTTTAGATAAGACGGAATAATCTACAAGTTGTAGGCTATGACTTTACACTACATTGATTGCTTAAAAACTGTTTTCATGTCTCGTTGGTATGGTGAATGGAAACATAAAATATTTTTCCTGTGGTACTTGAGTACCCAATAGCTCACTTGCAATAGCAGTAGATAAGACTGTTGATCTTTGTATTTTGCAGAAATCATGCACTGAACTGCATTTTGTTCTTGCTTTAAATGATTTAAGCATACAAAGTGAGGGTTAGGCTTATTTGAAGTAGTTTTTAAGGCTTGTCATACAGGATGTATTCAAAAGATAACGTGACTTTTTAAAAACTGGCGATTTATCTGTAGGATTATTAATAAATCAAGTTAAAGAAAGATAAGGTTAATTGAATTTTTAAACAAGTAGCTGTATTATCCTTCAAGCACCTTGGAGCTCATACAATATTCACACCTTTTTTTTTTTTTTCTTTTCTCCTAAGGAGTGCTTTGATATGTTTGAATTCCTTTTTTAATGAGTACTTTCTTTTTAACTTGGTTAATTGGATTAACCCTTAATATTCAAACAGTCAATTTTATACTGTTTTCCCTCTGCTATTGTATTGCCTTGTCTGTATGACTGCAATTAGTTACTGTTCCTTTGGAAGTATTTTCAGCCATGAAGCTGCTACGTCTGCTTTTTCTGGTGGTGATGATGATGCTTAGGGCCATTTGACAGGTAATCATTAGAACTTAGATCCTTGCAGACTATGGGGTCTTTTCTCCTATCATTGCAGGGGGATTTATGTAGGTAACTCCTATTAATGTTAATGGGACTTGCATGTGTAAATCCTCCTTGCATCAATGGGAAAATTGACCCCTGAAAAAAAACATCTTCATGTTAGACTTGCTGATTCAGAAACCTCCAGGCACTGTCAGCTCCTGTGTGGAAATGTGATGGAGCACGTGCTTTGTGCCATTTCACTGAAATGCTCTGAAGAGGACTTGGGGAATTTTCAGGGTTTTTCTCTTTTATATTGTATTTTATATTTTCCATACGCTTCTGAATCTTGTCAGAGTTCTTCTAACAACTCTTTTTATGTAGCTAGCATCAATTTCACTTTCTATACTCAGGAGGTTGCATGGTGACTTTTGCTTCGGCTCTCATTGTATTTTAGGCCCCTCTCTCTCTCTCCTCTCCAAATCTTTTTACATCAGCAATGTGAGTTGCAACAGCTTAATTTCACGAACAATTTGCTAGTAATGTATTGATTAATGACAAGTCAGAAGTATTAAAATACTGTTTTCACACAGTAAGAGACTAGGTCACTTACAATCCATAATCTCAGCTGTTGAAAGGATAAAATGAATTTCCTCAACACTTTTGCAGGCTGGGAGCGGGAAAACATATGAACTACCCACTTTCCTCGAGTGGTGGAAAGAAGAAAGGAGAGACAGACAAACAGATGGAAATAGCTAAAGCAGGATTGCTGTAGTGGGAGGGGGAGGATAAAATGGGGGCTGTTTGTCATAACCTTCATGCTCTGAGATCAACTGAGTCTTGCACTTTTATTTCCCCTTCTGCTATGTGAGATTTCTACACAATTTTTAACAGTTTATGGACTCCGGGGGGAAAAAATATATATGTGCTTTTCAGAATGAGGCAACAACAATTAACCAAGAATGGAATAACATATAAATGGAGTAATACCCAGCACATGCACTGAGGACTTTGCAGGACAAATAAGAGTATTATTTTTTTGTTTACCTGTGGATATGTTTATCCATTCTTTATTGTGTATTTTGTATTGTGTAACTCAGTCAGTTACTACTGTAGATCTTTCATGTAATCCTCTGCAGTACATTTTAGGTTTTTACTTACCTGACAATTTCATATCAGTAGCAAATTTTATCACTCATTTTCTTAACATAATTTATGAAATTATTCAGTAACACAGTTTTGAGATGTTTCTTACTTTTTTGCTAGCTGTCAATCAATAGTAGCTTCCTTTTACCTCTGATGGTTAGGTTTGGTGTTTTTTAAGAGTCTCTGAGGGATCTTGTCAGAAGGTTCAGGGAAGGCTAGCATCACTATAATCTGGATATTCCATATCCATCAAATTAGACTCCTCAAAAAATGCTGTAGATTTATGCGACATAGCTTTTCTCTATGAAAGCCTTGTTAAGTCTTCCCCAATATTATGCTTGTTCATATCTACTAATTCTTTCTTTATGATAGTTTCTATCAATTTGCCTGCTATGGAAATTAGATTTCATGCAGTGGTAGCCATAAAGCAGCTCCCTTGAAAAACAAAAAACTCTCCCTTAAGGAAAAGAAAAGTTCCAAGCCATCCCCTTAAAAAGTAAAAATTCTGGTGTTGGAACTACCCTAAACTGCTTCAGAGATCTCTCCTAGCTTTTCTGCCATTAATGATCAATACGCTCTGCAGATTCTGGTGGGTTATCTGCTGTTGATGCCCTTTTTTATTTTTCCTTAGGAGTCTGTGACTGCAGTTAATGCAGTTGCTAATTTTCCAATAAAGGGAGCAAGTTACTGAGATCACATCATGAAACGTAATTGATTTGTGTGTGTGTATACAATTCTTAACAGAATTTTTTTCAAGTAGTATTAATTAGCTTCGTGTGTGTGTATATATATATATAATGACAAAATTATTAACTCATAAAAGTTTATCATTTAAACTTTTGCAGAAATCAACCACTATAGAACGTCCAAAAGTTAGAATTACCTGCTGTTAACTAAACTGTCAAAAATATGTGGGAGAGTTGGTGGCAGGGCAGTTGCTTGCATTCCTTGGGTAAGTAGTAATGCGAAGTATCTTTGGTAAGATGTAGAAGTAGTTGTGACACTGGAAGTTTGAGACGCTGATATAAAATGTTCATTTATTGCAACCCACTTTAATAGTAAGATTGCTTCAATAATCAGATGGAAATCTTTACTTAGGTGTGTATGATTTCAAAAATAACTTTTTCAATGTGATAAAAAGTTACCATAGAAGGATACTTTCAGCTGTAGAGGTAAGTAATACAAAATGGTCAGCCATGTGGAATTCATGTCGTCAGCCTCATATCTAGCAAAAAAATTACTTTTGGTGGAAATAGAGCTTATTAGCAATTCCACCATTATGTTTATTTACAGGCTGCCAGTTCCTGTTTATAAGAGTGACTGGTTCTTCAAAATCTGGATGGGGAGCCGGGCAGGAATGTTGTAAATCTCAATGACATTTGAGATTTAGAAAGTTGACAGTGAAGTATCAGGAAGATGCAGTTGTTGGCTGCATGGGAGTTCTGATCAGAGGAGACTTTAATAGAAAATACTCTTCCTGTCACAATTCTAACAGACAATATATTTTACAGTACTTGCATACATTGACAGACAAGATGGAAGGTATCAACCTGAGTGTATATCAAGCCCCACATGTATTTGAGTAAACAATGCTTGTGTAGACAATGGTTGACTCCCAGTGTATATAATGCTGTTCAAGTGGCAGTTTTATGTAGGTGTCTTCTCAATCCTGGGGAAAAGCTTCTTTGAGAGTGTTGCAAGTTTTATAACTGGCCAGTATACTGAATTCAGTAGTATACTTCTTCACCTGACTTTAGTTTTTCCTATTACCTGTCAGATTTTTTTTACTCAAAAAGATTTAAGTATCAAGTAAAACTAAAATACTTTCTTAGTGACAGTCTAATCTTTTCATTACCATAAGAGGCATGGTGCAAGGAGGCTGTGCTGTTAATGCAGATAATGCTGATTTTTTAGGAAATCTCAGAACATCCACACTTTTAGATACAGATTTTCAGGATCTCATACTTCCTTCTGAAGTGCCACCCCGTAATTCGTAATGTATTTGGGTCTCTGGAGAAGGCTTTAGTGCTGTTCCTCCATTCTTTATGGTTAAGACTTCAGTAAGTGGGGCATGCCGAAGGCTACGGACACTCCATCTGTCTTCTCAAACAGTGGAGGCTTCTCTTCTGAGGTCTTACTGCATGATAGCAATCGCCACTGGTGGCTAATAAATGTGGCTTCGGCTTTTATAGCTGCTTTTTTGCTGCTCCAACTTCAGGAGGCTTATTCTCTGACTGAGTACTGGTAGCTTTATCTCATTCCTTTTCTTTTTCTCTAAGCATGGAGCTGGTCTAAGAAATGCTTCTCTGTTGGAAGTGATTGTTGTCTCGATCCTGAATCTGTTAGGTTAGTAAGTCATACTAGCACAATAATAAAACATCTGGATAACGTCGTGCTAGACTGCAGTTCCTTGATACCTCAAGGCCTAGTTCACAAGCCATAAAACCAGTATGGTATTTGTTGGTAAACTGGTACTCTGTACCTGAGTTGAATGTCCAGACTGAGGAACAAGGATTTTTTATTACTGGCTGACATCATACTAGAAACTTGAGTCTAGAAAAGGATAGCTTACAAGAGTCATCTCTCATTAAAAAAAAAGAAAAAATTACAAAAAAATCACAAATCCAAACACTCCTGTGCTATGTTTTAGACTCTGAATACATAAGAAACTTTGTAATGGCCAATGTGGAATTCTGAATCTATTCTGTTTYGAACCCAAGCATATTTCTGGAGCTCACCCAAGGGAAAGCCATTTAATCATGATGAGAGACTGGCTGTCAGACCAATGTAACGAAACATTTCTCTGCTCTGGGAACTTTTCAGTAGCGTGAAAGTCACTGCAAGTCATGGTTGAGTCCTTTGTTGTGAATAAATTATCCAGTGAATTCAGCCTTTTTTCCTGTTCAAAAATTTGTGTAAGCCTGCCTAARTACCTTCAGTGAATAATTTTTAGACTATAGATCGTTCAGAGAGAATCCACTATACGATTCTTACAGCAACTTATTAGCTAAGTCATGTGGTATTTTCCTGCTCCATATTTGGATGCTGAATAATACATAAAACTTAATTTAAAAAATGGTGTATTCATTATCACATCATACATTTTTAAGACAAAAAAAAAAATGCTTTTATGAAAAACAACAAAAACACTATCTACTATTAAGGAAGCCATCATAAAATAACTTATTTTGGTGACACTTGTACATGATGCTTGCATTTTCTTTCCATAAAAGTTTTAAGCCAGGAAACCTTAGATTACTTTCCAGACTCTCAGTCTGAATCTAAAAGGAAAATGTGAGCATGGTAAAAGCTAATAGCCCTCTCAGTTACATATTAAGGACATACTCATCTCTGCTATCACTTGAAATGCACACTGCATAGAGTRTACATTTAAAAATCTGGTTTGCATCAAATCTCTTCAGATGGCCTATTCCAGTGTCATGTCTGAAGTGATGTCTGAAAATGCATGCATGTGCACAAATGTAATAAAGGGGGGAAAAAGCAGTACTCAAATGAAGAGTAACAACAAGCAGTGGATAATGTATCAACTTGGGATTCAAGAGAAATGGATATATTTTTTGGCTCTGGCACAGGTTTCTGAATGAACTTGGTTATTTCCCTTTAATGTCATAGTAAAAAGATGTAAAATGGTGACATATTTTCTGAAGCCTTTTGAGAGGTCAATAAAATATAAAAGTAATATATATGTATTTGAGAAAGAAAATGAACGGTGTTAATGATAACTGTAAAAATGGATAGCAGTAATACTTGAGTAGAGGAGCAAATGATTTTCTGAGAAAAAAGTCAAATATAACTATTATAACGTGATTGGGATAGCAGATGTTTTGTTAGCCAAGTCCCTTTTTCCRTTGCTGACATTTTCTGTGTTTCACAAGTAAGGTTTCACCAATCAGCACAAACTCTTTGTTTACTGCTTAATAAAAATAACATAAAATTGTACTTTTTTTTGAAATCTTTTTCTGATTATGCATATTTTGCTGGCAGATTATAATGTGTATTGCTTCATTGTTTAATTAGGACTTAATGCTAATGTCATTAACATTCTATGTGATAATTTAGTAGGTTGCCTATTTATAGACATAATGAAAGTCGTAATTTTTTTGTAGTAAAGTGCTTTTGACTGTGCTATTAAATTAAAAATAATGTTAAAGTTACTCTAACCTGATGTTAGCTTTCCGTTTCATTGTCCATGGTCCAGTGAATCTGAACAATACTGCTACATGCACTAAAAGTGGTTTTTTTTATTTTTTTTTTTTTTAATAGAGTCTAACTCATCCTTTCCTTTGAGAAAAAAAAGAAATAGACCAAATTAAGCAGGAATCTCAGAAAACTGAGATCTGACGTTTGAAATAATTGTCCTCCTTGAAGACTATTTGGAGTTACAACACTGAATTTAAGTAATCAGAATCTTACCCAAATTTTATTCTGTGGTACTGCTTATAAATCAGCTAATTAGGCAGCACTTCACCTTTCAGTTTATTACCACAAATATGGATGTGTGCTTTATTTGTGGTTATAAAGATCAAAATAACTGCTGGATTTGGTACTCCATGTCACCTCTTTAGTATGGACAATAAATTCTATGCATTTCTTTCTACACGGCCTTTTTCTGAGCATTTGTAATACCTTATTTGCATAAATGATCTCCTTTTCTAGAAAGGTTTTTAAATAAAAGCAGTGGGATACCTGTAACAAAAATCAATAAGCAAAATGAATGAAGTATACTTCAAGGAACTCCTAAAATTGTGTTATGACCCAATTTTGGATAGTATTTCACCTGATGTCCTTTTGTACTTAACTGATAAATACAGTATAAATACAGTGATCATATTGTGCATGTTCTTATTTTAATTCACCTTTTTACAGCTTGAATTATGCATACTTGTAGGGCTCTCTTTCTATACTTTGTAACATGTCCCAGTTTAATTAAACAGGTCTTTTCATTGTGTGCTCTACACTGTTTAATCTTTGAGTCAAACATGATCAAGGAGGTTTAATGGTGCCAGGCCAACGAATAATACTTGAATAATAAGTGGGAAGTAATAAAAGGTAAAGAAAATACATTTAAGTGCTGCCGGTTCCCTACCTCCATTACACACACATGGGGTGTTCTTGGTGGTGGGAATAAAATTTGGTGAGAGGTGATAAAATAGTTTGTACTTCATGGGCTCAGAGGACTTGTGGGGAAGCTGTAGTATCCTCCACGTGAGGCTGATGGTGGATGCTCATCAGATGGGGCTGAAGGCCACCACTGCCGGTGGTGTGGCCTGTCTCCTCTCTGGCCTGGATCATGGCACCAGCAGCAGGAGGTCTGGGCTGGCACGCCTCAGCAGTGAGGGAGGAGAGCCCTTGCGAGGTTGGAACGGGTGTGTCGGTAGGCAGTGCTGAGGAAGAAGGTCTGCGTTCTCTGCTCCCACTCCTCTCAGCTGCTGTGCTGAAGGACTTGGCGCTCCTCTCCCATCTACCTTGCATTCGTGATGCCTCTTCTGTCCAGTAYGTACTCAGTTACTCAAGGGGGAGAAATAATCCCCCTTTTTCCTAGGTGGTTACACTTGACCTTGTCACTTCCTTCTTGAGACATAYAAACAAGTAAACTAAATTTGTGGTGCAGTGCAATGCAAGATGGCACAAGTGAAGGCCTGGTTTTTTGGGTGGCTCCTCTGAATCTCTTGAAGCTTTGCAGTCAATAAATAATGGCTTCTCTGACCAAGGATGGTCGCTGCCAAGTGGAAAGTGCTGTTACGGCACCTCAGCGTTCAGCCTGTGCTCACTGTTTTCAGCTCCGCAGGAGCTGAAGTGATGAACCACTGTTGACCAGCTCATCCTGTACAGGGAAAACTAAATGCAACTCTGGATGTAAATTTTGGAATTTCGTGGATTTTTAGAGGAATTTGAGGTAAGTTTTAAGTTTCTTBTAGGCACTTCTGTGGCTGTCATCCTTGGTGATTTTTGGAAAGAAGACTAAGAACTAAACAAGCTAAGAAAATTGTTCTCTGAACTTGACTGGCGTCTCCACAATGCTGGGCTGAGAGAGGTTTCCTCCAGGAAAGCTTGCACTGCGCTGCTCTCTGAAGGAGCATTCTTTACAGTATTGAGTCTGGTTGGTGTTACAGACGCTATGGTAGCTTCACGCTGCAGGGCTTAAACCTATTCTTAYTGAAATCAATAGATATTTTTCTTATAAAGCCACTTGGAAAGGTTTTTAAAAGATTATTGGAATTTTTGGATTACCACAGATGAATTCATTCTTTTTCACTGAATTGAATTACAGCATCGTATCTATTGCTAGTATATTAATAAAATGTATGAAGCCAGCCTTAAAATGTAGTTCCTTTGTGAAGATACTTTTTTTTAAAAAAGAATAAGCAGGAAGGATTTTTCAGAGATGCGTATTATTCTCAGAGTAATGTTGCATACAGACTGGAGATTGCTTCTTCTATTGAATTGCATAATGAAAAATCAATCAGTTTAATGGTTGACAAACTTTGACATTTGAATAAAAATGTTGCTGGTATTTTCATAAAGACCTGTAGGCAAAACTAGATTCAGTGACTTTAATTTATGCAATAGTAAATGTCTGCCAAAACATTGTACAAATGACTGTATAATGAGGCAGTAATAGCTATGAGGAAYGGAAGGAAAGCAAACAGAGGCCAAATTTCTCAGTTTTTACAGATTATATAATTTCGCAAAGCCTTTCAATGTAAAATATGTTTCTACAGCATCCTTTTCAACAACACATTCTGTTTTGAAAGCAATTGCTCAAAATCAACAAAACACATTTATGTGAAACTGTTGCATAGTATCCGATTACAATGTTTAGTTTTTCTACTTGTTCAGTCTTCTACCCAGGCTGCATTTACTTCTTGACCGCTTCTCATCTTACTGTATACTCTGCAAAAACTAGCTAAATAAAAAAGCCGTGTTCATAGTGGTTCTATTATAGTTTTCATGTACCTGTGAGCAAAAAGGAGGATAAGAGAAGTTCTTCTGTGAAGGAGAAAAAGAAAACAGCAAAAGGCTTGACAAGCTGCTGGTTTTGCATGTGTGTTGGTTGATCTGACTGTTTTGGGTTTTTTATTTTCTTTGATTCAGAGGGGAAAGAAATCCCAGTAAGGGAAGAGGACACCTTCGTTCCTCATTCATTTCTGCTTTTAATATATGTTTGAACACAGTACTCGGAGGAAGAGCAAAGGGAGTGCTTGAGCCATGCTACCACTTTCAGCCTTTAGGCACTGCCATCCTAGAGGCAGCAGGCTGGCTTAATAAATCCCATTAGCCCTCTTCTTGCTCAAGCGTTGTCTAGCTACAAGCTTTTCTGTGTCACTTAGTCCAATATATTCACCCTTCCTCCAGTCAGCTTTACTTTGCTCTTTCCTTGCCTTATCCTTACATGCTTCTTGGAAATTTCCCTTCCCAGTCCTAGGACAGGCTTCAAGGAGCAACTGGATGACCTCCAGTTGTATGAAGAGGTCTCAAACTGGGAAATTGAGGGGTACAAAAGATTGAATTAGAGAATTGGTGTCTTGGAGGTCCTGACATCAACTGAAATTTAATACAACCRAAGTAGAATTCCTTTTACAAAAAATTCTTTTCCACCCATACCCTTTGTTTTCAAAGCGTGGCTGGCTCTTACTCAGGCTCTTGCTCATATAGATGGTAGTGTGTTTTGGCTGTGACCACATGTGACCACGGCTTGTTGGGCTCTTTGGTCACAGAGTTTTTGAGTGCTTCATTAATGTCAATAGCAAGTTTTGCCTTGCTTTCCTCTTCTTAGCACTGTTAACTACTTGAATCTTCTAAGCTTTGCACAACTTTCAACTCCATTCCATTCCTATATGCTCTGGGTGGTTTTTTAAATTCTTTTTACCGTAATTACACCAGCTTGATCCAATTTGCCCTTTTTTTATTTTCCTTTCATGCATTATCCCAAGCTTTGAATACACTTTTAAAATTAACTTACAAGATTACTAAATTTTTTTAGTATAATTATGTGTCTGAATTCAAGATATTAACTAAACTAGATGTAACTTTTATTGCATTGTCTAACGGGGAAAAAAAAATTACTCCTCCTGTGCTGCACTCCAGCCCTCACAARATAATGTAGCTGCTTTACAGCCACCTGCCCTTGCTACTTCAGTTGTCGCCTGCCTCTTGTCCATTTGACTTACGTTGAGTTCTTCAAGGTAGTGACTGTGTCTCTTTCTATTTCAGTAATGTCTAATAAACTTCTTGGTGCCATATTAAATAATGTGCCAGGTGACTCACACATCATCACTGGTTAATTGTGTGTTTTGCCACTTCTTTTCTTGAAGGAAATAATCCTTTTCATTTTTGTTTCAGGAAGTTCAGGAGAGTATTCTCTTTTCATTCCGTGGGATTAACGATAATTATGCTTCTTTTCCACCTTTATCATTCTTCTGACTTTTGTCTCGATATGATGACTGATTTTTAGTATCTCTGTTTTATAGAAGTTAATTGACTTCCTTATGGCCATAGAAGGAACAAATGGTAGAGCCCAGATTAAAGCATTGTTCCCATTTTTTCCTTCTAGCTAAAATTAGAGGTAAGTTGCTCTATACCTTTTATTTCTATAGCAATTTGTGTGGTGATCTAGCATTTCTCTATCAAGGAGAAGTCTGTAGTCTTGTTTTTTTTCAAGAGCTTTGCATTGCCACTGATGTTAATGCCTAGATGGAAGCTGGTATGGTAAATGTTTGTTCCCAAGTGTAAAAAGTTTTTTTTGTTTGTTTGTTTTTTGTTTAAATACAACCAACTGTAGTATCTATTTGTACTGACGTATCTCACAAATATTTAATTATTTTGAGGGGGGAAATGTTACGCCATGTTTACACTTTGGAAAAGCTGTGGCAAGGACAGAAATAGAGCCATGGCTCAAAGTCACGTCCAGTGTGTGAACAGAGACTCCGTTCTTTTTCAGTAGGGTTCTGGGGCTTTTCAGCTCTTTTTTTTTAAGCARCATGTGATAGGATTGTGAGCTACTGAAAAGAAGGTAAAGCCTGTTATCTGTCCTAGTATCGATCATAAGCAAAGGAGCACGTATATATTCAGGTATTTCTTTCCCTGTCATAGATGTGAATGAACTCTTAAGGCATAGGGGTTTGGGTACTTAAAAGCTTACACAATTACTCATGAAGACACAAGTTTTTCTCAGTGTTTGGGAGATTTATGTTTCCTGTTGACACTTTGCAGCATGAAAGGAGTACGCATGTTGCATCTAAAGAGCAAGACTATTTGATATTTACTGTAAGATGAGAATGTGCATTAAAAACTCTAAAAGAAAATACAAACTTGAGGAGGCAGTAGCTGATTGACATCCATGGAAGTAATTTTTCTTTCGTGATTCTGGCATTTCATGCATTGCTAAATGTCATCCACAGCTATCTGTTGTATGTGTCAGTAAGCGATACAATATGACAGCTGCTCCTCACCATTCCATAGCATCAGTTCATTCAGTAATAAGCTTTCATGTGTTTTTATCTTTGTTGTCTCTCTCCTAACAGTTCAAAATAAAAATAGATAGTGATTACAATTGATACTGAATTCTCCCCAGTGCCAAGGTCTTAAGTAAGCAGCCCTACACGCTAAGTAAGTTATTAACAAGAGGTCTTCTCTTCCTGCTTGGTGTTGTGCTATAACATACATGAAGTTCCTACAAGCACATTGTGCATTCTTAACGCTATCACATTGTGCAGGCTTCAGCACGCAAGCACTGCCATTCTGAACATTACTTACTCTTTTAGCCAACATTAACAATAATTTTTAAAATGTTTTTATTGTTGATAGGTAGTATTGTGTTCTGTACATGTTATCTTTAGAATGGATGTAAGGATAGAAATGCTGGCTTCATATTCTGAAGTTTACCTTTTTTACTGGTGGTATATAGTTTGGAGTGTATATAGCAAGCACAGGTGGAATTGAGTTTTTAGCTAAGCCCTCTTCTTACATATATATGATCATTGTTACATGACTGGTTTTAGGAAAATAACATATTTATTCATTTTATGTCAAGAAATATGGCAAAATCATGCACTCCTTACTGAAATCTCTTTACAAATCATTGCTATAACAGTGTATTTTTAAAATGATTGTATGCATTCTGAATCTGTTATGATTCTACCACTGTTGTATGTTTTAAAAAAAATCTTTGAAAGTTATTGCTGATGTTACTTAGTAATGCATAGGCTTAGCTTTCATATATTTGGTTATCTTGCTAACCCTGTTAAGCAACAATTGTCAGTAACTGGCTTTATTTTTTTTATATAATTAATATAGCTATAGTAAGCRCAGTAATCTAATATGTAAAAAACATAAAATACAAGATTGTTCCCAAAGTTCTAATTTAGGATTAGATGCCTGACTTCAGTCTGAGAAGAGGGTGGTATCAAATGCTTGCTTCTGCCTTTTGAAAACTTACCCCTAAAACTATTCTGGCAAATTAAGTGATATGTGTAGTATATACTCTTGCTTTTTTTAATTGACTCAGAGCTGCTCAGTTGCRGTAGATGTGCTACTGCAGACAGCTGTTGGAAAAAATCTTTTAGATCTCATGGTAGAGGCCTGTGGTTTTTGAGCCAGAAGGACTGAATTCTGTTACTTTACAGCTCTGAAGTTCTGCATACCTTAATTTTCAGACTCCTACATCTTTGAAATTGTAGGTGGTACAGATTTGGCTTAGGCCATTCTTTAAAAAATGTCTTTTATCTTAAACTATAAGGGAACCAATATCCACAGAATATGAAAATGTCAATCAAAAAGGCTTAACTTCTTAAACGTGTTGATTTGCATGGTTATATAATTTACACTAAATATCAAGCACTGTATGAGATACTTAATAAACTAAGAAATAAGATTGATACTGCTGATCTACAAAATGAGTCTGTTTCATGAAAGTTACGCAAAAGATTACTGAACTGAGACTGCTGTTGGCTTTAAATTCATATAATGCCACTACACCAACAAATAAGCAGTGGATATTTCAGATGTTAGATGAGTAGTTAATATTTATTTCTCCTTACAGTGATGTAGTKCTAGGTATACTCAGTAAGCTTTCTGTAATGTCAGACAATGATTATTTATGTGGAAAATGAGTTGTAGTGGGTTTTTTGCATACCACCATCTTTTTTGTTCATTGCCAAAATGTAAACTTACCACGTAAAAGCAGTCTCACAGAGTAATTATAGTGAAAAGGAAGATTGGGAAACACTGAGTTACATGATGACAAAGTGGTTTTTAGAGTCAGTTTATCTCCTGCTGAAATAGGAGTTGCACCAAGTAGGGTTCTTCAGTTTCTAAACTAGTTGTTCATTAGATATTGTATCATTTGATTTTCATATGAAAAAATAGATCCTAATTACATTTTCAGACTAGTGGGCTCTTAGGTGAAGCTTGCCTATAAAATGTTTTATTTAAACATATTTTAACACCAGAAAATTCAGAGACTTGTCAGGGAAGGAATCTAGCTTAAAAACACTTCTGAAACTCTATGCAAGAAGATATATGTAGCCCTTTGTGTCTGAGTTAAAGTGAACGGGTTCAGAACTGTTAACGTTTTTCTAAACTCAGCTTCAATTTTGGCAAGCCATCCTAGATTGCTCTGTAGGTAGTGTTGAAGTTGGAGCTTCGTAGCTAAATAACCATCAGCACAGTATGTGGATACATCGCAAGTAATTAAAAATGAAGCAACAAAACTTTCTCACTTCTTCCTGACTAAAGCATGCCTTCTCAGCAATAGAACTAAAACAGTTTGCTAACCTCCAGCACTTGTGTCAGCAGCAAAATTGAAAGTATTTTTTGTCACCTGCACTGCTGTCAGCAGAAAAAAAAATAGAAAGTAGAGGAACATAATTTCAGCACTAACATAAGTATCAGAATGATTTACCTGTCTGTTCTGCTTCACTTTCATCTCAGCTTTCAGGGCTTCATTCATCAATCTTTTATTTACACACGCATATCTCATTTTTACACAATTTCTTTCTCCCTGACCAGATGGCTGCGTTGTCTGCTCGGTGTTCATCAAAGAGAATGAGAAAATACACGGATGCATAGTGTCATCTGGGTAGGATTTGGCTAACTCTATTTTTCAGCAGCAATTTTGTAAGTATTCAGATAATGAAAAAGAGCACTTARACATTTCAGAAAAATACCACAAAATTCTCAAACTTAAATGTATTACTTATTTTTATCCATATGAAAATACTATCTCTCGGTCTCTGCACCAGGTTTGTTTCATCACACACAGCCATTTTAAGTGGCCGTAGTTTASTAGGATTCATATAAAACTGAAAGCTGGTCAAAAAAAGAAGGGTACATCTTAAATAAAATGAAGAATTCTTTTAATACTAATTTAAAAAAAAAAATGCTAATATTCATTTGAATAGCATATACAAGTGCTGTAGTAGTTCAATTTATATTTCATCTATAGTACCCATTTTGTCTGTATACAGTTCTGTTTTTACAACAAGCTCAGTGAGTTCGCTTCCAATGAGCTTYTCCTGAAATGTGTAGAACTTTTTAGGAAGAAGCTTGTTCTATTCTTAAAATGCTTTCAAATCTTACTCTAACTTCTTGCAAAATTATTCTTGCCTAATTTCACATAACCTTGTCTGCAGTATTTCTAACAATTTTTTTGTTGCATTCTTAGCTTCTTAAGTGCTATTCACTATAAACTTACCCTATAGAATTTAGCTTTAGTGTGATGCATTCATTTTTGCAYCTTGTTTAAAATTTAATGTATACACAGTAGAAATAAACATTAGTAATTAATTTCCCATTTTTATGAGTCCCATCATTGTAAATTAGATATTTTCCAAGTGTTTATTTGCTCTTTTTCTACCAGACTCAATTTCTAGTTTTTGTTTGATAGTGGAGTTTGTGATTGGTTTGGAATTACTTATAGGCTGATTAACTTGARTAATCCCAGGCAAAGAATGGAAAAGAAAAAGTTTGTAGGGAATTCCATTCCATTCCTTTTGATGGTCAGCATTGTATTATGGATGACAAGTATCATTAGATGAATTTTATATCATTCTTCAAGATTAATGTTCATAAAGGTATTTGTACAGATGTAATATATATTTTAGATGCAAGTTGTTGGCTTTGCTAGAACACAACAAACTATCAGARTATTATGGATAGAACACATGTAAAATGGATTTAAATCAGCTAAGAGACCTCACAAAGGAGCTAACAATGGGAAATAGTCTTTGAAAGGCAGTATTTCTGGCAGGGTAGAAAAGTATTATGTTCTTCAATATTCTTATCAAGAATGTAACATAAATATTGTACTACCACTCAGAACATTTGCCACTGACAAAATGATTATGGCTTAATAAGCATTGACAAGGACAGAGCCATTATGCATAGTAATACAGCTTGTAATGGTAAGCATCAGCCATTATAATAAACTACATGTTAATGCTGCTGTAGTCAAATGTATTCTTGTAGAACAGGGAAAATAGGTTATAACTACAGAATGGACACTATGTCCAGGAAGGAAGTGACTTTGAAAAGGCTTTAAAAATAATGGTAGTAAATGACTCAACAGAAGCTCCCAGCAAATGCTATGTAATATAGGATAAATTTGGTAATAATATAAAAATTACTTTGTGCATTGCTGAGGCTAGTATGTTTTCATTTTTGATTCTGCAGTGTGTTCTCATTAATTCTAGTATTTAAATTGTAAACAGTGTTGAAGAACTTRCAGAACGTAGAGAAGAGCTTCAAATGTGAGTCAGGCTAGAGAAACACCTGTAAATTAGAGACTTCAAGGTTGGCTTGCTGAGCTACTAAAAAAGAACTTAATAGGATAACTGTTAGCGTACAAATAACTTCATTGGATGRAGGTTTGTGTACTAAAGTCACTTTAACGCAAACACAGCAAGGACTAGAACCTCAAGTAGAGTAAATTCGTAATTGAAAACTGTGAAACAAGCAACCAGAGAAAGTGATGGCTTTTCTTTCTCAAAAAGTCTTCAGACAAAGTCTGAATTGCCTTACTGTAAAGTATGTAAGCCCATACAAGGCATATAACAAATTGCTGGAATTAAAGACTGAAATTCTATGACTGCAACACGGAAATCAGAATAGCTCATTTAAAGTAAATTTCTGCCCTTAAATTTAAAAATACGTGGTAATTTCTGAATATTATTSCTCAGATTAGAGAGATGCATTTTAATTTATTGGTTAATTTACTGAAAAGGTATGCTGAAAATCGGGTGGAGAAAAATAGCGCCTCAAAACAATCTCTCAGGAGAAATTGGAGGAGTTGAAGGGAAAATGCCCAAACTATTTGCTGTGGTGATTTAATCTCTTTTACAACAACCTACAAAACTGTTTTTACTTAGACTGGGAAAGAGCTGATGGACATAAAAGAGTGCAAGAAACTGAGCTGAATTGAAAGAGATTTTCTGTTAAATGAGAAACAGCAGTCACTGAAGTGAAGCTAAACTGAAACATAGCCCTCTCCTCTCCTTTTATTCTTTCCACTGAGATTGCCTAAAGAAGCAAGCTCTGCTTAAACTGGAATGTAAGAAAAATACGCATTTAGATCATTTATTGTTTTAATATTTTTAGAAGTTTTATATCTACTGCTAAAGATGACTTTTGGCATGAGGACTACTATGTCATTTTATACCACTTAATACAAATTTCCAGAGGAAAAAAATTCAAATGCAGAAATGTAGTCAGACTTGAAGCTGGATACATACAAAATTATGGCTCAGGGCTGAAACTTAGAGAGAAATACAAAGTCCTCTGGATATGAAACAATGTGGGGATAGAGGTTGCAGTTGGCCAGTGTCATAGTTACTCCATTTTGCTTTCAAATTCTCCATACTCTCTTTTGGTCTTTTTGACTGAAAACGTAATGCTAGAACCCAAGATGCTTAGTTTGTCTTTTCTGTGCAAGCACTTTAAGGTTCAAAATTCAAGAAAAACAATGACTGCAGCTCTAGTTGTAAATAGTCACAAGATCTATCTGTGACATTTATTTTAACTACATCTATTGTTTCACATTATTTCCATGGAAGGAATGCTAAAAATTAATCTGTTTAAAAAAAACCAAAACCACTAGTTTTTTGTAATCAGTGCTGGAGGATTGGATTTTTTTTTTCCTACTTCTGCTAGARCTGGGTAGTAGTTGTAATACATACATTTTCAAATAAAGGTACGAGAATTTTAAACATTTTAAAAGGCTCTTTCTAGCAGTGGAGATGTAATAGACTACTTCAGAGTCCTCCTTTCTCCACTGTATGTAGAGAACACTGCCACTGGAGAAAAAAGGAAAAGAACTGTGTTACACCTGATGGCAGCAAACAACTAAAAATTCAGAGTTCAGAAGCACTAAGTGACATGGGACCCATTTTCTTGGGGCAATCTAATAGGCTGTGAGGACAGCAGGGCATCACTTACACAAAAGAAGGACAACTGTGATTTTGTTGATGGAGTGTCCTCAGCAGGGCATCTCAGGTTTCAGGAATGGTCCATGCTAACAATAACTATCTTTCTGAGGCTGTGAACTGCCCTGAAAATGAATATGAGCCCTTGCAGCATTGAAATGAGGAACTTCAATTTCTGCTGAATCATTTTTCTATGTCTTGGAAGAGAGTAGCCATGATAGATGCAATGCAGCGAAAGAACAGGAGCTTCTGGAGTTCCATGCATATCAACAAGTTCCAAAACTGCTATCCCTCCATCTTTATTATGATATAAAAGCTATCAAAATCCAAATACCTCCTCTCCCACCTCCTTTCAACATTATGGAGCTTAATACATAGCATAGTTTGTTAGTTTGATAGTATTTTTATAAAACTGTTGTTAGTACACATCTGTGGGATGATGCCCACTTGCAAACCTCATAAATAGGGCTAATGATATCCCCATTTGAGAGGACAGAAAACTCAACAAGGAGGTTGTGACCTGCCCAAAATCGCACGAGATTTACTTATCTTAGGTATCAGAGGCTAGCTTAGTCCACAGATTTACCACTGCATAGCCCATAAAATCAAGAGCTTTCAACTTAAGGAAAAAAAAACTTGAAGTAAAWCTGTATGTAGGAGGGAAAACAACATTAAGTAAATTTTCAGGTTGGTAGTTGTAACCCAGTTCTAACCATCAACACAGAGGTCTTGTTACTACTTTGAAAATGTCAGCTCCATGTTGCTGCTATGCCCAGTGGCCACTCATAAAGAGAAACGTAAAACTTAAGAAACAGAAAACAAAAAATTAAGACAGCCTTCTGCTAAAGTAAGGCCTTACTAGTTATGAAGTTCACATATATCTTGGCTCAGAAATACTCTCACTCCCAAAAGCATTTGGGAAAACCAGAAAAAGTTGTAAGAAAAATAATAAGCAATATGGGGCAGGTTCCTTACAAGGATAGACTGAATAGACCAGAACTCTGCAGCTTGCAAAAGAAATGCATGCAGGGAGATCTAGCAGAAGGCCTGTAGCATCATGAATGGTTTGGAGAAAATGTTTAGAAAACAATTTAGTTATTTTTCATAGCACAAGAGATAACAACGTGCCAAGGCATTATCAGACATGAAAGTGGTTAATATCTCTAACTGTGGAGTGAGTTTGGKTTTTTTTTCAGTTGATTTTTTTTTTTTTTTCTTCCAGTGGCTATTCATTGGTCAGAGAAGTGGAATAATTTTAAGGGTCTGCTCAGGAGAATGTGAGTAGACAATCAGTTTTAAGCTGTTTCTAGTTCTTTCATTCTAAAAACAGAAGCACTTAATTTACTTAATTTACCTTCTTAAATGTTCGCTATTTTATCTCTTTATCATGTCTTCTCTTACCCATCTCGACTTTAAAGAAAAATGTCCTATTTTTCACTCTCATATTATATTTTTTTCATAGTTTTGATCATTTTTGTTGCTCTTCTCTAAAGCCCTTTGGTCTGTTATGTACCTTTTTTTTTTTGAACTGAAGACAATAATTGAGGGAGGAAGCTGTTTTACTCATTTATAAGATAGACTCATAATAACATACCTTCTGCTAGCAAAATAAACTTGCTTGACTGAAGAAAAAAAATCTCTTTAAAATTCCTGAGACTGCTTTGTAAGCACTCAATTTAGTATTCTTGGTAGATTTATAATGCTGAGTTTTCCCAAACTTCACCCTTACGCTTTTTTTTTTCTTTGCTGCTCAATATC
Organism: Phoebastria nigripes; assembly: GCA_035582835.1. Taxonomy (NCBI): domain Eukaryota; kingdom Metazoa; phylum Chordata; class Aves; order Procellariiformes; family Diomedeidae; genus Phoebastria; species Phoebastria nigripes. The sequence goes on along the minus strand of JAYKAV010002109.1, from coordinate 2,721,815 downwards.
TGTTTAGATTAGGATTTTCCAAGGATTTAAAGGACTTATGGTACCTTTCTCCCATTGAATTTCAAACTCCACTAGACTCCTTTGAATAGCCCATTCTTATTGAAAGACATTTTCCTACTATCTATCTATTTATGTTTAAAGAGCTCTTTAGATTTGAAAGAAATAATGTAAACAACTGTTTCTTTTAAGGATTCATTCACGATTTGGGCTCCTACTTATATGTGTGTATGGATATGTATTTTAACTCCAATCCATTGCTTTTAAATGGAAGAATTTCTTTTAATTTGAATATTGAAGATTGTGAACACTGAACTTAAGTGTGCAAGCATGGCAGTCATGTCTGGAAGAATTACCTAAAACCTCCATGTGAATACAGAAAATTTTTCACACTTAACTCGTTTTTTAAATTATGACCTATAAACAATTTTTGTACTTCTTATTCAGGTAAGTGTCATGAAAGTATACTTACATGTTCCTGTTGTGTTTTATACTGCTTTATATTTCTCATCTTCTCCCTTACCAAAGCAAGATGTAAGGTGCTGCATCTCTAGAAGAGAACTCCCTTCTTTCCCTTTTATTGTTCATTAAAAAATCAGATTAGTTGGTAATGCTGATGTTCATTGTTTTGGCTCATCTGGATAAGAAGTAAGTATGAAATTCCCAGAAATACTGTGTCCAAGTGACCTGGTAAAGGAAAAAAAGAATTTCTGATTAAAAACCAAGACCAGTTAGGTATGCAAGACTGCATCTAATTTATGCATGCAGTTGCCATGACTATGTATGCGCATTGGATAATTGCTAGCACAAATGACTACTGGCATTTGCACACACATTTATCCAATTAGTATGTGCAATCAAAGTAATTTCATGCACAAATTAGCTGCACAATTGTGCATGCCTTCTGCACATGTAATTGTATGCCTAATTGGTCTGAGAGTCTTGTTCACAATGTGTGTCTTGATTTTATTGCAATATAACATAAAAAACAGTGAGTTTCATTTGCAGAAATGCAAATTTTGCATAACGTTAGCATTTAGAAATAACTCCAAACTCTTTTTCACTAGATTTCACRAAATAAACATTTCTCTGTGTGCTACCTGTAGGCAATGTGAGCTCACATTCCATAAATTAAATGACAGTTGAAAATTTAACTTGCCTTGAGTTTTTAACAATTATAGCCTTAATAAATCCTATAAATTATTCTATCCTTTATGTAGAAATAAGGCCACAAAATTGCACCTTTTTTGTTCCTTATATGCTACGTATAACATTAACAAATAACACTTTATTATGAATGCTTGCGTGCAAAAGATGTTCAAAATATTGCCACAGTTTTATATTAAAAGAAAATGTAYTAAGCACTTTATTTAGTTCATATAGGCATGAAAGCCCTATAGAAAAAATACTGGAATCAGTGAAGTCATAATTTTGTTTGATGTAATTATTCCACATTTGATCATATGCTTGAACCAGGCCTTCTTTAAAAGTTAGTTTATTTGTTTTATAATCATATTTACTGAAATAAATTTTTTAAATTCTGATTATAACAAGGAAATGGAAAAGCTTAAGAAGGAAGCCCTATTTTTGTTTAAAAATACCATCAAAATGGTATATTTTGACCAGGCTGTGTAAAGTAAGCAGCTACCATAGAGAAACTTCCTGAACATCTATAACATACCTAATTTTTTATACTGCTTTTAATATTTCAAATAATGTGGTACAGTATTTTCTGTGTTTTCTCATCTTGCATCCAGTGAGAGGTAGGCATGGGAAAAGAGATTCTAGATTGTGGCTTGGAAAATGTTTTAAAATAACAACAGAGATGTTGTCTGCCTTTGAATTTCCCTGGATTATTTTAAAAATATTTTCTTTGGTCTGGCAGTCCTAAAAGCAGTTTTCCAAAACTAGCCCAAAACTTGCTTTTCCAAAAAGAAGAGCTCTTGGTTAAGCACACCGTATCAAGGAGAGGTAATAGGTCATCAGGCACTTATTGGCAGATAAGGGAAGCTGATAGTAATCTTCAGGGCCTTCCAATATGAAAGAGCTTTTCTTATCTACCTTTGATGTGCCCTAACCTTAAGGCCATTCTGGCGATAAAAGTGTAGAGAGATGTTTCCTGCTATTTTGTTAAAAGACACTGTTTATGCCACTCTCACATTGTTCAGTGTAATTCTGATGGCATGGCAAAATTTCTGAACCGTTCTCCAGATGGTCAGTCTACCAAGGCAGCACCAGCGGCACGCGGTAAATCAGCACCTCTTGGAGAAAGACAGAATCCAGTTGTTGACTAAAACACTGTAGCTACGAGAAAGAGCAAAGCTGGCCAGATGGAGACCCCTCCCGTGGCTCCAGTAGCCGATCTCCTGGCTGCTTAACTACGAGATGGGACATGCAACATCCACAGGACACACTACGTGTAACAGAGAACGTGCCATAACTTTGTCTTTGGCTATGCTTAATGTGAGGCTATTCAGGTATCCCCCTTTAGCATTTGGACCAACAGGTTAAACTTATCTTTTCTGCTTCCAGTGTAGCTGAGCTAGTGATGTGAGTGCTAATGGCTATCAACCAATTTTCAGATTGAAATCCCGATAAGGATGCTTTGTTTGAAGGCATTTATTCATGCTTTTTTTTTTAATGAAATGAAAGAACTAATAGAAATAATCCAACGTATTAGAAAGCTAAGTTGCAGAGTTCAACATTTGTTATTTGGGAAATGTTTGTRTAAGCATTGTTTATTTTCTTCTGTTAATACATGATAGGTAAAGATAAGAATCTTGTAGCAGGGGGCCTCTTCAGTCTGTGTGCAGGTAACTAGTTTTCAGAGGGTGACAGACATTCATGCGGTGAGTTTGTTACCTGTGAGAACAGTCCTGTATTTACACTGGAAGTGGCCAGTGCGCTAAACAAACCAAAAAAAACCACCCAACAACGCCAGAGGACTGTAAGTGAAGTTGGTCACGTCCTCTCCTTGTAACAGACTTTTCATAGGGTACCCAGCGACGGTTTCAATCTTGGCAGGTTGTCACCTAGAAAAAGAGCAGTCCAATTAGGGGTCTTTTGAGATGCACAGTACTAGATTTTTTAGGGCTGCAAATGAACTTAGTATGAGTTGTGAATACTTGCTTCTCTCRGGAAAGAGGCAAATATAAACATGAGTTCCAGTTCCACTTTTCCAGCAATTCATTGTGTTTTGGGATGTATCACTCTGTCTCAGTTTATTTGTCAAATGGGATTCATAATGTAATTTTATGTTCTGGGAGAACTGGGCATATAAGGTAATTAGTACTTATAATAAAACCGTTAGCAATACAGTCCAAATAAAAGACCTCAAGGAAATGGGTGGTTCTATACTCAGTTTTTGCATAGAGTAAATAAAGTAGGGAATTTTACACAGAATTATAAAGACTGAGAGAAATATTGAATATTTGCCTGAGTGAGCACACTTTGTCTTCTGCACTAAATAAAGGGGGAAACAGTATATGGTCACGTAATTAAATATGGAATGATGATGTGTACAGACAAGACAGTTAAATTAGCGTTGCTGGTACAGTATTATTCTGCTGCTTAGGTTTTCTTTTTGAATAATTTATAATCTTAAGAAAATTAAAATGAAATGTTACTGTCTGTATGTTCAGGGGTTCCCCCCATACACATGAAGAAAAGAGGAGGGGAAAAAAAGTGAGTGAACTTCTGAGGTGAGGGAGGACTGTCTGGACACAGCTGGTCAAATTTTGTGAAAATTTGTAAGTATACTTTTGGATGATCTCTGGTCCTTAGTTGGTCTTACGGCTCTATATAGCCTTAATTTACGTATTCCAAATCCTGGCTCAGCTTTGTATGCTCTTTTCCAATAAATTAGTGCTTCTGTTTGATCCTATATTTAATAGTTGTATATTACCAGAAAAGCAGGCAATCTCCTGCTATTCTGCTTCTGCTGCTTTTCCAAATTCTGCGGCGGAGGTTGAACTCCCTTTGGCAGCGCTGCCTTACACTGACACCTGCCGGGAAGGGGCCGGGGGCGGCCGGGCTGGACTGAGCCTCGGGCATCACCGCTCCTCAGCTTTCGGGGGCCACGCTGTGTTTCTCAAAATATATGCCAGAAGCATAGCCGAATCCGAATTCGCTTGAATTATCGCTTGTTTCGGCAACATATGTATGAGCAAGAAAGACAATGCAGTGCACGAGTGGTGCTTCTGGAAGGAATTGTGAGAAAAAGCACAAATTTCAGAGTGACGTAAGTTAAAAACACCCAGCAACAGAAAATTTAACTCCTTGCAAACTAAGGGTAAACGGTATGCTACAGATTTATCACTGTCTTCTATACCACTTAGTATATCTTTTAATATTATTTTCTGTGTTTACTTTCGTATAATTTTGTGTATTAAAGTGATGATAATTAAGCACAACCTACAAGTGGTACATTCAAAATATTTCAGTAGGCAGAGGATGAAGAACTTCATTTTACACTGAAATTTGTGACTGTCTGCTTTTACGGTTGGTTTGKTTTTTTTTTTAAAGGCAAAAGTAAATGAGTAAAAAAGTGTAGTAACTTGGGCTTTGTTGAGCTTTTAAGTGAGTTAGATGTATTATACCAAAAATGGTTTAGATGTTATTTGGCTGGCCATTGTAGATAGGCTGATTTCCCCCCCCCCCGTAACAGTGTTTCAAATTAATTTGCAATGGTTTAGATAACTCATTGAAAGACCGAGCATAGATTAGACTAAAATTTCCCTTTGATATTCATAGGTAAGATGAAAAACATTTAGTGCATATACCTACCTCTTGCAGAAATAACTATAAACATCTGATGATGAAATTAGTTCCATAGTCTGTTAACTGAAGGGACTAAAGTATAAATGGATTTTTGAAACAAAATTAACAAAACAACATTAGGTCACATAATATCAAAAAAGGTTCTCTCTTGCATTATGGGCCACAAGTAGTAAATTCATTGTACTAACTGTACCCTCTACAACATCTCCATGGAAAAGCTTAGTAGCAAACAGAAATCCTTGATGCAGTTCTTGAAATGAAGTAATTTAAGGGTAACGGAGTAAGAAGTAGCTGGACCAGACACAAAGAATATTGAAAATCACTCTCTAACTTTTTAAAGAGTAAATAATCAGATTCAAAGGGCTAGCTAGTGGCACGGGAAGATAACMAAGGGCAAAATTTTGGTTTTATTCTTTAATAAGAATTGTCTTGAATATTTGAAGTATATGAACAAGAGAACTCTGCATTATGAAATAGTAATGATTATTACATAGCCGTGCTATCAAAGCAAGAAAATTAAGCCACTGAGCTGTACATATCTTTTCTTCCCTCTATGCACGCAGGTGCATGGACCATTAGGCTTTCTGTGCCACTTCCACAACCTGAGCTGTACAGTATCCTCTTCCCTAGTACCCTCCCACCCCAACATACTAAACCAGCCTGCAGTAGCTCCTCACTCAGGTCTTTGTGTACCTCACAAATTAAAGCTAAGGTGTAGGATGTAAGGTGTAAGGATTTTTATGTTAGAGTCTCTTTGCTTCCTTTAAGGATGATGAACATTATCTCTATATGCTTCACTTACAAAGCAAAGAACCAAAAATTAGTAGACAAGTATTGTAGTTTACCTTTTAACTTCTGATGGACCACATCTTGATTTTAAATTATTAACATTCTGTAATGCCACTGCTTACAACATGTAGTTGAAGTTCAGTTGCTGAAGTTCTGTTCTCAATCACTTTTTAAAAAACATGTAAAGCAGGAATCCTCCCAGTTATCCAGAGATGAAGTTTTGCTTATTTGGAGCAGACAATTATGATGAGAGCTGCCTATATCACTGCTGATTGTGTTTCTTTAAATGAGTCATCTCCTACCCCAGAAGGTACAAAGCAAATCCTATTTCTTTTTGCTTGGTTTTTAAAATTGTTTTGGGAATGCTTAGCACAGCAAAAGCCAGCCTGCTTGCACTTGTAGCACTGAGAGCGTTTTAATACTAAGCTTTCATTTGACCAAAATCTGTTCTTTTGTAATCCACTAGTTAGCAGAATAACTGGGTGACTGCAGATACTGCAGCTGATGAAAGTGTGAGTTGCCTCTGGGCATATTGGATAAAAATCTCATTTAAAAACCCAGAATCCTGCATATGTAGCACTTATACATTTTCAAAACTGTTTTCTGACAATGAGATAGCACATGCTTATATCCTAAGTAGGAAGCCTTGCACTTATCTTAGCTCATGCACAAGATTTTTCTTTGAAGATTGTGATTTCAAAATGAAATAACTTCTCAACATTTAAAGCCTAATCATAATGTCTTAAAAGAAGAGAAAACTCACATTGATACCAAAGAATGGTTTTTAACAAGTAGATACTGGAGTTTTTGTTAGAGTATATAACCAGTGTGGAGGGGAGCAGACCCTTCCTTTTGGTATTTATAAAATATTTCTTTTTTCATATTGAATTGTAAGATGAAATGCAATTTCGAATGTGAAAGACTATAAGGTACATAATCATAATTGCAGGAAAGACTAATCATTAATTTGCACCATAGGTGTTTATTAATCTCTTACAGTTTTGTCTTTTATTGCATGAGCTTATTGTAGATTGTTGGAACATGCCTTATCCTTTTAGGAAAGCAGATGCAACGTTCAGGGACTATTACAGTTAAGCCTGACTTTCATCATAGACAAAGCATAGGTATAGACAAGCAAAATAAAATTCAAACGGATCTCAAATTTGATTTGGAAAGACATCCAAAATGTGTGGATGTTTAATTCGGTTTTTATTTAAAATTAGCTTTTGTGGTGAATTTCTGATCCAGCTGAATCAATGGGCAAATTTCCCGTGGACTTAGAATCACTTAGAATGCATTTTGTGAGCTGAACTCAGAAAAATCATTGTGCCGCTGTAACTGCTTAAGGTGTGTCCGTGTGCCGAACACTGTGATGCTGGTCGCCTCAGCTCAAGAAAGATGTAGCGGGACCAGAAAAGAGCCAGAGAACGATACGGACCGACAGCGGTACGAATGGCTTCTGTATGAGGACAGCCTGAATGGCTGAGGATTGTTCAGCTGGGGAGAGAGAGGACGGAAGTGGGATATGATAATGGTCGATATAATGAAGAAGGGATTGAAAGTAAATGCAGGATGATTTATCACTGTTTTGCTTAACCAAAAAAAAGCAGTTAATTATCAGCGTGATGCTTTAAAACAAGTAAAAGGAAGTACTTTTCTGCAAACTGTGGAACTTTTAGGATTAAAAGGACCAAAAGAGATTGGGAAAATTAACGAAGCCAGAGTTGATCAGTTGCTATTAGATACAATGGTCTAGATGAAATCTTAGTCACAAACTCCTGGTTATCAGAAGCTAGGGCAGAGTTCGTGGCTGGGTAAGACCACACAGTCTAACCTGATTCTTACACTCTTTCCCTAAGGATTTGCTACTAGACATTATAAAGACAGGATACTTGGATAGATGCAATGTGGCAGTTCTCTGATGCCCTCATCTGATTGATTACGCTAGTTCCTGAAGCTTAATTCTTGGAGCTTGGAATATAGTTTTATGGGCTTGGGATACAGATGGATGGCTGACCCCTAAGATCCAAAGCCTAAACATAGACATGGTCAGAATAGAAATAAGTGCATTTTTTTTTAGTACCTAAGCAAATTGGAACAATCTATCACTGAAGTACTAATACAAGCTAAACATGGACTGTTTCACCTGAGATTCTCATGCACAGATTACGCTATGTTGCTAGATCTGTTCTATCCAAACACAAGTGACAGTGTGCCCTTCAGTATGCCTTTTGGTTGTTTTCTTCCTTTCTTCCTTTCTCAGATTATATTCTTCCCTTTGAAATATGGTTTACAATCCCATCTCTTTTTTTGCTGAGCTGGAGGTTAGTATTCTTAGTGTTTTTCTTTTTTTWAAAAAAGTGTCACATGAAAAATATACAGTTTTTTGCTTATCTTGAATGTATTTCTACTTTCAGCTTTTGATCTAAAACTACTTAAGCAGCATTATTTTTTTTACAAGAAAGGAACAGTAGAGGGAGGTGTTCTCTAACTTTCTTACTATCAACTATTCTGAAGTATGTAATGAAAATCAATTTTACCATGTGATTTGAATGATATCTGAATACAACAACTATTACATTGCACTTTAAACATTTTGTGTTTGAAAACAGAAGTTGAAAGACTGTTGAAAGTGTCCAAGATACTTAGCATATGCTCCGGGACTGAATTTGAATGTGTTTATTCAGACACTTGGAAGGCTTAATATACATTTGAAGGGAGACAGTTCTGGTTCCATAAATTCAAAAAATCATACCAAGATTGACTTTAAGACATACATTTTAATGAAACTGATTTTGGCATGTTTTCTGGATTTTGAGTCTCTGGAAAAAATGTGATCACCGTGATTATTTTTAAATTTACTTYTGAAGTTCAGATTCATTTTTTAAACATAATTCCAAATTTTGGTCTCCTTGTGGCTACTTAGGGCCAGTTTCTGTATACTTGTCTGTATACTTTTCTGTATACTTGTCATACAGTCAGGATGTACTGAGCTGCAATTCTTTCCCCTCCTTATTACTGTCCTTTTCTGCTTCCTTTTTCTTTCATTGTCCCAGCAATCCAGTGCATCCTTTTTCCCCCCCCATCTTGCCCACACTCTGTTTTCTCCTATAGTCTCCCTGCATTAATCTGCACATAGTTTTCCCTTTTGGACACTCCTTATTTCAGGGCTCGCAGTCTYATTCTGTCTCACCTGTCCTGTCCCTGCCTCCTGTGCCTTTGTGGTCATTTGCTATCCTCTGTTGCGTGCCGTTTCCCACAAACGAGGACCCTCAATTTGATACAGTCTCTTATCAACCACTTCCATATTCAGATTCGTGTTCCTCTCTACCATCTCCTTGCCATAGTTCCTAACAACAGGTTTGCTTTCATTGAACCTTGAGGGAAATAGCATCACATTGTTGAAAGGTGTGTGGTCGCAATCCCAACAAAAATATGAGGACAGAGTCTAGCCATCCTGAGTGAAATGTTCACAGAAGAACTGTAATAGTTTGTGATAAGCTGAATATTTACACTGAGGCTGGTGATAAAAGTGTAAGAGTCTGCACGCCTTGCGTAATCAGAAACATACATTTGGATGAGTTCTTTTCTGAGTGTCAGTTAAGTGGATGAAAATAGGTTTTGTCAGAATAGACATATGGATTCCTTCCCACTATTTCCAAAAGGGTTCTTGTGCAACCTCTCAGTAACCTCATTTGTAAAATGGGGGAACAATACCTGCTGCCTTCATATGGTTTTGCTCAGTAACTGGGTCTTTGAAGCATGGTCTTTTGGCTTCCATCCCAGTGCACCTGTCCCTTGGTGAAAGGGTATTTGATGGGGCTGTTTGTCTCTGTCTCTCAAATTGCTGATACGTTGGTCAGACACCTTCCCAGCTGGGGAGCCATATGTCACAATTGCTTATGTTCGGTGGCTTTGATTAGGCATTTTTCTTTCAATTAAATGAAAATTGTCAGATTTTAAACAGAAGTATTAAGAGTGTCCATTTGTAGATAAAAGGTGAAGTCTGTAGGAGCTGTGAAGTAAGCAAGCAGTACAAGTTTACGTAAAATGGGTACAAAATTGGAGACCCAGCAGTAGTTCTGAGAAGTATAACTTTTGATAATAGCATGGAGTTACATGCCCATAATGGGTACTACAATGGAATTTTATAGATTAGCAAATTATTACCTTTGTTTTGCTTTTTAAGAAGACAGAAACAAACTATTTGTTCACCTTGTTTATTCTTCAAGCTATGAGTTGTTTTATATGCAAATTATAAAGTGACATTTATTTTCAAGTGTCTGTTCTTTCCTGTATGGATGTTTTTACGCAAAGATGTTTAGGACATGTTCTCCTATTAATTTTGGGGTATGAAAGTATGAAAGCTGTTGGTACATGGATGCCATTCATCTCTGTAAATTTATAGCAAAGAATGTAAAATCAGCATTTTTTTTCCAGTCTTTTAAATTATTCCTTCTGTATTGTTCTCAATATGGTGGTAATGATGAGTGCAGATACCTGAAGCAATCTTCCGTCACTTTTCACAAGAGAAAAGAGTTTAGATGAAAGCATTTTGCAGCATGGACAGCATACAGATTTATGCAACTTTTACTTAATCAGTAGAAAGTATATATAGGCACCTTTTATAGAAAAGTGTCTACTGCTTGCAGCGTTTTTTTCCATAAACGTTAGTAAAAAATCAACGGTCAACCACGCTAAGAGTGAATGCTTACTACTTTAGAAAGAACATTGCATTATTTTGACTTTACAAAGTCAAAAAAACCAGCAGAGAAATGTACATAATGCTTGGTTGCTGACAGGTGAGTGAGGACTATGTAAGACCAGGACTATATTTTCATAGAATTTTCATGTGCAGTTATTTAATTTAGGATTGTATTTATCATGTCTACTTGATACAAGTCATGTAATTGCATTATACAGATACACCTTTATACACAATTTTTATTTGCATCCAGAAAGAAAATGTCATTAGGGAAAATAATTTCAGATCAGCTACTTTTGCATGTCTTCCTGGCACGTAAGTGGCATTTGACTAGTGTGAAAAATCTGATAATGAACATAGCAGCATCAAAGTTTGAATTAAAAATCCACTCCCTAGAATGAGTAGCAAGGCTTAAATGATGGAAACTAAACTGCTGGGTTTTGTCTTGTCTGTAGTACAGTAAAATTATATTTCATTTCTGTGATATTTCTATGGAATCTAAAAATTATTTGGTTTCTTACAGGAAAAGTTATCACAAACTGAATTTTAACTATGTCTTTCCCTACTCCTTGATAAATTGGATTTTGTGTTGCATTCAGTGCACTTTATTTTAGATTTTATGAGCACCTTCACAGTAATGTCAAATTATGAAYGAATGGGCTCATGAAGAAATACTTACTGGCCAGCTGGTAAGTGAAACCTTCTTAATCTCACAATTTGGTTAAGGCAGAAAAAGATCTTGGATTTGAATGTAGCATACCAGTATGGTCCTGTTTGGACCCCGGAATCATAAAATCTGCATGAAAGAAGCAGCTTCAGTGATTCAGCTTGTAGCAACAGTTGCTGCTTATCCATTACTGTTGGCTGTGCCAGCACATGGTGAATTGCTTCAGGTGGAATTATTGTCAAGTCTCACTCCAAGAAGGTAAATTCATAACCTGACTAACAATGGCCACTGGACCAAAAAACTCTGCACAGTTTAAGAGAGTAAAGAAAGAGATATTAAAAATATCCCAAACATCAGATGTGTAGGAACTCTGGAACCTCAGGCTCTGGCACATGTTTGTTCCACGTCTGTCAGATCTGAATGTGTTTTTTATGACATGTCAGTAGGACATGTCATTTAAGTGTTGATTTTTGGGGAATAAACATTTGAAAGTGAACAGGCTTGCCACTTGCTGAAGTATGTTTGAATGACAGCTGTTCTGTTTTCCTAAATTTCAACAAGAAAACTAGCTTGAAGTTTTCAGGAGCAAAATCTGTCAGCTTTTTGATACAAAAGAAATTTTGAAGGGCTGGAGCACTGACAGAAGTGGGAGTGGAAGCACAGTTGCAGAACAAAAATCAGAAATAAATACGGATTTACTTTGCACTTTAATTTATATTCTTGCCATATTTTAGAACCCAAAGCAGAATAGGGGTACTTTAAGGCCACTGCTAGTAAAAAATATTTTTAAAAGGCTGTGGGAGTATGTAATCTACCTTCCTCACTACATCCAGTGAAGGTCAGAGTCAACCCAGAACTGAGAATGCAAGGCAAAGACAGCACAGCTGTGGCTGTGCATCCTCAGCAGGGGGACCAAGCTAGAACCTATCCTGCGTACTGCACTTGCCATCGGTTTATTACGCTTATATGGGTGATGGTAATCCTCACCATTCTCAAAACTCTTGGTATCTGGTGCATGGTTATAAATTAATAACGCTTTGGGTGTCATATCTTTGTTTCTGCAACTGCTGCTAATGAAGTTCTCTGTGTGCAGATTTTATTTAAATTCTACTTTTCTTTTGATCTTGCTGTTAGTATTTGAAGTTGACTGATATTTATCACTGTGTTCTCACTACCTGCCCTAGTTTCCCTGGTGCATACCCCATGGCCCTCTTGCTTAATGCTGAACTGGCAAAGATGCTGGCAAACGTATCATAGACAAGCTGATGAAGTCAGACTAATGACTTAGGCTGGGTTCTGAACTTAAAGCTTTTGCCATTTTGGTTGAGGTACTTTTTTTGTTTTGGTTTTCTTTGGGAGGGGTAAGGGGTGTTACACCCAACAAAAACTCTTAGTATGGAAGCAGCTACTAAGCTAGCGTAGCTAGTCTGGCAAACTTAGTTTAATATTTGGTGAGCATTCAATGATACATCACAGAGGCCTTGAGCAAGTCAAATGAGTATTTTAATTCATAGTTTTCAGTGTGTTTCTCCTACTGTTAGGTTACTCATTTTAAAAGTGGCCATATTTTACTGTCAGTATCATTTTGAAAGAAATAGCGCTCATTTCAGTATAAATGAAAGGGAAGTGTTACCATAAGACAAATTTGTGATGAGTGTTCTTCTGTTGGTACAGATGGCATCTGTGTATTTTTATCACTATAAATCATTCACAGTTGGAGTCATACTTAGTCCAATATCTTGCTTTATGTTTATTAAAATAATCACAGTTTTAGATATGATATTAATCTCTCAGTTCTTCAGAAACATTTGGATTGGTAGATGAAAAAACATTTATTTTGAGAAAGCAAATGATACAATTATTTTCCACATATTTATAAATTTACAAATAATAAACAAACTATATTGCAAAGCAGTGAATTAGTAAGCTGAAATATTGATTTGTAAGCCTGATTTTTCTCATACAATATATTGCAAGTGTATGACTGAAAAATCGGGACTTCAGATAGTACCAGTAAATGCACTGGGGACAGTTACCTACATTTAAATACAAACTATATTTTTATATTTTTTCCCAAAAGTCCCAGTCTGTTGGTAAGATTCCTCAAAAAGTCTTGGATTGTTTTTGTACTGTGATGACTGCAGTTGCGTTCCAGCTCTGAATCGGTAATAGTCCACAGCTGTACTAGCTTAGAGGGGAGGAGAGAAAGATTTCAAAGACTAGGTTTTCAGCTAGAAGACAGCTACTTGGATCTAATAGATTTGGATCAAACTACCTTTTTATTTCCCTTCTTCTGTGGATTGCTGATGACTTGTTTGGCTGTTAGCATAACCAAAGCAGTTTATAGACTCTCTTGCATTATATAGGTTACCTCCGCTCCAGAGATGCCCATTCTCGGATTAGGAGTGCCCTGTCTATTTTTCCAGCGCCTGAGCCAAACCCCACAAGCACAGAATGGGAGAGCAGAGCCGTAAGTGCCTACATGCTACTACTCTTTGCTCTGTCTGGTGAGTTTGTCTAACTTCTACTATAATACCTACATAAAATGGACTATGAATCCCTGCAAATGATGTTGGCAATGTTCCACATTGCAATAGAAATGARCTGTGGGCTGTGCTCCCCTTCGTCTTTGCAAAATGGTAAAGAGGGAGCAGATTAGCTCCAAGCTTTCCAAACTATGAGCTACAGCCTGAAGGAAAACAAAAAGAATAATTTCTTCATTCTCTCAAATGAAAACCAGTTGCCCCCTGCTTTCCATAGGATATGTGAGGGAAGCGGGCCTGCGTGTACAAAAGATGTAAAGGGATGCCAACTGGTTATATAACCTATGTGACCTGATCAAGATAGACGACTTCTTACTCAGTTACTGTTTTTTTCATAATTAATGCAGCTTTCCTGTTCTGAACCTCAGCAATTACCCAGTTGAATTAACTTTTAAAGAATGGTATTCAAACTATGAAATATTTAAATTCAACTAAGATGTAGCCAGATAATTTTGCACCAGTAACATTTATTGAAAACTATAAGAAAATGTGTGTTTCTATAGGCAGACACACCCGACCTAACCAGTTTCAAATTTGTACACACTTGCATTAGCAAATTGTAGCTTGCTTTGCTCAACTGAAGTATGAGTCATAAAGATATCAAAGAAAATAACATCCAAAATTCCACTTTAAGAGTAACACGTAATTATAAAATTGGTTGACTCAAATGAACAGTCTTCTTCGTAAGCAGAATTATCTTGAATGACCTTCTATCTAAATATGTCTTTACACAAAGGGCCAACACTTGCTATCCCTGTTCATGTGAACCCTCCGAGCATGTCAGCGGAATTATTCAAAGGGCAGGGTTACAGAGTCAGGATAGCTTCAGCACTGCTGAGCTACTTGCATGTAAGAACGTGGGAGGTGGGCTTTTTTGTTTCTTTCTTTGTTCCTGTAGTACATATAACAAATGTACTTTAGTGTTAGAAACTCCAGATATACTAGGAGAACACGACATTTGTATTCATGGTATAAAATGTAATTAGAAAGAGTTCCCTGTCTTCACTTGATTGGTAAAATTCAGTTGCCTCGGTAATGGAGAAGGGACAAATTTTTCACTTGCATTGTTCTGACGGGAGTAATTCCATTAACTTCAGGGCAGTTACTCGGTATTGACTGCCACGTAACTGAGTTCAGAATGTGCCCCCTCAGATTTGAAAAGACTCTGAAACAGTTGTGAGAAGATCACACCGCAGAAGACTGTAATGGGGAGAAAGGAATATTTCAGAAAATAATTTGCTTAATCTATTTTATAAATTCATATTTACACATACATACATTTATATGTACGTATTTACACATCATAGAAAAAGGGGCATCAAAAGTCATAGAATTCAAGCCACTGTGACGAGCTGGGATCAGCTTTGCCTAGGGCATGTTATGTGAGAAACAATAGTTTACTATTAGGACTTCCTGAAATGGAATTCTGCACTTCGTAGTAAGGTGCAGGCAGTAGATATAAAAGTTTTACCTTGAATTAACCTAAAATTCGTAACAGAACTTGAGAGAAAAAAGGATGATCCCATATACACACATTTTCCTATAAGTTAAGAATCTTCACTGTCTTACCATTTTAATGATGGATCTATAATGCTTACCAGCTGGCATAGTCAAATAGTGGGGGTTTTTTGGTAGAAATGTCTTATAATACTTTACCTATTGAGGTGTTATTAATGTTTAGAATAAACCTAGATGTATTACATATACAGTATTATCCATGTTTGTAAACAGAAATTAATGTCATTAAGAGATAATTAGATATATTTGTAATTAAGTAACATTCTCTAGTGAAATTACATGGATTCCACTTCCTATATTGGTTCAGATGTCATTAATATTAAAATGCAAGACAGACATCCTTCAAAAGAACACTATGCAGTTGTACAAAACTTTAATTTTTAAAAATGAGTTATGAGATAGAGTTATTTTCCTGACTAAAACATCATGTAGCTTTGTGTATTATAACAACCTGCATAGAATTTGGAAGGAAGAGCTGGAGCTATAAGAGCACAGAACTGAGGTACTACTGTGCAATTCTTTTGGAATTTCTCTGTGGAAGAATAAATTTCAAACATGTCTTGTAATGCCCTTTTAATGGTGGTTACCTGTACTTTTTCAGTGTATTTCTTTACTTCATCCTTCTTCCACTTCATCAGTCATTGCAAGATACCAGCTTGCATTAACTGATTGTATAATCTTTAATAATGTCATGAGGTAATAATATTATATGTCCCAGAAAACACTATGGGAACTCCATATGAAAATCCCGTATAATTATTTCTTGCACTTGATTGTAAGTGTGGAGCAAGTCCAAATCAAAAAATCATATTTAATTAACACACAAAAAATAACTGGAGTAACAAATTAGAAATTGTCAGATATGAGAGATCAGAAGTTGTTTTCCCCACATCTGCAGGAATGCACTCAGTGAATTGATAAGGCAGATCATACAATTTTTCTACCAAATTTTGTAAGTTTGCTATTGCAAGATTTCTGCCATCTGTAACTCATTTTAGTGAGACCAGCTGTTCTTGTGTTATTTTGACCACATCCATTTCATAATTGCAAAATACTTCTCTTTTAGGTTTGGATTTGATCCAAAATAAAATTTGTAAAGCAAAAATAAAATGACAAACTGCGACACCAGATCCTACCCTGCTTGTCTCTCTCCACATTGAATGCAGTGGCTCTTACACTTTGTATTCTGGTTTGACTCATCTGTAAACGTGAATGCAGATACAAAAACACTATCAGAACCATTTTTAACTGTCTTGTTATGGTGTATATATAGCAACAGGTTATACAATAASATATAAAAAAAGTTCATTAGATATTATTGAAGCAAGGTTTTATAAATCTGTCTTAGACATCACATAAGAAAGAGATATTTAATATATGGGATAAAAAGTATCCATAAGTATTACAATGATTTAAAAATCCTTCTTGATAAATTGTTGGCTTGAATAAAAGCATGAGGTAAAAAGGAYGCATGAACAGAAAATTTTTGGCATATATTTACAATTTTTATCAAGAAAATAGTTGTTTAGATGTTTGATGTCAGAAAAATATAACATACCGGGTATGAAACGGTATTAAAGTCTACGTACATCAAAGTAATTCTTCTAATAATTAAACTTGCATATGCTCCACTATTCTGTTTAACTAAAATGTTATTTCTATAAAGTTTTTTCTCCCTACAGGTAATACGTACTAAAGACAGTCCTAATTATTTATCTTGACACAGTACTTTAAAACCTATAATAATCTGTTGTTTGCTAGGATTATAACCCAATTTTACTATTTATATTTGCATACATAGGCTCAACTGCTTGAATACTGTGACTCACTCCATTGGTAGGTGAGTACCATCTTTCTTCCTGAATCCTGTTTGTGTTTTTTGGCAAGTATTTTCAAATGAAAATGCAAAGCATTTTCAAGGCCTAATCTTCAGATGTAGTGGCTTGAAATCCATATTGCATTAGGGAGTATTCAGTAGTTTTGAATGTCATATTACTGGCTTGGAATATTATATAGTTTCTATCTTTTCTATTGAAGCTCAAAAATGTAACCTGTGTTCATTTAATTTCTTTGACATTAGCTACTGAAGAAAGGGAATATATCAGATTGAATAATTAATCCAGGGACTGGTTTACGTTTTTGATAATGCAACTTGTTCTGCAGTGGCTATGGACAGGTTACAGCATGCCTATAATTATATATCATATAAACACATTACAGCAGTAGTTTCTATAGGCACAGTTCCAGGAACAATCTGGGTTTGTTCTAAATAACAAATATAACACCATTACAAAGTGTGGGAAACAGTGCGTAACATCCAGTAAAAACGCTGATGCTGGTAGGACTATCATTTGGCTGTTATGCACATAAGAATACAAGAAAAAATTAATTAATTGGAGGTTGTTAGGAAGGGGTTGGAGGTAATTGTTTTGCCAAATTAGCAGTCTTGAAGATAAGACCAAGTTCACTAGAAAATTCCTTACGGTCACTATTTGGCAAGAATATATGAAAGGGAGGTGAATCAGCTGTTCTTTGAAATAACTGAAAAAAGCCTTTTTTTGAGAAAGCACCTCCTTCCTACCAGTCACTATTCCTTGCCTAATTGCCAGCTGCTGAACTAGTTGATGTTCCAAGTATATCAAAGGGAGTGATGGACATGTATGTAGAATGTGCAGAAGCATTTTTGGTTGGTTACACGGACCAGGCTGGGAGATACTTGCAGCTCTTTGTGACTACATTCCTTTTTTATTCTGAGAGTGAATTTCCTCTACGGCAAGGTGGCTCTTGGAATTCAGACATTAGCTTATGTTATATCTCTGCATTCAAAAATAAAAAATATATGATGGTTTCTTCTAATGATTCTTCTCTATTACTGTTTTTATCCTGATGAAATCTGGTTGGAACATAACGGATACCTTTCTTTTCCAACAACTCTTCATAATAGTCTAAGAAGGATTTCCTAACCAGTAATAAGGATATCACTGGTGGTTTCTGTGCTTGTTTAAAGTGGCTCACTGAAAAACAAACATACGAAACCTCACAACAAAAGAAATACGCTTTAAATAACTAGCTGTTACATATGCTGTAAGGAATTGAAAATACACAAGGAAAAGAATGTATCACCCTGTCAGCTTTGTCGTAACAGGAACAGCACTTGTCGCTTGTGGATATAGTTTTAGTGTAGCTCTAGTGGACTGTGCTGACCCTTTTCTATGAGCCATACAGCTCAGGAAGAGCTTGAAAGGTTCCAGCATGGTGTCAGTGCTTGATTGCCCTTAAAGCCACTTAAGAGCAGATACAAAACCTGCAGTAGGAACTGCTGAGGTCCATCAACTCATCCTTTCTTTTCCACCCCAAGTATTTCAAAACCTGCACTTCTTTTTGCTTTCTAGAACATGAATTATGGCAAAACTGATCAAATGTATTAATTTACATTCCTGACTTTTTTTATTGTTTTAGTGTTTTACTGAAGAGGTCTGAGGGATAGGGTTTAAAACATCCATTTATTGAAGGACAGTTTATTTTATAATTACGGCACTACAGAAGAAAGGAATGTATATATCTAATCCAGCTTCTTATACAGGAAAGGAAAATGGTGTAAAAATTGGAGAATAAAAGTCAAGATTCTTATTCTGGGTCTGCAGCTACAATATTATGCTTTGTGATGAATCATTTAGCATCCCTTTACTTAGTCGGCCTCCTGTAATATGGTACAAAATGACAATTTTTCATGATTGTGTACTGACTAAAAAGAAAAAAATTATTTCACATCTTTATAACGATACATAGACGCAATACAATGGCAGAGTATAGTTGTTGTTTTGTTTAATGAGTAGGAACTGTGGGGTTCTTTGCAAAGTTTCTCTTTAAAGAAAGAAATTTATCAGAATATGTTCCAAGAAAATATTTTGGACAGTACTTACGGTCTGGAACACCTTGTCTATTACAACTTTTAGAAACATGGGGCATGTGATCTTGGCTTGCTCTCATAATAACTTTGGTGATGATGCTTATCATTCTTATTACTATTATTATTTTTATATAGCTGATTAAATGTCATAACACTTGGAAATTAATGTTCTACTTAATTACAATAGAAGGACAGCTGTTAGGTGTAGCGATGACTGTTCTTTATTTCACCGTCTTTGAAGTTTAACTCCACCCTACAAAGCACCTTCTTCCTGATTTATACCCATAATTCTCTCTGTAAAATGCTTGCACAAGATTGATGTGTATTGCCATCCATTCAAAACAACACCAAGGTTACAAATCAAAACTGTTTGAATCTGAGTCACAGTAAAATTGCCTAGTCACTTATCTTTCCCAATGCATTGGGCTAAGATAATTCTGAAATACATTTCTGCTCTAGTCTACAATGAAAGTTACCTAGCACGGTCCATTCTATTGTTCTAGTGTTTTCAGACTATAAACATTTGAGTTATGAAACTAAATTACATACAAATATTTTATTAAAATTAGCCAGATCACTTATGTGCTATATTATTTTATTTTGTAAATTTTCTATATTTTCTATATAAATACCTTTAACGTAATTTCTGTCAGCTCAGTTACTTTCCCTTTGCACTGCATTTTGCTCAGTCATTAGCCCAATCAGTACTGACAAAGCCACTTCAAAATCAAGATTTGTTTTCAAATTTTGTTCATATTTTAAGAATCCCAGAACCAGGTAACTTCTCTAAATTATAATACAAAATTGATCTGAATGAGAGAAGTAAGGTGCAGGACATAAAACATAATCCATAATTTGTAAAGTTTAGGAAAAAAGTTGAAGATTCTCAACATTGTATTTTATTGTTTGTCTTCAAATACTACACAAACAGAGTAAAAACTATCATAATTACAATGATGATGTAAGTTTGAGTTACTGTGTAAGACTCCATTAGCACTCACAACTTTTAGAGGTAATGAACTCAGCATTCTGCAACAAATTCTAAATCCTTGTGAAAGCATTTASAAAGGGAATTACGGCACCATGCTGACCTTTATTTTGCATATAAAGGTTTTGAATCTTAAATCTGAAATGAAATGTCATCCTCTTTCCCACTTTGAAGACAGCAAGTTGGAATAAAGCACTCTGCTTTAATACTGTGATGGGGCTCTTGCTGTTTTTTTATAACAAAAGATTATAGTTCCTGGTTTAACAGTCCCTTGTAGGTCGTTCCCAGAGAAGGGAAGGGTCTCTCCCAGCAGGAAGGTAACATCACATGTAACCAGATAACCTATCCCCATGCAATCAGCTCTCAAACATCCTGTCTGGCCTAAGGGTAGTTTGTAACTTCCTGAGCAAACCCAAACAGCTTCCAGGCTAAGTGTAGAGATTTCGGGATTCTTTTGAGTTGTTTTACAATCCCTGACTAATTCTAAATGAGCATGTTTGGTTTGCCCAAAGAGCGATAGCCTACCAAGATAGTTGATTTCTCCTTTTGGTACTCTTTCAGATCTTTCTAGAGAGAGTCTCTGCTTTGTTTTGATTTTTTTTTTTTTTGAAGTGGGCATTTCTTTGAGATTATTAACTTCGTTGTCTTACATTCTTTAACCTGTGAAAGAAAAAGAAAATGGCGTTCTTCTCTCTGTTCACCACAAACAGTTCTAGAAATAATGGTCTTAAGTGGCAGCAAGAGAAATTTAAGCTAAACTTGAGGAAAATACTCTGATGACAGCAGTTAAGCACTGGAACAGTTGTCTACAGAGGTTATGCTGTTGCTAGAAAGGGACCGACAAACTTTAAGAAGCATTTACGTACAGCTGATCCTGCCTTGGCATAAGTGAATGTATGAAATGACCTCTCAAGGTCCCTTCCACCTTCCATTGCCGATGAATCAAGAAAAGAAAGAAAGTGTGCCTCATTCGTCTTCAGCCTCAGCAGAGGCTGACTTAGATTTCTTTCCTTTCCTTGTCAAGGCAGAATTTATGACCCTGATATGCTTTTATTCTGTTGATTTATTGATTTATTACCTATTCAGTTTGTGTGGCTTGGAGAAGTGGGTTTTGCAATCGTATGCAACAAAGATAATCATGGTGCTTTGTAGTTCTCTTTCACTTTTCTTCTGAGACTGACAAAGAGTCTTTACAATATGAACGAAATTATAATGGTCATTCTTACAGGCTTGAACTGTCATATCCATAAAAAATACACTAACATATGTAAGTCCACACAGAAATGTAACAGGAACAGAGATGAGTTTTGCATCCTCAAAATCCTGTCCCTCAAAACTCTGATTAGTTGGGAAGAAAACCCCAAACTGTTGACTCTAGGAAGCTATACTGCATTTATCCCTTAAAGTATATGTCATAGGCAAATTCAGAGTTTGTCATTAGAACTCTGAAATTCTTATCTGTGAAGCCAGGACAGTTTTTCCAGGTGGAAAGATGTTTCATTCACTGGGATGGGGGAATGGTAGTTAAGCTCATTTGACAGAGAGCGCTCTCTCATGTCCAAAATCCTAGAATGAAATTCTTCGCACGTGTTTATGCATTCGGTGAAATCAGAGGTCTTTGTACTGTGTATACTGAACAGCTTTTATGAGATATAAATACCAGCACATTCTGGTAAGTTTCTAACAAACAGAATGGTCTACTCAATCCCAATATGGTCCTGTGTTAGAGCAGATTGGATAGTACACTTCAATGATGAGAATTGCATTTAAATTTTATCCAATGGCGTGTACGGTTTACAAATTTAGATACATTGTGGGTGTATAGAAGCTGATTGTATAGCATTATTCATTACGTGCCTTATATCAAGTTTTGGCTCCTATTCTGTTCAATGATTGCACATTAGCATTCTTCTTGATCTTTGGTGTGTGAAGCTTCTTGCAGAACTGGTTTGAACTAGTCACTCCTGCTTAAAGAATATTCTTTCTTCTGTTCCTATCGTTAGAAAAACTTATTATTGATAGTTGATGGTTTTCCAGTACTCTTCCCAGTTCATAAAACTACAAACTGGATGCTCGCAGACCAGCCATGTCTCTAAACAGCGTTGACAGGTAGATAGATAGGGGACTGATGGATCATTTAGGAAAGGCTCCTGATGATACCTTCTACTTTGGCCACAGGTAGAAGGTTCTTCTGTGTCTTTCTGAGTGATCAGTTGGGTTATCAGCTGACTTGCAATTAAAATAATCAGGCAATTATTAAGTCAAGAGTTCTGGAAGTGATAGTCTAAATTGCACTGACCGCAGAATTAGTAGTTTGTGAATTAGTAGCTTGTGGGGGAGAACACAGTTATTCTCTCTCTCCACTCTCACTGTCTGCAAAGCACATGCCTCTTTCTACTACACTGAGTTTATTTTAGCCACGTGCTCTCTGGTGTAAAATGCTTTCATTCTACTTTGTGGATAATCTTCCTTAGAGACAGAGAAGTTGGGCTGCTAAGAATGGGGGAACATCTTTTCTGATAGAGTTAAGATGGTGGTGGTGGTGGTTATTATATTATATTATTATTATTATTATTATTATTATGGTTATGAGGCGAGAATTTTACCAGTAGCTTTAATGGCTGATAACAACAGCTGATAAATGAACGAAGCCAGGTATGGCATAGACCATGCACACAGACGAAGACCTAGTGCCTGAAACTTGCCACCTCTTATTTATCATTCTGTTTTTACTTTAGAAAAAAAAAAATCCAATATTCTTATCTTAAAATAATAAATCTTGTTTTTCAGATGGTATAAATTAGCATGGAAGACCAATATCTCCCTTGCAAAGGAAGTAAAAATTTCTCAAGTTGATTATCTTCAATAGCCTCTCAAGTAAGGACTGCTTTCATTATGGGTATTACAAAATATCTCATGTTGCCTTTGTGATTTTATGAAAACAGGGTAGTCTTAAAACAGTCTCTTTTAACTTGAAGTTTTTAAGCCTCTTTTAATTTGGCTTAAAGCCTGAACCTGTTTATGACTGAAGATTCTAGCTTGTTCACTGGTCTAACAGCAATAGAAAGTAGGGAAGTGACCGTTTTGACAAATATTCCAAGATACTCGTATCAATTCATGTAGGTCACTGACTAAAGTGACTAAATATAAATGAAAATGTTGCTGCTAACTTCAGCTGCCTTAAGGTTAGAGCCATGCACAACACCTTTGGATACCTAGTCACTTCTTTCAGCACTGTTCAGAATGCCAGTATTGAAAGAACAAGGGTCTAACAACCTGCCTCTTCATGCAACAGAAGTAGCTTAACACTCGGTTAATAAATTGCCCATGTAACAGGTAAGTTGAGATTGAGAAGTTTTGTCTTTCTGAATACTGAAAATGCACTTCAGGCAGAATGGAACTACTGCTTCACACAATACACCCCAGAAGCTGTTAATTTCTGAGAAGTTTGTAGGAAGGGTTTATGTTATGCCATTGTTACAGGACAAAAGAAACTGAGTGTTGAAGCAGATTCTTTAGAACTTAACTAATGCAGCAATATTACATATCACGCATAGGCTTGTTTTAATGTGTGTGTGTAGTATGCTTACTTTTTAGTACATGTATTCCCGACAAGTTATGCAAGTAAAGACTTTTCTYGACAAATATAGTAATGCACAAATAAAAACAGTTGTAAAAGAACAATTACGTGTGAACCAGATAGCAGAAAGCAGAGCAGGAAAGCTGAAGTATTACCTATGTGTGAGTAAGTTAACATAGAAAACAGAATCTGGTAATATTTAAATGTATCTCTGTAAAATGGAAAAATGTTTGAGGAAAAAGTAAATAATCTGGTATAAACATAAAAGCACCAGCTAATGTAGATTGAAATAACAGCATGAATTTTGGGTATTGTGCACATGTAAACTCATATACCTATGTAAATGATCAGTATTCTCACAACAGGGAACCTCCTCAGAGTGCTATTTGCTTAGAATAACCAATAGCCAGAGATGATAGGAAACGACTAATTTGCTGAGCTTCTTTAAATGAGGAAACAGAAGGCAGGTAGTGAAAGCCAAGACTCTTTAATCCCTCACTGCTCAACGGACTTTGCTCTTACTCTGTAGCCTTACATGGAATACATGTGTATAAAGACCTACCTTGGAGGAAGRTGCAAAGTATAACATTATTCATAATAAAAGATTAATCCTCCATATCATGATAGGTTGTTTTAAAACATCATTTACAACCCAACGGAATGTGGCTGTCTAGGAGAAGGTATATGGGGGAGGTTGCACTTACAGAATTAAAATTTTCATTATTTTGTATGACCTCTTTGAACCTCTGGTCCAGAAGGAAATTTACAGAAGTTGAGAAAAGAGCGATCATATTGAGAGGTTAAAACTAGAAAATGCTTTCTGAGTCAGAGTTACAATACTTACCAAAATGGTGAGTTGTATGTCACCCTACTGTGTACCTACATGGTTCCTGAAATTGTTAAAATCAAAGAAGTCTGACAGTCCAGTATGATGTTTCAAATTCTGAAGCTACTGCTCCTCTCGGAGAATTAGAAGTAAAAGCAGCTCTGCTAGCTGGTAGCACAGGAGAAGAGAGCCCCTGCTTTTTCTGTC
The DNA here is from genome assembly GCA_035582835.1 of Phoebastria nigripes. NCBI lineage: Eukaryota > Metazoa > Chordata > Aves > Procellariiformes > Diomedeidae > Phoebastria > Phoebastria nigripes. The sequence goes on along the minus strand of JAYKAV010002109.1, from coordinate 2,697,306 downwards.
AGGAATGCTGTGTTCGCTTGTCTGATGCACATTTCTGATGCACCGATCATTAATCATTCCTCTTTCAACTTTCATTTTCACAGCCTTACACTGTACATAAATAAGGGTGCAATACTGAAGTAAGAAAGAGTTATAGGATTAATGTTTGTGCTTCCTAAAGCCCATTTCTAACACTGAGTACATTTTACTGGCTCGGGACAGTGAGTGGTTTTACTAGCAGCATGGCACAGGGTTAGCTCTACCTCAGCACAATTAATTCTTGTATTCTAGTTCGGGTAGAGGGGCAAAACAGATTGCCCAGCTGCCACGTTTCCAATTGGCACGAGTAAAGCAAGTCTGAGAATAGACAGTTAGTGGAACTGGGTCAAAATAAAAATGCCTTCCTCAAGAAAGCCCAGCAGCTGTGGTTTTGAAATGCAATCTTTCTAATCATGAAATTAAAATTAAAATATATATTTAACTGAAATGTTTTGATTTTGACTTTTTTCCAACTTTAAATGTAAATAAAAAGTAGTTATAAAACTAAGCATAACAGCACATTCAGTCCCTATCAGCAAAAGAATCTCACTTTTTGAAGAATATGTTAAAACTCATTAGGTGTCTTGTGGGCTTAAAGGAAAAAAAAAAAAAAAAAGGCAAGAAATGTTGCCCTTCAGTGTATTCTGATACACACCACAAATCATACAACACAATCAGAAAACCAAATATTCATCACTTTACATCAGGCTCCTATCTGAATTCTTTCTTGTGCTAGATAAGCAGTCTTTACTGCAAAAAGGTTTTAAAAGATAACAAAAAATTTCATGCTTGAATGGGTTATAAAAGCCATAAAGCCTTCCAGTAAATGAAAGCTCTCATAAACAAAATATCAAGTCCTATTTAAAAGAACTGTTTCATGTTGTTTATGCTGCCAAGTTGCTGATCGTGCATAAAGTTGTTCTCTTAATAATGAGTTGGTTAGAGTAACGCCCATCATCCAAAAATGTGTTACCTTGTAAGAGATCTACATTTTAATCAGCTGATGAAACAGATGTGGGAGGATTGTCATGAGCTCTGTTTCTGAAATCAGAGAGAAGCAACTACAGATCTATGGGGAAAGAAAAAGCTATAAAGTTGGTTTCTTGCTTTCTACCTGACCAGTAAGAGACAAATTAGAAATGTAAGCTTCCTCAAAAGAGAAAGTCCTAATTTAAGGGCTCAAATTGAGTAATTTTTAAAAATGAAATTCTGCACAATGTTTGACTTAAGCAAAACCAAAAGCTTGCTAAATGCATCCATAACCTGGAAACTTTTCCATGTTACATAAAGACAAAACAGCATAAACTCTGTACTCACAGAAATAGTTGAAATTTCAGGTATAAATTATAGGAATATAGCAAAATTTAGGTCACTCCAAGGGAGAGGAACTATGGAAAAAAACCCTAAATTTCATGACAGAAAGATATATGCTTATAACCTCTGTTTAAATCTATTTAGCCAAATAATATGGTATAAAAGAGAGGATATGTAGGTCACAACGTGGAGAAAACATACTTCAGTTAGCCTCTTTGGATACTAGAACAGTGTGGCCACAGTAGCATGAAGCAGGTTAAATTGTCCCTATTCCAGTTTCTGTGACCAGATTGCCTGAGCTCTTTAGACATTATGTTCTAATCTGTGTATAGCTATGACATACGTTGACCAAAGAACTGTCTATTAATTACACTTGTTATTTTAAATTCCTATCATCCTTCATACTTGGCCATAGAAATTTTACAGCAGTTGAATAATGTGGAGATGACAATGCATCTGAAATGAATATATCTTAAACCATTCTTCTTAATTAATAGGTTACTGGGTGGAAAAATAGTCTATAAAATCTATAGTAGATTTTATTTACAGATGTTAAGAACTTACTCCCTTGCTTTTAGTAGTTTTATACAGTTTTTAAATTTTTCAGACAAATTCTAAACGCTTTTCTGTGTTATTTGCTTAATGATTTCAGATTTTCTTTAAAGGCAGACCAGCTGTTTCTGTGACACATTTTTAGTCATGTACAAGTAAAAGCAAAGATAAACAAACACCCAAATCCCTGTCTTGTTCTCCCTAAAAATCCAAAGTACCAACATTTATTTTAAAGTACGTCACAATCGCAGCTCCTTTATCTCCTTTAATAAAGAGGATTGTTCCTTAGGCAGTCTGTTCAGGAGAGGGAAATGCAAATTGTTGCTTTGGAATGGAATTCATTTCCTGCTCTTTGGTCATAATGAATGTAATATCTTTCCTTGGCGTGAAACTTAAAAGTATCTAGCGCCACAGATCAGCTGTTCCTTACTATGTTCCACATGACTGCAGGCCCTTTTCTTTATCAGTTTTCTTAGAGCATCACTGAGCTATAAATTAGAACTGGCAGCATAATATAGATATCACTGATAGGTGCTCAGAGGACTCCTGCAGTATCACGAAGAGAGGAAAGTTTAGCATAATCTTTTGCAATTTATTTTGTACGAAGCCGTATTGTTGGATAAAATTCTGTACTTAGCATACAATGTTATATTCTTAAGTTTTATTTTTTGCAGTCAATATTTGCTAAATGATGACTGGTAGTGTTTCATTAAATGAGGCATTCACTCTTTAGCATGCTGAATAAGGTCTTTAATGGATAGGAGAAAAGTTGCTCAACGTGTTTTTTTTTTTGATCACCAATCTCATGCATAGTATTAATTATCTGAAACAAAGTAAATAGACTGTTAAATAACCTCAACAATTCAAACAGGAAAATGGTTAGAACAAAAGAGTGACTTCTGCTTAAGGGTAAGTACAGTACTGTATTATTTCACTTCATAGAATGAAATACAATCTTTTGAGCTGTTGAAGATACTGACAGCCATCAGAAAAGCAGTTTCCTTCTAAAACAAAGTAATTTTATTCTGTGTTGTCACGCTGTGCGCTGTTGTTATACTATAATACAAAGGTTATTTTCCCCCTCTGCTGGTATAGCAAAAGTAGGAGGAGTGTATTTGCATGTTCCTTGACAATTTTAGATTATAAATCAGCCTAGCTATTAATCATTAGATGCAATTTTTAAGTCTAGATTTTTTGGTATATTCCAAGGATTTCCATTTCTTTTCAAAGCGTATAAACTTCAACTGATATCACAGTTTATTACAAGGAACATATTAATGGGATAAGAGAGTTTTCCTTCAAACTTGCAACAGTCACTTTATGGTCTGATCATTAGTTAATGCCAGCACAGTCAATGATAGTCTTTAAAACATACCCTAAACTCCGTTTAACCCTTTCTGCTTGCTGAATTTTCTTACCACTGAAACAATGTAATGTATAAAGAGAATTAAAGTTCTGAAATCACATAAGAAGCATTTCGGATCCAATCTTGCTAGCTATGCGTTGCAAGATACCTTGTTAAAATACATTTCTAAATAAAATAAATAAAATAATACAGCAGCTAAAAAGTCATTGTGGATGAGTATACAGTAATGCTTATATGAACGTATGAAATGATGGGCTCTGAGCAGCCTATTAGTGCTCTAGTGCAAGACTCTGTGGTCATGACAGATAACTCCAAGAAAACAGCAGCTTAGTGGCAGTCAAAAAAAGGCAAATCAAACATTAGAAGCTATTAGGAAAATTATAGAGAACAAAAAAGTAAACATCATTGCACTATTGTATAAATCCATGATTTGTCCACATCTAGAATACTGTGCAATGATCTATTAGAACTGGAAAAAGGGTCATGAAAAGGGCATTAATCACCCACGATATGGAATAACATCTCTATGAAGAAGATTGAATTGGCTGTTTTTTTCCAGCCTAGAAGAGAGAGGACTTAATGGAGAAATGATAAAGTTGTACAGACGAACTAGGGGCTGTTGAACTAGGAGTCAGAATCAAAAGGAGGTTCTTCATGCAGCAGTAGCACATCTGCTGAAGTTCCAGAGGACTTCGTGGGTGCAAGAAGTTTACATGAATTCAAGGGGCATACTGAGCAAGTCCATATATGTGATATTGGAGGTTACTGGTGAGAAAAAACCATTGTCCTTATGAAATACCCAGAGCTGAAAATAGTTGGTGAGTGGGAGAGTATTGACAGAGAAGCGTTTCACTGGCTTGTCCTCTTCAAACCCTTTTTGGAATATACTGATGGCTCTTTAGCATCTGCATTGGCTACTGCTTGAGATCTAGATGGCCTCTTGATCTGAACTGGTACAGTTGTTCTTATGTTTTTAATTAAAATATAAACAGCCAAACAGTGCTGTCCTAAAACAGTATCAAGATATTTCCTAAGAGGCGCTTTTTTTTTTTCTTTCTCGTGGGAAATAAGAGTATGTTGTGATTGCAGAGGCACGAACCAGAAGGGCAAAGGATCAGGCAGTACAAAGACCAACCTGTCATCCTTTCTCCCAGTATTCTCTATCCTGAAATTGCTGTGGAAACGTGGCAGATGGGGCTCCAGGTGCCACAGAGCCAATGCTCCCCCTACACTAGCTGGGTTTTCCCGTCAGACCTTTGCTCAATACTCATCTGTTGTTTCCCCTTCCCCACTCATCTCCTAGTGGCTCCTCTATAATCCCCTCTACCCCAGCGTGTGTTTGCATGATACATACACACAAATGTATGTATGTATATATGTATGTATGTATCAGGAGGTTCAAGCAGGAGATCTGAGATCCTGATGTTCCGGAGGTTTCTGTATGCAGAGCATCTGTAGTTGTTTAATGAAAGAAAGAGGAATTAGAGGACAAAAGATATTCTAAAACAGGCAAGCGCTGTTTTATTATGCGGTGTACCAGCTTTGCAGTCAAAGATCAAATTTTCTGTTTTCCCAGGTGTCAGGCTGCCACCTGTGTTTGCAAAAGAGTAGATTTAACTTCACTGCTTAGAAGCATTTATGTTCTTCCCCCTCTCCCCCACCAGTCACTTCTCCATCCTTAGATACTCATATTATAAGCAAAGTCTGATTTCCTCCTTCTGTCCAATTCATTCTGCCTCTGTTCTTCCAGTAAAGTATTACTCTGTATTCTGCCTGATGACAAATATTACATACATATCCACACAGAATTAAGGGCAAAAAGGCAGTTGAGAAGCAAAAGCTTTGGAAAAAAATTAAAAAGACATTCGAATCAGAAAGTGCAATTTGCTCATACAAGCAGTTTCATAAAAGGCAAGATCATGAAGCCTGACCTGCACAATATGACCACCACCAAGTAAATTTTGCTATGAACACACAACTTCTGATTTAACAAAGCTGGTCTTTTAGAAAGACAATGATCTACTTGTGATTTAAACAGCGAGTTCTAGACACTTGCCATCTTGTCTGAAAATACCTTGCTTCATCTTTAGAGGCAATTAATGGCGTTAAGCTTTTGTTGGTTAAACAAGAGCAGAGCTCTGTAGCCAGGTTGTCCCAGCCATTTGGAATGAGAAGAGAGGTGTCGTCTTGCTTAGATTGCTTTCTCTGCCAGGCATTGTCCCCCTATCAGCGCAGTCTGATCCAGGTAGCCCAGGGTTAAGAGGTTAATAGGAACAAAGTGGCTGCACTGGGCTATCTGGATCAGTGTCTGCAGACAGGCACCTTCCACCAAACCTCAAGTGCATTACGGCTCTTCCTTCAAAGGGAGGATCAGAAAACCGAAGCCTCTGCTTACCAGCTGGTTCTGACTTCCCCTTCAATCTCTAAAGCCTTCCTTTCAGCTGAAAGCAGATTTTTATCTCTGCCTCATCAAGTTGCTTATGGGGTGCAGCTGCCTGCCAGTTTGCTGGCTTTTTAACCCTCTCTCCTTCAACCCCTTCAGAGAGTTTCCCAACCCCGTATGACAAATAATTTCAAGAATTTAAGTGTAGACACCAGAATACAACATTTTTTGTAGTGGTTTCCCAAGTGAGTATTTTTCTCTCCTATTTTATATCAAAATACAGTTTTATTCCTCCTAGCCGCAGTTGTCACAGCAAGAACTCATACTGAACAGTAACACCCTGTGAGATGCAGAATGCAGTATCATTCTTGGTTTTAGATGTATATAAAACTTTGGTCACATTAAAATTCAAGTGCTTTGTTTGAGGCTCTTTCATTAACTGGTACAGATCACCGTGCATATATTACTTACTGTTATTATTTATGACTCCAGTAATCCTTGCCACATCTACAAAGTTTTCCGGAAGTTATTCTGTATTTCCATAACAATAGGATGACTTAGGGCTTGCTTTCTGCTGACCCTTCTAAGAAATTTCCAAGACACTCTTTATTAAACAGGGCAGCGTACTGCACGCTGCTAAGATTCTTGAGCTGGCTAACCAACAGCGTTCTCCACATTTTCAATTACAGCACTTTTTTTCCCCTGAGGAGTATTACTGTAGTTTCTGTAGTTTCCTACTGAAGCATAATACAGTTTCTTATGGTTTGTGTAAAATAGAGACTGGGCTGTTGTAACCATATTTTATTGCTTTCCAAGAGATGGTCTTTTTTTAATCGTATTGATGAGAAACCATCAATAGCTTTTCCAAGCTGGTGAACCAAGAATGAGGTTTTAAGAGAATGTAGGTTTTCTTTGCATATAGTTCCTTTGAAACCAGTGGGATAGAACTTGCGTCAAATGCTTTTTATATGCACTCATATGTAAACTAGATGTCTGTTTGTTTAATGCCTGAAGAAAAAGTGAAACTTTTTATATTTGATGAATGTCTCCAGATGTCATGATACCTTAAAATACTGAAGTGTTGTAGGACCTCATCCTAAAATTCATAGCTTCCTAACCGCCTGTTGAGCAGATTTTGTGAGCACTTTTTAATTTCTGAGACAGAGCTTTCAGTGGATGGCCCATGTAATGCCGTGGAGAATAACACAGCCGGTATTGCTCCATTACGTCAAAGGTGTTTTGGCAGAACATGGTACTATAGAAACTATTTTTTGTTCTGTGTGACTGTACTATGTGACCTGAAAGCATAGTAACCATGTAGGGGAAACAAATTGACAAAATTAAGAATCTAAGGTTTATTATTAAGGATAATATTTATTACACAAGATTCTACAATTATGTTATTGCTACATTACCTTGCAGAACAAAGTTAAGTTCTCGGTTAGGGCTTGCCTGATGCGGGCAAAGGAACCCAAACCAAAATATTTTGGATTGAGAAACTAACTGGAGTTCACATTCTTCTCTATGGAGTGAGATTTTGGATAACTAACTAACTCCATCCTTTACAGATAAGCGCCATGTTGTAGTTGACCTGTGAAGATCAATCCGGTTACCTAAGGCTGCCTGTCCTCTGTGACGCAGATGCAGGAATGCATGCATTTGGAAAACATACTCATTTCCCAGCCAACTGCTGCTACAGGCAGAGTTTGCTGCGTGGGGGAGAAGGCTCCTGCAGATGCACAGTGCTCTGCGGGAAAGTTCATAACCTCCTGCTAAAAGTATTTGAGTCATTTAATTGAGTAGCAGGTAACTACTACAACTACACACCTTGTAAACAGATTAATAACAAAGGGCTTTATTAAACAGCATTATGCTCTATTTTTCTCTGCTTTTTCCTTTAGCGAGGTTTCATTACGGTGCTGTATCAGAAGCCTGGAACTGAGGCCGGTATCTGCTACTAGGAGAAGTCCTTCGCCACGGCAGGACCCGAAGGCGAGAGAGGAAGGTCCATCTGCTGCAAAGCAAGCCCGGGACGCCTGCCGCGACCCCGGGGTCCGGCCCGCCATGTTGCGCCCCTGCTGCGCCCCCCCCCGCCGACGGCAGAGGTGTAAGGCGGCCCCGGCTGCCCCCCGGTCCCGGGCCGCCCCTGCGCGCTGCTAGCGGCGGGCCCGCTGCCGGCTGGCCGCCTGCCCGGAGAGGGGGAGGCGGCCGCGGGGCTCTGCCACCCGAAGGTGTGTCCTGCCCTAGGCGCGGCTCCCTCGCAGGTACTAATCGCCGCCCTGCCCCGACTCCTTCCTGCATTTGCCGCCCCGCTCCCCCTGGAGCCAGCGGTCCCTGCGCGCGGCCGGGATGTACGGGGGCCAGCAGCAGCTGCAGCCCCTCACGCTGCCCCCGCACCTCCAGCAGCAGCAGCACCACTACTACCGGCGCCAGCAGCACTACAGCACGCTCCCCGCCGCCCGGCGGCCCCTGTCCTGCCCGGAGCCGCTGCCCTGGCCCCTGCCCTGCCGCGAGCCGCCGCCCTGCCCGGAGCCGCTGCCCCGGCCCCTGCCGTGCTTCGAGCCCGCGCCCCACCAGCAGCAGGAAAGCAGCGTGGCGTACGACCGGGTGCGGGCCTACGGCCCCGGCTGCCGGCGGGTGAGCACGTCCTGCTCCTCCCGGGCGGCCTCGCCGCTGGAGTGCTCGCACGGCTACCAACAAGTCATCTCCGGCTGCGACCCGCCGCAACAGGTACGGCGGGGCGCCGCCGCGTCTCCTGCCCACCTCGCCCTCCCTGCCGGGGCGCTGCTCCCCTCCTCCTGGCCTGGGCTGCGCCGCCGCACCTGCCCGCCCGGCCGCCCCGCGGCAATTCCCGCCGCGGTGCCCCGTTCCCGCCCGGGCTGAGGCGGCGTCGAAGCCAAAGGCCGCCCCGGGTGCCAAGGCGGCGCCGGGCCGTGAGCCAGACGCCCTTGTGCCGCCGGGCACGGCAGGAAGGCTGCGGGCCTCCTCTAGGTTCTGCCCGGCGGAGAGGAGGGCCGGGACGGGTTTCCCGCCGGGGAGAGCGAGGCCGGGCGGTGCGGAGAGCCCCGGGTCGCGGTCTGCGGTGGGCCCGGCCGAGCCCTTCACAACCCGCCCTGCGTGTGCCCGGGGCTTTTCCTTTGAAAATAGTCGTTTTACCTCTCAGGTTGAGCGGAGAGACCCGCCCGTGCCCCTGACGGCCTTAAAAACACTCGGCCCTTCCACAGAACGCCCGTCTGGGAAAAACCACGGCTTTTCCGTCTCGGCGGAGGAGGCCTCGGAGCGCGGCCCGCCGGAGCGGGGGGCTGCGGCGGGGAGGGCCGGCCTGGGCCGCTCACCGCCCCGCGGCTGCCCTGAGGGGCCCGGCCCGGCCGCTCCCTGCGGGCTCCCGCCACCACCCGGGAGCGGAACAGGTCGTCTTCAGACCACACTGGGGCTTTTCCCTTGGCAGCGTGCATGCCCCAAACCCGYAATTTCTTTAATCTTCCAGCGGTGGGCTGTGAGCCTGCAGGAGGGAGGGCGGGAAGCCGCGGGTCCCGGCAGCGCCTGCCCGCCGCGCCGAGCGGGCTCATCGTGCGGCGCAGATCAGAGCAGGAAAGACCTCTTCCTTGAAACGGGCAGCTAACGAAGTAACTCCTGTCTCAATCGAGTAAAGAAGGCTTCGTACCTCAGTAACCCGTTTTAATCCAGAACTCTTAAAATGAGTTTCTCTTTAAATTTCTCCTTTTCGTTTGGTTTTGAATGGCTCGGTCAATCCCATATTTGTTTCCTGTTTGGCAACTCCAATTTGCATTTTTTTTTTTTTTAAACTTGAACTTTCAGATACCTTTGTATTTATATAGATATGTAATACCTCTAAATGTTGCAGTATTTTTGCCCATTTTGTCAACGGAATAGTAAAAATCCAGCCCACGCGGGAGCCGGGCGCTGCTGCTTCCACAGGCTCTGGGTGCTCCCGTTCCCACGGTGGGATGGACACAAAAACACTTTTCTGCTTACTTGGTGCTACTCATGTAAATACGATATAAGGTGTGCGTGCTTAATAGCTCTGTTTAAATCGGTGATGCTAATAACACGTGTGCGGCTAAGCAGGTGGGGAAGTAATAGAGTACCTTTAGCTTTGCTTTAAAAGTCTTCACAATGTAGTTTAGCAGGTTTGCTGCTGTGTCTATATTTAGGGAATGGCGTGAAGGAATTGATGGAATTTAATATAATTTTAACATGCGATTAATATCTTAGATAAATCTTAAAAACAAAACTAGAAAGCAATGACTTAAGAACAGCTTTGACTATGAAACAGAAAAGGAGGTCAGAATTTATTCTTGAACTATTTTTTTCTCTAATACTTAAGACTATCGTTAATATCAAGCAGGATTGGTATCTTCAATATGAGAATGTTTGTTTCAAGTTGAACTCTTATTTAATTTTCTTTCCTGTAGTACAAAAATAATTAACTATGAAAAAGAACAGAGATTAAGACCAGTATGAAATCTGATCTCCTTTAAAAGACGTATTTGCATCGTTTAAGGGCTGCCTTCCTCTGCAGGATGGCTTCTGTAAATTCTGGGCAGTGAACCGCTTCACTAATAGTTTTATATGACTTGGGTATGACAGGCACACTCCCGCTGTGTCAAAGCTGTTAATCCCTCTTTTGCAAGATGTGGGGCAGGAGTGTAAACACTGGTCTCTCACCTCCCAGATAAGTGATCTGCTCAACTAGGCTAGATGATAGTCTGAATTGCGTTCAATTAATTAAATATTCATTAGAATAAATACTGCAGTCCCAGGCTTCCTCTACTCAGATAAGTACGTGAACAATTTGATTATAGACTCAAACACTGTCTCTGCTCTATGAAGTATTTTTAATTTTCAACATCTGTTTTAGTCAATCCATTAAGTCGTGCTGATGAAAAATAATTTCTTGCTGAAGTGTTTTGCTGGATTAGACTTTAAAGACAAAAGAGGGTGTAGTTCAAATCAGGCTTTGTGTGGGTTGCAGTTTTAATAGTGGAGAGGGAAGGTGCTTAATAAAGATTATTAGGAAGTTATTAAAGAAGAAAACGGTAACAAACAAGGAAGTCAGCTGGGAGTAGACAGAAATTGCACGCTTGGTGCTGAATGGGAGTTGTCAGAAAGAAGTGCTGGGAAGAGCGTAGGAAGTTTCCAAAGAGTTGCAATGTGAAGAAGTACAATTCTCTTTTTGATTCCGTTGCCCTTTGAGCAGATCACGTATAGCTGCATAAACTGAATAATGTAACGATACCTAACTCGCATAGATGTTTTAACTTAACACTAGAATTTTCAGTTAACGGCAGTTTAGAGCTGTAGTTTAAGCTTCTTACTGTTGATAAGGCAAAGAGTTATCTTTCAGCAGTATTTAGTTTACTTCTGCAGAGCTTTTGTAGATTAAGGATAACAAACGTCTACATCACTGTTAATATGCTGTTTTATTATTTAGTTACGTGGTTGGTGTGTTCTGTGGTGTTTATGTATGTTTTTAATAAGCTAGAGGGAGGGAAAATTTGAAACTGGTGTGTGCAGATAGTACATGATTGAATTTTTTTTGTGGTTCAGGATTCAGTTTTCTTTACTTTTTCGGTCTAATTTTGTTTTATCCTTGATGTAGAAGCCAAATGCTGCTCCCAGACATGGTAAGCTTCATCTGGAGTAATTCATGGCAAATTTTGCTCTCGTCTGCTTGATCTAAAGGAATAATGTTGTTTAGAATAAATTCTCTTCCAGTATGGCTTACACGTACGAACCCTTTCACCGTGGCCATGAAAAAGTGATATATGGAATGGCACACACAACATGTCTGCTGTCAGTGCAGAGGGCAAAATCCTGAAAGCCTTTGTAGGAGTTGTCTGTGTGAGAAATTTTGGGAGTAAGATCTTTTCATGGCTGGGCTGGGTTCTGTGAAGTGCTCGGGGCTCTCGCCTCCCTTTGTGAAAATGGTATAATATTAACCGGCTTGTAAGATTTGTATTGTTTGAAACAGCCCTCAAATGTAGCCTGCCATTTCCATATTTCAGCTGCCAAATGTAACTCATAAATTCTGATTAGATGACTGGATTGCTTGTAATTAACAAGACAATATGTTATGGATAAAAGGTTTTGGTATAGATGAAATTCTCACCTTAATCGCTGGTTTGTCTGAAGCTAAGGGAAACTTGTTGAAATAAAAGTTAGTGTACTGATTGGTTTTTCATAAAACTTGCACACAATAACTGGATAAATCTATCAAACGCTTATTTTAAAATTGTAAAATCTTATTTCAAGATCTTAAAGACTAGCAAAAATCATTATGAAAGTGTTAGCATACACCTTTTGAAGTTATTCTTRCAAACGTAGACCCAGAACTACCGATCACGTTGTTACAAATCCCAAACCCAGTCATGCCACAGAAATCCACAACAGCACTGGGCTCTCCCCATTAAAATCCCACCCTCCCCTTCCTTCTCCTAGTTCGGAAATGTTGCATCTCCAAAGCGTTGCAGGAGATTACAGAGAGTAGCCTGAGCTGTGCCCCTTGGGAATGATGGAAAAATCTGTAATAACCCGAGGTCGCCTTCCATCGCAGTGTTCCTCCTGCAGCACACTTGCGCTGCCGAGGGAACAGCTCCAGAGGCCTTGGGGAAGGCACCTCCTTGTGCAGAGCGAGGAACTGCGTGTGGGTAGTCCAGGCTGGCACAGAGTCACAGAGTTTCTGGCTTCTCGGTCCCCTCCCAGCCTGTGCAAGTCCAGCCTGCTTGGCTGGTATGGGAGGGAGGGCAGGCAAATCYGTGTTTGTGATGGAGCGAGGGAAATGTATCTGCATCAAAGTTCTTTGGAAATGAAAGAGTTTGGGTATCTTAAAAATAAGCATGATTTTATCCAAGCAGAACTTTCTTAGGTTCTGTATAATATTCCACATACGATTAGACTATCCTTTTGAATATTATAAAAGTATATTTAAGCTTAAAATGCTCTAGTCTTCTCAGTTCTGAATGTATTCCTCTGAGAACACAKAGGTAACTAGATAAAATAGTTTTACACGTTATTCTCTCTAAACTAGACAGTGTGAGTTATGTATTCCACGGCCCTGTGGCAGCGTGTTTTAGTTTAGGCAGGTTTGTCCAACTTTTCGGTAAATTGAAAATGTGTCTTTTAATTTCACGCACAATGCTCATCATGTTTTCATGTGCCATACAGTGGTAGGCAACTCTGAATAACAACAAGTACTGCTCTCCCATGGTACTCTGTCGTCCTAGCACCGGAGTGCTCCAGGGTGGACAGAGCCAGTGGTGCGAGGCTCAGCGCGAAGCTCGGAGCTGCCTCGCCTGGGTCAGAGGAGGTGCTGGGAGTCAGGGGTATGCCTGCTGTGAAACTGGTGAGAAGGAAATACCAGTGGGCATTCATTTTTTAAGTATTTTACTTTTTAGTTCAAATTCTGTAGGTGTCAGAGTGATGTAGGAATTGGGCTGTATGTTCTAGATCTCCATATTGTCTCTTTTCAGTGTTATGTCCCGATACAGAGAGTTCTGCTGGCGTTGGTGGGTTCCCTTCCTTGATGGACCTACCTCAAGTAGACAGTGTGTGCGAGGAGGAGTAAGCAGCTTTCTAAGTTTTATGCAGCAGTTATAATTTTGAGATTTCTTAATTACGATGAYTGCTGCTAAAATAGTTTCTTTTCTACTTTGATTTCTCTTTCCTGGTGCTGTTATGATTCACTGTTGGGAGGTTTGGAAAACCGCTTCAGGCTTCCTAAACTTATGCAACAGTTCACAGCTGGAAATCTGTCCTAGTTCAGAGCTGCTCTTGCCCAGTTAAGAAGGTCTCCGAGACTGCACTGCAGCAATATAAGCTTCCCAAGCACTGCCCACGGGTTAAGGGAAGAAATGATTTGTTATGAAAATTGGAAGTTTGTACTGTGAGGAAGAATAAATAGTATGCTGTAAACTAACAAATTGCCCAATCCTTACGATTAGATTCAGTGGGAATTTTGCTTACTTGGATAAAGAACTGGATGTGGAGACTTCAAGCAATGTGTACAATTTGTTACAACTGCTCGTGGTCCACAAATTGGAAGACAGTGTTTGCAATTGCTTGTAGACAGTGCTGGGGAAAAAAAAAGTGAAAGAATCTATTTGAAAAGGAACAAAACTGCTGCCACTTACGGATTTCTGTAATTTAAAAAGGCATATTTCATTTTTCATTCAAGAATGTGCAAATGTGCCATGCAGGCATCTTTTTTCATAGGTGTCAATTATGGCGTTTTGTGACCACTTTTTGAAACAATTGCCGCTGCTTGGTGCGTTGGATAGTGACGTGATGTGGTTTGTTGGCAGTTCCTCTGCTCCTTTCATTTCAGCGTTAAAGCAAAATACAAATTTTCTTCCCGTGGTGGAACAAGAAGTGGTTTAGATGTACATCCATTTACACCAGCTGACCTTAATATGTAACGTGAAAGACCGTAAGTAAAAGACAGTGTCTGTGGAATAGGGACATGTGATCCTTGAAGACCTAGTCCAGTATGTCAGCTTTGATTTGTATCCTATTCTCTGGGYGCTTAAAGAAAATAAGGACTAATTCCCTCAGACCTGTGAAGAGGTGACTGAGAAAGAAGAAACTCTTAAAACTGAGAGTAACAGATTGCGTACTGCCGTGCTGTATATGGGTTATTTCCTTTGGGGTGGAAAGGCCCTGGCTTTAAAACACTTTTGGTGATTTCAGCCAGTGGATCTCAATATGTTTATAGCTGATGACCATATTCAGATTAATTTGGGAATCCATGTAAGCCTGAGCTCTGAGCATAAAAGGTTTTAGAGATTAAACTGCAGTAATCACTGAAACTTACTTTCTTCCCTGCAGGGCACTGTTCGAAGGATTATTATCGAGAAYCCTGATCAGGTAGGAAAACTGTTCAGTGCTGGAGTTCTGCTTGTGTAACTCTTCCTCCCTTAATTATCCTGATTCAGTAAAGTGCTCAGCTGCCTCCATTGGGGGACGCTAAATATTTTGAAATCACATGGCCCGTAGCTCTGATGGCGAGAGATGAAATTATTAGGGATTGAAAATACTACAGAATCGCCAGTCAGGCTTCCTACCTCTCAGCAGTGAAGTCTCTATTAATATGCTTCAATAGTATCGCTAGCGGAGATGAATTTCTAACTGTTTCTGTTATGCTTATTTCAAATACTGTCTAGATGGAAGCACRGTCACTTTGCTTCCAAATGGACATGCACTCAAATGTACGTATCTTAAAGAACTATCTCAAAGTATACGTGTATTCAAATTACAAAAATCCTTTATCATTTTTCAGTCAAAATTACACTAATTCTGAATTTGCTGTTTGACAAACATTTATGAATGTTTTTCTTAAAATGTTTTACAGGAGCCATTATCCCCATTTCTTAGAGGGGGGAATTTCTGTCCTGGAAATAATGTCATCTATGAAAAGACAATAAGAAAATACGAGCTATTAAATCCCCACCAAGTAAGTTGGTTGTTTATATYATCTATTGCAAAAGAAAACTGAGATGGTAGCAGAAAAGTAATGTTCCTGGGTTGGGTTTTTTTTGTTGGRAACTACTGCCAACGTGAGACTTGCCGTGTTGAATTATGGGACATATTCTCAAAGTAAATGAAACAATTTCTGTWTGTAAGGAGAGCAGAAGTTGGAAGGTTTGCTATATTTTTACTAAGAATTTTATTATTTCAGACTAGTAATGAAAACTGCTGTTGTATCTCTAGCACTGTCAGTCTTTATCTGAATACTGGCTGAGAATTAATTTCTTGCAGTAGCTCCACAACAGAATAACCAATACAAATTTTTACACAAAATGAATTGAAAAGACGAATTTTAGCTTTCTCTTTTTTTTTTTACTAATTCTTGAAAAAATATATTTGGTAAAGCTGTCTGAAATTTCATCTTAGAATTGGTATTTTGTCAATAGCAAAAATATTATTTCCTTTTTTATTGCTCTGAAATACCGTTACTTTCAACAGCAAAAATTTTGAAATGAAGGCTATTTCAGAGTGATTAATCTTATCTGTTTGGTTTTTTTGTTTGTTTTTTTTTCACTTAAGTTTTCATTCCATTCTGGGTTTTAGATAGATAAATTAGGTGTGATAACCATACCCTAAAGTGGAAACGGAAAAAAATTGGGGTAATGATGAATAATAGCTTCTTTCTTCCCACAGAATAATAAAGTGTGGAGTCTAGTCCTGGAAACCGTATTTCTACTTTTTTTTTTTTGTTACTCAGGGTGTATCTAGATTTACGTCAAATCAGGAGTGTAGTTTTGAAGAAAATTTCCCAGTCTCCTACTACATACTGCTCTTTATTTTATACTGCACCGTGGTCTTGGACCATGCAAACTAGATTTCTTCCAAGTGAAATTAAAATGCGTCAAAAGAGTGCACCCGGTGTGCTACGACTGCTGATGGGTGTGTAGCCCATCCAAAACCYGATGTAAAACCTCCTCAGATACGTAGAATGTCAGTACTGGGTCCTCACTCTGCTCCTCTCGTGTCACTGTGTGGTGCGGAGGGAATGTATTCTCTGTGTTCTGATTTTGGTGCAGAATTAGATGTTGGTTCAACCTTTTAAATGTAACTGCATTGTGAATTTTAAGTCAAAATGACCTGAAGCCTAGGATGTGCATTTATATACTTCTACATAGAATACAAAATATATATTTTTTGAAGTAAACTTGGAAAAGCCACGATCTAGAGAAACAATTAAGTTTGCTGAAATCGGTAACTTTCAGTGTTTTGACTGGAACATAAACTAGTTTCTAGTTTATTGTTTTGGTGGGTGGTTTTGTAAATAGCACTTTTCTTGATTATAAAAACAAGACACGTGTCCCTTATGTATAGTACACTCTGAATCTGGAATTGCTGAAAGCATTTATAGAGGAAAATGTCTTGAGCCATTTCCTGTACTAAATTTTTTTCTAACTGAAATAACGAAAACGCAGTTCAACTGGAGCTCTTTTTTATTTCTAAAATACTTAATGACACAGGACATGCATGTGTTTTAAATTAAATAATGGATGTCCCTGTTGCCTGAGTATGTTAAGAGTAGCACCGTAATGAAACAGACAACTTAGGAAAGGTCTATCTGTGCTTTTCATTTGCAGCTACTAAAATTTGAGGAGTTGGTGAATTACAACCTTGAAGTATGAAAGTGTGAGGCAAACTCATGTTGAATTAGGAAAAAAAGCAATTTTATTAGGATTATTAAAATATCTGAAACTGTCATCAGTCTTTCCATGCAAAACCACATTTCTTTCAGTTATATATTCATATTAAGCTTCCATCTCTTTAAGATGTGTTCAGCAGCTTAAAAAAATTCATTCTTCTTTCTAGGAGAAGCAGTATCAATTTTCCCACCAATGTCAGATTCCCCAGCAAGCCGATCAGTGCCATGTTCTCCAGCCCTGCCAGCACTCTGAGCAGTCCCACGTCACTCACCAGTGCCAGCAGACACAGACCAGTAGCCCCTGTGAAATAATTCCAGTCTCTGTGAGCGATGACTGCAGGGGAAATACAGTGAGGAGGGTAACGGTTCAAACGTGTGAACCGGTAAGAATCATTTGCTGAATGTTTTACTATTCACAGGGTATTTTTGTTTTGTAAGCAGAGTACAAAACTTTACAGATACATAAAATTACTAATCCCTGGTCTCAAAAGTTTTTGTTCAAACTCATAGTAAGCACCATACACCCATTGTAAGTGAACAGTGGAGTTTGTGTGTCTGTTGCAGGTAATTTYTTTGCATGCTGTGATTGCAGACATTGTCTAGAACTGTCCAGGACTTTGTCACATGCTGTTAAGAAGGGCACGCTGCCACATGCTGGGGAAGAAAAAAAAAAAAGCTGTTTTAGGTGTTGTATCCTGTTTTCTTGTTGGCGTAGACCTGCGCTTAATTGTACTGACTGATCATTCTTCTGTTGTCCTTTAAATATGTTAAGTCTTGCTGGTTTGTTTGTTTTTTTTCTTTATCTGGGAGTGTTACCCATTGATCGAGTCAGGTTTCATCTGTCAGTCTCTGTACAACAAAGATTGAGTAGCGTAAGGCTTATGCCTCTAGTTTTGGAGAAAAGATACATTACTTTATAAACTGGACATATATCAATTCAGGATTGCTTTCTGTCTGAACTGATAAATAAGGATTTCAAATATATTTCAATTTGATGTAGAAGTATTTGGCATAGATTCACTGGAAGCACAAAACTAGCTACCTTCGCCCTTCATTTTAAAGCAGGTTGCAAGTTCARAGGGCTGCAGGAAGCTTGCTATACCTGTACACTATTATTTTGGTTGTGGGAGGGAGCGTAGCAGTCCTTCCTATGCATCTATTCAATATATAGGTGGCAAGACAAACATACTTGGTGACCTTAGTGTTAGAGCTACGTGGAGTCTTCCATAGCCAGGTACTCCCATAAACCAACTTAGGTACACTCAGGTTGGGTTGCTGTTGAAATGCTTTTATTGTTCACATATGTAAACATTTGAACTGTGGCAATACAAATAGCATTTTTGCAGTGGGGAATCTTGCACCCGGCTGGTTTTATCTGGGTGCTGCCCACAGGCGTTTTATCCACTACAGCTGTGGAAACGTATATTAATGAAAGATTTCCTAATTCTCAACACTTTCCATATTAGAATAATGTGGTATTGCTGTAGAAGATACTACTTTGTGTATTTGTTGTAAAGGAAGTAATTTATTTCTGTATGGTTTGCCAAAAACCAGAATACATGGAAGACTCCATACCAAGGAAAAGAAGAGTGTAAACAAACTGCAAATTAGTAAGCACAAACAAAACCAAATCCATCACACGTGTAGCATTTTCATGTTCAGCTTTCATCCCAAAGAAGGGAACTCAGTTATGATCTTCGTGCATATCTTCTGCTAGGTGAATTGCTCTCAGGAAAATAACGACCAGCTGGACTGCCGCTACTTTGGTGAGCTCCTTGCTGAACTGAACCGCAAGACCAATGACTTGTACAGTTGTTTACTACAGCATGTGGAAAAGATAGGAGGAAGGTATTGGCATTATATCTGTTCTATCATTTCGGTATTCCAGAAATCCTAGCATTGCACAGTTGAGAGGACAGTATTGTTTGCAAGTTGTTTTTTTTTTTTTTTTTCCCTGACAACTAGAATTGACTGTGTATTGCTGAGTAACCGAGGACATAAAAATGCTGTAAGCCAAGTAAATTTATTGAATTTGATGCTTTTTCAAATTGTTCAGACTAATATGCAATAAGAATTATGTATCCTATGCCTGTTTGCACATAGAGCAAACAAGTATACTTACAGCATGCTCTGGCATGTATTTAGTGATACAATTCTGTTGTTAGGTCCTAAAGAAGGAAACAACCCAAATGTCCAAGTTGCCATTTCCTTTGTTCTGTCATGGTGTTATGTTATGTCATGGATTAAAAGATGGCCATCATGAGGCATAAAGCTCAGTAGCTACATGCAAATTAATGTTAAGCATATATTCTGCAGAGCCCTACAGATTGTCTTTGAAAACAAATGCAGAATCACAGCAGTCAGTAATCTGAGTCTTCACAACGTTCTTACCCTTCCCTCACCATCACCATTGCTTCATTCTTCCCCCCCTCACTCCCGGTCTCATTTGGTGCTTTCCAAGTTCACTGAAATAAGAAAAGTGGTCCCGTAGCAGGGGAAAAGTGGAATTTCAGCATCACAAAAAACCTGATGCTGCTAAGTATACACATCAGGCACGTCAATATATTGCAGCATAGTTCTGGGTCAACCATTACTCAGCCAATTAAGAATGTAATTGGGTTAACCGAACATAATTGGGATAACTGCCCAAAGAAACGGAGATAGTTAGCCTGTGTTAACTGGACTGCTATTAGTATTCCAGTCTCCTCAGATACTTCTACATGGAGTCATATTTAACAACTCGTGTTGCCTAGCACCTTAAAAGGAAGGTAACAGCTCTTCAGCTGATAAAGAACCTTCCTTGCTCCGTATTTTAAAGATAAATCTTTTCATAGTTGTGAATGCAGGCATGAATTCTTAAAGTTCTCAAGAAGCTTTCTGTTAATCGATCCCTTGGATTTTGTCTGTTTTACAGGAACCACGACATTGAATTTACGTGTCAGGTAAGCATCAGGCACGCTCTTAGCAAGCTGTTCCCTGGCATGTAGTGTTAATAATAATGGTGTGGATCTTCAAGCAAATTAAGCCAAGCCAGTTTAAATGAAGGATGCTAGTCTTTGTTAGTTAATGATTCCTGCTTGTTAATAACATTCAGAGCCTGAAACCTACTGCTAGGCATGTATTTGCAAATGTGACGATATTGAAAGGAAACTTTAATAATTTGCATTATTCCAGTATGAGAGTCAAATTTTGAAAGTCTTTCCTGTTGTGCCAATAGTGGTTTCATTGTAAAACAAACTTACACAGCTACATGTATTTTCACTACGCATTTTTTGCAAAGGATCTTTCACTCTTTTGCCAACAAAGCTGCTGTTCAGCAACATGTACTGCCATGCATCGCAAGAAGTGAAGAATACTGCCTCTCACAGAAAGGAGAGGAACATAAGTTGACAGAACAGACGTCCTGTGTCTACAGAAGGCTCRCTTGTGTGAATCGGGCCATGATAGAATCATCAGTACCTATGTTATTTTTAAAGGCATTGTGTATACGGCAGAAATATTTGTCTAGGATTAAATTACATGAAGCAATGCCACGTAATCACTGGCAGTATCTCCTGTGACACGTTGGTCATCTTTTGTTTACTGACAGTCTGTTCTTTGTTTAGAAACATGAGATWTGCTCCTATCATAAACTGCTGGGAGTTCTGTTTTAGCGTCAGCTGTTACTTCTTGAGAGAGGATTGTTTTGAATACTGCTTTTAAAATAAATGTTAAACTCAAATGATTTGAATATATGCTTCATGTATCACTTCATCTCAGTGTTTATATGCCACACATATATAAGACTTTGGAAATTTTCTGGATACACTTTGATCTATTTTCATTCTTATTTGCCTTGTACTAAACATGTTTTTCACAGTAGAGCTGTGTAATTAGTGAAGAAACCACATTGTGATCTACCAGGCAAAATTCTTAATCAAGATGTCTCCCCCTTCCTCCCTTCTTTGCTTAGACTGAAGATATTGAAGATTTAATTCCCAAAGGACTGTCTGAGGCAACAAAGCAGCAGATTCGTTATCTCCTCCAGGTGAGTGAGTGGGGTGGAGGGGGTGTGTGGAAGCCTACAGTAACTTGAAACAGTAGAAGTTGCCTTACGCATACCAGGGATTTTGTACGTAACATACTTCACTCTCTGTTCTACTTACTCCTTTTTTTCTAGTGTAAAGGGTATGGAATCATACAGGTGGCTCCAAGTGACATGTTGTGGCAGTTGGTTCCACGGACTACTTGTCTATTTTAAACTGAGCTTTACTGGTGCTTTCTTGCAGTTTCACTGGAAACCATCTTGGCTTTTGACCAATTATAGGAGAACACAGATCTTTAATCTTTTTATTTGTTTGTGTTGTATATTAATGCTTCACTTCAAAAGCTAAAGGCAAATAGTAGGTGCTTTACCTACTATGTTGAATTGGATATCAATTACCAACTACATGTAATGCTTATAACTTAGGTCTCACCTTTTACAAATGTTCTGGTTAAAAACCTCTAACATAGCACGAAGTTCTGAGGCATGCTTACGACATTTGGTAACAAAACAACCATTTCTGTTTCGGTTCCATTTACAAAGGCTTTTGTATTTCTTCTGAACTTGTTCTTTAGGGACCTAAGCATCTCAACCTGCCTTTTCAATCACCAGCCACATAGGCTTGGCTGTAAGGCAATCGGACAAGAATCCAAGGTTCCGATAATGGTTGCTCATTTTGTTGCTTCCTAGCGCTGTAATACTCTCTGCAATGTGTTTTTTAGAAAAACACTTGACCTCTTTATGAAGTGCTTTGAAGACAGCTGATGGGAATTGGCCCCTGCCTTTGCTAAAACATTAAAAACAGTGCTGTAGCATGAACCCCACTGTTGACTCCAGAACCATCTGACATGTAGGTATGTTAGAACAGGATCCAAAACAACCTGCACTGCTCAGCAGGTGTGTTTAGATTTGGTCTCCCTGAGGTAGGGGTAAGGTGATCCTGCCTGGGAGCTGCAGCTTAGAATCACTTCCTGGTAAAAAATACATTTGAATAAAGTTGTGAATAAGCAACCTGGTCTGACTTCACAGCTGATCCTGCTTTAAACAGGAGGGTTGGACAAGGTGACCTCCCGAGTCCCTTCCAACTTGAGTTCTTCTGTGATTCGTTTACAATGGAGATGGACACTGACACCAAAATATTTCATGACCTCATGTTAGAACAGTGTCCCAGGAAGCTGGTTCAGCTCACCTCTGTGCGAAAGAGCTGAAACGCGTATTTCCTGTTTCCTGTAAGTCCAGCTGGTTTTACATTCTCACACCTATGCTTAAAAAAAAAAAAAATGCAGCTAAAATGTCTTTTGGGGAACCAGATTTTGTCAGCATATATGCAAAGTGTGCTCTCGGACTACAGACCCCTCAGGCCTTTCGGACAGAGTTACGTGTGGTATGTTTTTACATCTGAGAAGGATTCTGAGAACGCTGTCAAACTGCGCCGATAGAGACTGTGCTGGGTATGCCCAGAGGCTCAACTCTTGAGAGCGTGGAGAATTTCACTGTAGAAGTACATGACACCTACGGAACTTAGCAACCTCTAGCACCAAGTCATTGCTGAATGGGGATTTACTACATTTTTATAGTCTAAATTCAACCATTTTGACTTAATTCCTTCTTTTAGTCTACTCTTACAGATTTCACAATAAAACCAACAAAAACATAAGTCAAAACTGAAATTCCACTTTAATTAAAAAATAAACAAGAACAGGTGAGTTACACTAGAAATGTTATTTTTGAAGCCTCAGTCACATAATGGCACCAGTGGGGATAAAAAATACGACAAGGGCTAATCACCGTATTGATGGAGATCTTGATAGCTTTCTTCAATTCGAATGATCAACAAATAAAGTTAAGGGAAAGTATCAGAGGAAGAGGAACAGACAGGAGGATTTCATTTTTGTCCAGATAGTAAAAAAAAAATACATCTTTTGCTTAGAATATTCAGCCCTTCCAGAGAGATTTGAGGARTTATTTTGTGTGTTGTTTCAAAGTCAGTTTTTCTTCTTTCAAATATTAGAAATGTATCATGAAATGCAACAATTTGTGTTTTAACATGAATCAATACACAGGTGTTAACATGCATTAAAAGAAAAAAAGAGAAAGTGTGAGGCTATTGTGCACTACTGCCTTTCTTTTTCATCCAGACTCCTTTCATCTTTGGGATCTTTCTCCTTTTAAAGGGATGAGTTGGTTGTATGGCTTTTTATTTATTTATTTATTTTAATTTTAATTAAATTCTCTTGCCCTTGGGCTGAAAGCGTGCTTTGCCAGATCTCAAAGGTGATTGACTCATTCGTCTGTGGCTTCTCAGGCACGGTAGTTATTTTTTTAAATTGGTGTAAGTCACAAAGCTCTGAATGCTCAAAAAAATCATTGTGCAATATTAACACATTTATTTTCCCCTTTATTGGTGTACAAATGCAGTTCTTTACTCTCGTGTTCCTTCCATTTTAAAATGTTACACTGTGTTACAAGGCAGTAATTAAAAACCTATGCCATTTGCAGAACAAAGTGCGTGAAAATGTGTTTCTTAGTAGAAACTGTGGGCACTTCAAAGAATGACATGCAGTAGTTCTAACAGTAAAAGTTATTTTCAGCTGTATAGCATTTTCTGTTCTATCCATTCTCAAGCATATTGTAAACAAAGCATGCTCATTAGTCAGCAGTATACATTTTCTTTTTTTTCCCCCTCCTAGATGAGAGTGACATCAGATAAATCTTTGAGACTTGTGCTTTCCACTTTCAAAAATTTACGTGAAGAGCTTTGCCATTTGCAGGACGACCTGGGGGTAAGCCGTTTCGTTCGGTTCCCATGGCCTCATCCGTTCGTTTTTACCTGTCAGTAGGAAGTCCATTATGATGAAATTTAAATTGTGAAGTCCAGGTGCTTTAATGGAAACAGCTGGTTTATTAATGGATGTGGATGAGGTTAGATTCCTTCTAGCAGTGGTTTTCAAGTGTTCAATTTGTTGAAACCTAAAAAACCAAATACTTTCAAAGGAAGAAAAAACCCTGCTGAGTGAAATGAGATTTAAAGCTCTGAATTGGTATATACAATGCATATATATCTACATTGGTGTAAACGTATGGAACTGTGTTTCTACTTCTGACATGGACAAGGAGTATACACCAAGTGCCTATTTACTAGCGCTGTCCCAGGAATCAGGAGACCTCGGTTCCATTCACTCCTGACAGAGTTGTATTTCCCGCTTCCTGGGAAAGCTGTTGTCAGCTGGTGGCTTTAACAACTCCAGTGGTTCTCCAGGGTACAGGCAGCCCAGTTTGGAAGCTGGAGCTCTACAGCTGCTGATACAGACGGCAAATAATTGCTGTTAGGAAAGCAGAAACATTTCCCACACCAGCCCAAGAACTTCAGAGTGTTCTCTGGTAAAATGCAAAGTTTAGGGAGGGGAGAGGGAGTTTTAACTGTCATCTTTAACATAGAACAAGGAGTCTGTGCAGTGCAGTGGTCTTAGTTTTGGGCTTTTTGTTGGTTTCTGTTTAATAACTACAAATAATTGCTTCTGGGACGGACTGAAAGAGCAGTGTCCAGGATCCCAATTCTTACCACACAACGCAAAGCCACAGATACTACAGTGATGGCAACTGTGTGCTATGTAGTTAAAAACCCATTGTTTCAAGAAAATTGCGTATTTTCTCAGTTCTAAAACATCACTTTGTGATTACTCAGTATGTTGCACTTTGAATATGGGAAAAGTTTACTGAAAAATTGCAGCTATTGACCATAAATACTTTTGTCTTACAGAAGTTAGAAACTGACAGTGTCTTACTTAAGAAGGATTTGGCTTTTAAAGATTCTCAAGTAAAAGAATATGAAACTATGTTGACTTCTCTGAGGGAGAATAATCGTCAGCAGCAGGTAAATCTGAAAACGTACTTTCAGTGTAATTACAGTCAGCCAGAAACTAGCCAGTATGCTGACTTCTGAGTATTCCAACTGCTGCCTGGTGTATGTTTGTGTGCGTGTGTGATCCTGTTATTTCTGTAAGGAACACCGTGCATTCATTCCACTTCTGTGCTTTCCAGCAAGGACTCAGAGAGAGTACTGCAAAATGTCGCTCTCTGGAAGAACAGCTCCTCTCTCTTCGGCTCAGTGAGGGAGAAAAGGATTGTCAGCTAAAGGAACTGGAGTACTGCAAGCGTGCCTTGGAGCAAGAGCTCCAGAGCCTTAGACTACAGGTAACAGGCTCACTTGTTCTGTGTTCAATAGCTGTTGCTCACAGCTACAGATGCATTAACGTATGAAAATTATCTTTTTAAAATAAAAAATTACTTAATTTTCTGTAGACCTGCTCTAATCCAACACTACAGACCACCACAGATGAGCTCTCTAGCCGTTATGTAGAGATGATCAATAACTTGAGAGAGGATAAAGATCGTGAGATCCGCAGTCTTAGGGTAAGTTGTGTAACTTGGCATGTGTGTATTCCTCACCCTGTATGACTGCAGGTAAACAGCTTCTTTTTTAATTAAGGAACAGGAAAGATCTACCAGATGTACTTTTTAGATATCTTTTGGTTCTGCAATTACTTCATACATAGACACTAATGATGGGTCAGAAACCCTTATGGTAGAACATAAAAYTGTGATTTAAAAAAAATACAGTTCCTTAGATGTAGAAATTATTAGGAATTAATCAGATGATTAGCAGTCTTTCCTAAAGGGATATTTTGTGTGTCCTGATAAAGTCAGAAACTAGCCAAAAGACACCCAACAGAAAATAAAGGTAAGTCCCAGTCAAAGCTACGTACAGGAAACATCTCTCATGTAAAGCACTGTCGTACTATTTTACCACCCTGGAAGCCAATTCAACTTGTTCAGTGATGTATTAGCTTTATCGAGTTATAAACCTATTAAATTGGACCGAATTTTACCAGTATCAATTACCACTTTCTGAATTTACTGTGCAGCTCAACATTCTCACTTGAAAATCATCGTGTTTTGTGTATGTCCGTGTATGTATGTATGTATGTCCATAGCATTTTTTTAAATTACACTAATTCAAATCTTACTTTTCATAATTTAATGAAGAAAATACATCTGGAGTCCTAGATACATACCGAAAGGTCACCTGCAAGGAGCACCAAACACCTAACTATTCCTTAACGTATGTTTTGTAGTCTCAGTTATGCCAATTCCAGCAAGATATATCAAGGAGAGAAGGAAGTAACAGCGACTTGCAAATAAGGTTGCATGAACTGACATCGATGTTGGAGGAGAAAGATGCTTTTATTAAACAACAGCAAGAGGTAAAATAATACAACTTCTCTTCTAAGAATTGTTATATTTAAGCCTCCACGTACTGTGTAGGTGGAAACTTACTAGGAAGTCACTTGTACTCTCCTGGTTCAGGAATCGGGGTTAGGATTTTTTTTTTTAACTGAATGCTGTTCCTCTGCCAGTCTTTTGGAAGGACAGACTTTTTCAGACTGCTCCTTGAGAGGAATTTCTGCAAATACTTTGTTGTGACTTTAGTGAACTAATACTTCAGAAAACATTATTTCATTTGAATGTTTACTTTTGGTTTTCTCAGGACCTCTTCAGATTGAAGCATGAGAAATTATCAGGCAGTCAGTCCCCTGGTGTAACAGCTATCATCACTAAGAAGTAATGTAGTTATTCACCTTTCTTAAAAATACATCCTTTTGATTTTCCATTGTATGGCCTCTATTAACCAAGTTCTTGCCTCTTGAAAATGTGTTAATACTGCCTGTTCAACTTAAAGGGGAAAGTCGAGATAGGTTTTCCTGCCGGGGGAGGATTTAGTCCTAAGCACTGTAATAGCAATTGGAGGGGTGGCCAGCATGTTCGAGTGACATTTAAATGACTGTATGAGCTTTTTAGTTACTAGTGAAAATCTGTGGGGATTAATGACTGAAAGGAGTATGTGGCAAGATCAGAGTTAGTGATTTGGACACAGGTATGCAGATTTCAGTTTACAGGTTTGCAACTCTTTTTAATACAGGTACAGGAACCAATATCCTATTCTGGGTCTCCTCTCTGATGACTACAAGGTTACATCACCTGTCAATAAATCACAAACTATTGTAATTGAGAGGACTGGAGAGATATGGAAACACGTAAGTTTACCTAGAGATTGACTATACCGTCTCTGAAATTCTGAAGTATTCAATTTGATTTCAAAGAAAGTATTGGCCAACATTGACATCTGAGAGAAAGCCCTAGTGTTAATTTAACTTGGCTGCAGAAAGCAAAGTGACTGATTAAAGTCAAGGAACTGTACAGTCTATTGCAAGAAGGCAGTAATTGTTGGGTGGAGCATAAATAAAATAGCCTTTTGTTGTTTTCTCTGACACATAATTACCTTTAACGAAACAAGGGGCATTGCTCTAACACCAGCCTCTGCCCTCGCGCACAAGGCAGTCTTCCAGGCATCACGGTACTGGGGAGGTAGTTAGGTAGAACTTTTTCCGTGTTGTGCTCTCAGGTGAAGGAGTGTTTTGGGTGGGCAGTATTCCTCTGAATCATCAGTATTAATGACTCGAAACTATTACTAAAACATATTAAGTACCACATCCCTGAAGCTTACATTGACACAGGGCGGTGCCTAACCCAGGAAATGCAGAAGAGTGGTGACTTTTTAAGGAGTGGTTTGAAATAAAAATAGAAAATAGGACTGCAGAAGCTATTTATGTTACAGGGCACAAGGTAATGTTGCCAAGTCTGAATACAAGGTAGAGGCTTGAGAAAGATCAACACGGCCAGTTCACAGCCACGTGCTTAGAACAATGGGATCTGATGAAGTTGTCTGCAGACAGAGTATGGCAGAGCAGCACAAATAAAACAAGTGTTAAGAGAGTCGCTTTGTGGGGGGGACATGACCAAGAAAAAGACAATTATGTGAGCAGCCTGAGTAGACGAAGGGTAGAACATCTGGCATGTTCTAAAAGGGTATGTTACCTGGAGTAGGATTAAGAAAATAAAAGGTAGGGGTCACTGGCAAACAGCAGTTTATTACTGATCTCTAAAACTCATCAGTTGCATTGCAACCTAGTGAAATGTCAAGGAATTAAACAGTAACAAAGAAATTACAAAAATAAAGCCAAAACCCCCTCCCTCCTAGCTTTCCATTATAAAAAATGGAAAAGATGAGTGTACTCCGCATTTGAAGAGATCGGTATCATTAAATAAATGAGAACTGTTTGTATTTTAAGTTTCCCAAGCTAAAACAAAATTACTTTGCTGCAAGATAAACTTGTTAAGTTTGAGCAGTGCCAATTTCACCTTTATTCCAGGCTTCACCAGTACTTCTGTGTTTACGTACTGTCAGCCAAATCTTTACATCTGCATTTGTTATTGAATAGTAATGCTGACAGGTATCTGAATAGTGTGGGTTTTATACTGAAAGTAAGCAGCCTGTACACGATACTGTCTTTCAAGCAACCGTTATTTGTCATGCTCAGTCCTTCAGGATACTCAAATGACAGTACTTAAATGTTCCTTTTAACGTTCATCCTAGTTATATCAGAGAAAGCTTTTAGGGTAGAAATTTTGTAATACCTACTATTTAGGTATCTGATAACTCCCTGTTCTTGGTTGTTTTCTTAAGTACAAGAAAAGCTACTGTCCTTGGTTTTGTGTTGACTGGAGACAGTGAATCATGCCAGTTCTGACATCTGCCCCTTGCTGAACAAAACCGTTCACAGCTTAATGATACGACTGGCTAGCGCTGACATGCTGAGCGTTAAGGAGGAAAGGCTCACTGGCCACTTGAGACACTTCAGAAGTCAGGCTGTYAGAGAAAATAAATCTATAATTAAATGAGGCATGCTTTATATATACAGAAATCAGTTTGTGTATTTTCTTCTAACAAGCTGCTGCTTTCTTTCAGGAATGAAAGAAATCCCTAAGCCCTCAGAGCTGCTCAAAGGAGTTCACGATGACTAAAATTGCTTTACTTTCTGCTATTTTGCATTCGAAAAAGGTTCAGTCTGATAGTGAGAAAGGCTGGGGAACAGGGAACACATTAAGGACATGGAAGCATGAAGATGATGGAAAACACTGTCTCATCCTCACCATAAAGAACTCGGCTACCTGTGTCCATAATCTGCCACTAACACCTGTGCACAAATGTTATTTGTACTTTTTCATGCACTTACTTACTTTTTGCTCAGAAGAGAGCGGTATGCCGTGCTTTTGTGGATGTCAGTTTTTCTTGACATGACTAAYGTCTATTCTTCAGCCAGTCCTGAAGCAATCTAAGGGACAAAGGAAGAAATCTGAAACCTTTTCCTCTTTGTACTATTAGCCATATTCTTCTGTCCTGTCTCCTCATGCTGAGAAGTAAGAAAGAATGACACAAATTTCAGTCCCACACATACTGAATGGCTGGTTTCACTACAGACAGATTCACAGATTGCCGCTTTATCTACTGCTGCCTATTGCAGGTGAAGCAAACCCCAGAAACAACCTTCACGGGGAACTTTAAAAATGCCTCACTGAAAAACGCTTACTTTACATCTGCCTATGTATGGGAAGCTGAAACACAAAGGAAGATGACTTAACTTACTCCAGATACACAACTCCTCAAACTTACCTACTGAATTGGCAAATACCAGAGCTACCTAGTTCAGTGAAATGACTGGGCAAATGCTAATTTTAAAAAAATGTTATTGACCTCAGAGTTGATGTACTTTCAGCTGAATCTTTGTAAGCCCCCAAACCAGCCACAAGTATTTATTTGCTGTGCTTGAAAATTTCAAGAACTTGGTATATTTTTATATAGAAAAACTTAGTATGAAAATAGCTCATAGACTAAATTTCATTATCAGACCAACCTTCCATTTACAACTTTTGCTCCTCGCAGGACCACAGATGTTCCCCCAAAATGATGTGGTATTCATAACTAAGTAGTTGTCTAAGCAACACAGTGCAGAGAATCATGGGGGAAGTTCTAAACTATGGAGTCAAAAGGTGCTAGCTCTTCATGATGGGGTTCTTGCTTTGCTTTATTTCTGCAGACATATATTTCTATTTACAAATAATATATATCATAGACAATCTTTAATGGTGAAAGAACACTGTAGGCTCTGTGTAACTATGAAATAAACCTAAGTGTAACTTTCTGCATCATGTCTATCTGTACTGGAAACATCTCATGTCTACGTGACAGGCTGGAGGGGGTTGTTTTAGGTGGTGCAGTACTGCCTTTTTTTAGACAACCTGTTCCTCTAAGTGAATCTTTACAAGTGAAGGAATGGTGTTAGGTCCCTTTCTTGCTACTGATGCCAGTCCTCCACTCAGTTAATGCTGGGATGTCCAAGATGACCTCATGCTCTTCGTAAGTGGGAGAAAGAGCCGAGGGTAAAACCTGCTCACTGCACTGCTCTTTGAGTATGTCCAGCCTAAGACTGGCCTGCAGTTTCAGAAGCCAAGTAAGAGTTTGCACCATCAACCAACCATCACTTTAGCCTAGCTCTACAGAAAGAGGTTTTAGTTAGTTAAAAATGAGGAGTGCCTTGCCCCACTGAAATCAGTAATTATTAGATTCTAAAGCAAGCAAGCCCCTCATTTCTGTGTAGCAGTTAGATACAAGGTACATAAACACACAGAGTTAACATACTAATGAGACAGAATAGTGTCAAAGTGTATTCTATCCCAATAAATAGTTTTAGTTACACTGTCATCTAATGATTTTTCACCTTTGGTGACCTAAACGATAAAAAGACATAGAAGAGGAARAACAACACATCTGTTTAATGCCATCAGACTGTTATCTGTGCATAACTGTGCAGTTAACCTGACTGATGGAGACACAAAATGATTTGCTGACTTACCGTGATCTTTGCCATGATCTCAGCTGGTCTTGACGAGTTGGAAGCGTTACACAAACAGCTCGGAAAAAGCTACAAACAGCAGAAACGTGAGTTATTAATGGACATACTTACTGTGCACTCATTTCAGCCACTGCAAGGGTTGTACAGTGCATTTACTAACCCTTCCATCCAGTAACACTAACCACTGTTTCTTTAACTCTGTATGACTTAAGACCGTGTAATAGCATAACGCAAGCAGTAAACGCCCTTAAAGGACAGAAACATGCAGGCTCTGAACACAGTCAGAGCTGTTGGGTGTGGTGGTACAATTTCATGACAAAGGCCACGATTAGGCACATGATCTGTTGTGCATATACAGCTGGCATTATGATAAATTTGAAAACACCGTGATTGTTCCCCATACTTCAAGAGACGGGTAACATACATACTATTTAAAAAAAGCCCAGTTTGCTAATTGGGAAAGACAGATGTCAGTACTGTATTGTGTAGCAAGGATCAGCTTCTCTAAGGCTTGTTAGAGTATTTTAAGACTTCTGTACACAATACGGAGCTGATGGTCGTAACAACACATTTTACTCGCGGGTAACACGAAGCAATAAATACTTGTCAAAAAGCTGAATTGGACTAGTAGATGAAGCATAATGCCCATTTGGGGGTGGTTTTTTTTATCAAACCAGATTTAGTTAAAAAGCAAATTCAGTATTTTTTATTACAGAAGTACATGTTATTTGCTGTAGTATCAGCTATTGCCTCTTTTCTGTTGAACTGAAACTGATTTACCTAACGTTACTTCTGCTGGAGTTTACAGAAACACATTTTTCTCATTTACTCAACTCTGTAAATGCTAGTTATCACCCTAGTTATAAACAGTATACTTCAGATAATTTTTCACCTCAATTTCAGGTAGGTGCACTAAGACTGCTACGTTTTTTCAGGAACAAATTAGAAAAATCAAAGACAGCATTTACTTTATATATTTACAACAATATACATACCGCCCTATTAGACTGTCTTTATCAATAGCGTTATTAAATAAACCCTCACTGCCTGAACAGAGGTGATAGCATGCAGAGTTTCTTGTTCTTACGCTGAAGAGCCTGAGAAAATTGTCTTCTGGTTTCTATTACTGACATTTCCACACAACTCAGTGTGCAATATGGAACAGTTTCTCTGCCTCAGCTGTAAAATAAAAGCCAAATAGAGCCCTGGTTCAAAAGTTACTGACACCTCTAGCGTTCTGTCTGAAGAGTCGACACAGACCTTGAATACTACGTCAAGGTACCTTACCTTTACCTTGAGAGCACTCTGCTGGTGTTTTTCCGTGTTTTCTCTCTCGATTCCATTACCTTTAATTGTGGGCATTTGAAACCTGAAGAAATAAAAACACAGATGATGATCCAGACAGGAACCACTTTCAACTGCTCCTGGCTTTTAGGAGTTCTTAGTCTGTCATTCAAATAAAAAAACACAGTAAACAAATCTGACATTTTAGAGCAACCCTTCCACATGTTTGTGAAACTTGCTGCTTGCTCAAGCAACCATGATGTGTTTGTACATCACATACAGCACCACAGGAGCGGGCAGAGGAGAAACCCAAACACAGTCAAGAGCAGCTGAACTACCTCAATGTTGTGCTCCCAGGTAGTGAACACCTTTACAGCACACGTCGCCCTTCCTGCTCCTGGTATTGTGAAGCAGCATCCCATCACAAATGCTGGGAAAAGTAATTCACCCTATTAGTGTTGCTGCAGGGACAGATTTGTAATAATTTGACAAGCAAGGACTGTTATCAACAAAACAGCTCAAAGCCCTTACTGAAAATGTGGCAAAAGGCAAGACATACATAAATTTCACTAAGGAAAGCACGTGTGCATGGAAGATGATCATGTCTACTAAGGAGTACCTTTAAAAGAACAGGGATCATGCAACTTCACAACAATGATGGGAGACATCATTCAGAGTTTTCAGGACAAGTAATAAAATACGATACCACCGACTTTTATAATTCAATTCAACATTTAAGTCAAAACACTTGCAAGGCTTACAGGTGGAAGTGTCTCTCTCTCACTTGCTTCCTACCACCACTTAGGAACTCATCTGCTTTGAAAATGAATAAGCAGGACCTGCCTGTAGAGCACTTCATCCCATCCTAAAGGCTTCATCAGTTTGGGTAACAGAAGGCGGTTTGCTGCCAGCTCAGGGGAGGGAGCCAGGCAGGGCAGAAGTACAGGCTATACAGAGCAGGGATCTGTGGAAGTACTGAGATACAAATTTTACTGTGATTTGACATGATGCATTTTTAAACTCATGACACCTCCATGGTAACAATACAACAGCCATCACAGATTCTCTTAAATATTTAGTGGGAAAGTGCACTGAAAAGAATCTAGGAACTGTGCCTCAAACTGCTGAGGATTCAGGTGAAATCTTATTCTTACATTTCAGAAGATTTAAAATGCCGCTTTCTAGTAAAATCTTATGTCAGGAATACCAACCAACCGCTTGCTTTAATACAGAATTTCAGTTACCAGGGAAACACGGTTGTAGGAAAAAAAAGAGAGAAAAAAAAAAAAGGTTCTACCTGAGTCTTATCTTCTGTTGGATGAATACATACACAAGATAGATATAAAAAGATCCTAAAAGTACTCAAACAACATACACAAAGTAAGAGCACTGCATATAATACCAGCTTCTCTCAGGCTTCTCTTTGTCTAGCAGGCACATTCCTTAATTTTCCCTTCCCTAACCCCAACTTCTACAGCCCCAAAGTCACACCTGCCACACATTGCACAGGCCTTTTCTTGTCGATTCCTTCCTCCTTCCATCCATCACAATATTACTTTTGTTTTTTTTTAAAAACCACCAGAGCCCTCCTAACATCTTCAACCCCCTCCTTTGCCTATTCACCATCCAGCTTGGACAGTTACAAGAAGCTTCGACATCCACCGCTATACAGAAAGATGTCAATTCTGGAAGAAGGAGCAGAAGCATCAGTGGGAATTTCAAACTACGCAACAGTAAGTCCAGCCTCAGTCATAAACGTCTAAGCAGCACTGGACAGAACCAGCAAAGGGCCAAGTAGAAGCACACACTCTCCCAGCAGTATCATAAGCTACTGAATTTTAAAACCACTGCTCAAACAAAAAGTCTGAAAAACTTATTTTTTTAAACTGTGTGAAATTTAACAACATATGGGTAGTAATCCATTAACCTTAACACTCCGTGGGTTAAGTCTCAAGGCTTTTCCTCTCTTTGACAGACCTTGTTTCCACTGTCTTTCTTCTTAGCTAGGTTTCATTGTCCATACGCTGCCAAGAGAGGAAGAGACAAACAATTAATATAAAGAAAGAAATGTTCAAAATGCTAATGCAATAAGCCAACCCAAGAAAAGTAGTAACTCATCTTGAGACTTCACATTGGACAAGGCTGCCTGTAACCATCCTGCTAAGTTTAACAACTCAGTTTCTCCGCCTAGCCATCGCAAAAAGCAGGGCTTGCACACAGAAGATTGTACTAGTCTGCACCTGCTTCAAGTCCTGCATGCTTCCCCGTATTTGTACCTTAGTTGATAATAACCAACTACAGTTGCGGTTTTTCCAACCACTATTCTCTCCCTCACATCTTGAAAAACATGCTCCTCACAGATTTTAATGTTCCAAAAGGTATGACATTTTTTTTCCTCATTAAAAAGAAATCTCATTAGGTGGRCTTAGAGACTGTTAAACCTCAACACCGATTTCAACCTCTGTAATACAAAGTTACAGAACTTAATTGCTCTACAACATGATGATAAAGCTGTAAATGAATTAAACTTTTACCCAGCATCCACCATATACTTTCTGCTATCATTAAATATGTTAAAAAAACACTTTTGTGCCCTTTACAGTATGCAGTTTTAGAGCAAGAAAAAACTAGATGCAATAGAAAATCTAGGTAACAAAACCAATGCCCCGCAGCGTACCCTGCTCTTAACAACAGCAGATACCACTCACTGACTCTGAACTAAACAACCGAACTAAACAACAATCTTACACTAAACAACTGTTCATCACAGAAAGAATTAACCCACATATGTAATTTTAAACTATCAGATATGTAAAGGTCAAAGCCTTTCACTGCACTCCTTGGAAGAAACACTACTGTTATCCTCAAACATACATTGTAAAATGTAAACGTTAATACAGTTCACCAGTAAATACCAAGTCTGAATAATAAAAGGTATCAAAACATCATCTGAATGCAATGCTTAAAAGCATTATGTCCAGATTTCATACCACTGTCTAAAATACTGGCTCTCCAGAAGTTTAATTTCTGTCATTTCTGGCCCCCACATCCTGTTCTGTACCCCATGAACTGTGACAGACTCTTAGGCAATGTGGGATTAAAGTTTTTCTACAAAATCGGCTATAGAAAATGTTTAAAATACTCAAGTACCTGATTATTCCGTCCATCTGTAAGGTGGAAAAATGAGCCAGCACGGATGTGTGCTTTGTCACAGAGTCAGAATGATCATCTTCAGTCTGCTATGAAGAAACTCCTTCAGTCTATGTATTCAATGTAACGTTCAGGAATAAAGCATTAAAATTGTCAAAACCCCACAACTTTAATTTCTAAGATTTTTTTGAATGCTACCGCCTCCTCTTTTCATTGCTGGGCATACAAAAAAAAAGTAGTATAAACAAAAAACAGATGAATAGGTTCATGTCTGCATCATTTCTGTTGTTTAGTACAAAACCTACGAGTTCACTGGCTAAAATCCCGTTGGAAATCCTTGATGAAGAGTTCATTTAATATCACACTCTCTTCTTAAAGTTTTTAATCTATTACTGATGTCATAATTCAAGTATTCTAAAAAGAGAGGGAAATTAAGATAGCAGTATTTTTAGTATTTCATTTTGCAAGCTGTTCTTATGACACAGATAAAAAGACAAAACCTACCTGGCTTTTCCCAAAATATGTGAGAAGTTTTATGTTCTTTTTACTTAAAGGAAAAAATTTCAAAGGAATGTCAGTATCACACTTGATAATCATTTTAGAAATAAGCACAAATACATTACCTGTAACTTTAAAGGGTTAGTCAAATAAAACCCCAATATTCTCCCCTCAACAGTCTGATAAATATACCTCAAGCAACCTGTTTACTTGAAATGTTACTACATATTAATTAGTGAATAATGTAATTAAAAATATTAGGCTAATTTACACAGAATGAGACTTTCCTAAACCATAAATGAAAAGCAAACTCCAAAAAATTTGGAGTGCAAGAGATGCGTTTTATTGTATGCCCGTTACGATGAGTAACACATTTAGAAATAATAATCCCACATAACAGTGACAATCTTATTTTACAGCGTGTACATCATTTTTTACAGCCACATAAAACACATATTTTTCTAGGAGATTTCCCAAATTTAACTTTCTGAAGTTTAGAAATATAAAAAAAATTTATTCTCAAGGAACTGATTCTCATCTGGTGCAAAAACAAAATATGAACATTATCTGAAACACAAAGCCACAATATAGCATGAAGTTACAATTTATCATGTGAACAGCTGTGTGCAAACATGAAGCAACTAAAAAAGTAAAAAATACACATTATATGCATAACATTTATGAACAGGTTTTTCATTAAATAGCCCTAGACCAGCTTGTTATATTAAGCGCCATTTGATTTGCAGCATGCTAACACAAAGCATTGTTTAAAGGGATGCATATTTTAAATGTATACACTGTAAACTGAAGATCCACCTCCAAACTCTAGTGGCAGCATATTTTTCTGGTTAAATACTGCATATATACTTTCTTACAGATTGAAAAATGCATGTTTATAGTATGGTATAGATTTTTTTAAAGGATTGATTAAAAGGTGCAATTTTATGTCTATATTGAAAATTTCATATTAGGAGGTAGGACAATAATAGTCATACCTGTTAAGAACACTGCCCTAAAGAACTTCTAAGTACTCTGAATTTTAATTAAAAAAACCCTACATTTTTCAACTTTGTTTTTAATATTCTTTTTAGAGAAGATTTTGAAGTAGCGAGAAAAAAAATCAGTGTTGAGTCACAACACTATGAGCTGCATCCATTTTATCCTTAAAAAAAAGTCAAATTCAAAGTTAATTTTGTTATGTGCCATACTGAACAACATTCAACTGTAGTTTCAGATAAAAAAGGGAAATTATATACATACACATCTTTAACCCTAGCACCAGAACACCATCTTTGAGATCATAACATAATGCTGTATTTTAAACATCATATCCTGCAATAAAATAGGTTAGCAGCTTTGAAAACCATTAAAAAATTACTCGTTGGACCTAAACTAATAAAGGAAATGAAAAGGTTTCCCAATGAAATGTTTTTTTTTTTTTTTTTTTTAAAAAAAAAAGGAAAACCCCCCCAAATTTGACCAGTTCTGGAATTTAATTTCCAGGCACGATTTAAAAACGTTATGATCAAGTGACTGACTAATACTCTCCTTTCAAAACTGCACAAGAAGTTAGACTCAGTTGCCTTTGCAAACAACTTGTAAATAACCCCACCATATATCTGAACTGTTTTCATATTGGAGACAAATGCTGTTACTGACAAAATGGATAACACAATCATCTTCGTTTTGTCTTCTATAGCTTAACAATGTGTAATACTATTAATTTGAAGACATTCATCCATCTTTCTGCAAATTTAAGACATTCATCCATCCTTCTGCATTCTATAGTGCTCTTTAGGTTCTGATAAGCAACAATCATAGGGCTATGAGATCCCCTGTCAACCCTAATACTTTTAAGACTTTTAATACAAAGAATGTAAAGTTATGATTTAATATCAAGCTTTGAAACCAGGAGAAACAGTTCATGAGATTTTTTTTTTCCCCAATTAGCATATCACAGTTTCTAAATTGCTTCCTTCTTGAGATCATATATTACATTATGGCCTCTTTGTGGTGCCTCATTATATGCTGATTTTTTTCAGATGGTCTACGGAATCCCTTTTTGCAATACTCACACCTATGTGGATAGTCTTTTGTGTGTATTGATATTACATGTCGTTTAAAGCCTGACGCATCCGTAGTGCTATATTCACAATACTGGCATTGATAAACTTTTCTTCCACTGTGGGTCTTCATGTGCTTCTTAAGTTCATTTTGCTGCCTAAATCCTCTTTTACATCTTTTGCATTTAAAAGGCAGGTCCTTGGTGTGAACTGAGAGGATATGCCCACTAAGTACAAAAGGATCTGATGTTTTAAAGTCACAGTGTCTACACTGATGTATCTTTTTACCTTTATGGGTTTCACTATGCTTTTTGAGCTCAGATGGACGATGGAAGCCTTTTTCACATACCTCGCATTTGTGGGGAAAATCCTTTGTGTGAACTGAAATAATGTGTCGCTTCAGGTCACTTGAATTGGTGCTCTTATGGTCACAATGCGGACACTGATGAGTCTTATGCCCTTGAAATAATTCTGTGTGCTGCTGCAGTTCTTTTTCATCTGTAAATGCCTGGGGACAGTGCTCACATTTAAATGGCAAATCAGTCCCATGTTTGGTTTTGATGTGAGTTTTCAGATTGGACTGATCAGCACACCTGAAGACACAGTGCTGACACTGGTATGGCTTTTCCCCAGTGTGGGTCCTCATATGCTTTTTCAGCTCTGATGGATGACGGAATCCTTTCCCACACTCCACACATACATGAGGGAAGTTCTTACTGTGAACTGCAAGTAGATGTCTATTGAGTAGTCCCTGCTCTGCAGTCTCATAGTCACAATATTTGCACTTGTGTAGCTTAGGCTCCTTGTCCCTCAGTATTAGTTTATTAGAACTCAAGGGGCTTGCTTCTCTGTATCTTCTTGTATATTCTGTAAACTCATGGGTTTTATCAACTTTATTTATAAGTTTATGGCTTTCCAGATGATTGTGGAAACTTACTTTTTTGTTAGTTGTAAAGTCACAGTCTGTACACTGGTATTTCTTCTTAATCATATGATCTGGATGATTCTTCATATGCCTTTTCAAGAATCCTCTGGATTTAAATTTTTTCCCACAAATATGACAAGGGTAAACTGTTAAGGGCTGTCCATCAGGACCTATTATAACAGCTGTTTTTAAACAAACAAAAACAAGTTATGAAGGAAACAAATTTACTGATTAAGAAGTTTTAAATCAGCCAACTGCTGTTCAGATTCATGCACTTACACTTGCAGCAGACAGAGAATGGGTCAGTAGTTTAAAAACAACCAATCCACAGCACCTATAGTTTATATAGTTTTGTTTTAGAAACTGCTCAAACAGATCAGTAATATCATATGTGCAGTGAGTATACCCATGATTACTTTTTAACAGCTTGCAAAATTCAAATGAATTGCATCAGCCCTAAGTGTACTAACTTTCAAGAGCAAAAATTATTACATTTTCTATGCACAGAATTGGAGGGGGGAAGGACACAGGAAATACGCAAATCATCATTTATATCTTTAAATTATGCATCAGCTTAAAAAAAMCCCAAAGGAATAGTACAGGAGTAAGCGCCACTCCATGACAATACACATAACCATACAGTGTTTACCTGTTTGCCATTGCCTGGCCTCTCCTCTCCTCCTTTTCTTGGTTTTTTGTTTTAGCACTCTATTAGTGCTAATGCTATCACAAATCTGCAGGTATTGTGTTGCATTACCGTTTTTGTTTTCTAATCGTGTATCCAAGTTATTTCCTAGAAACAAAAATTAGACACCATAAAAAACCTTAAACAACTTTTTTCTTTGGGACTGATGACTGGAATTGCACAGCAGCATATCTACTTTTTAAAAAAAAATATTGCCCATTCCTCTACAATGAACATATATAAAAAGAAGAGTGCCAATATAAAGCACTGGCAAAAGTCAAGAATGTACTTGCTTAAACATTGATTAATTTTCAAATATATTCCTTGATTTCTCATACTTCTCAAGACATTAATCTCTTGTAAGTTATGCTGGTTGTTTCCTTTTATTTAACTTGGTTTTACTTCTTAACAACTGCATTACCTCTTTTCTGACTACAAAACTTTATTAAAAAACCTGGCAGATCCTCCCAACTTCCCCACCCACTCTGAAGGCCTAAAACACATCTAGAATTGTTATCATTTCAAAATAGTAGAGAAAGACTGCGGAGTCCTTCAGTATATACTTTATTGATAATTTTTTCCATTCACTGATTAGGAGAACTGACACATAAATGTATATATTTTCAAAGACAGCAAGTTAGTTTTAATGCTGTACCAAGCACAGTTACATGTTCTTACCTGCCGCTTGACCATCTTCATATCTTCTGGGTAGCCTTCTTTCATCTCCTGCAGAAAATGGTATTTTAGTCATTATAAATTAAAATTCTTTTTAAAGACTATGGCTTTGAAAGTCTGATAATGAGAGAAAACTAACTTAGCTAATAAGTAACAGCTTAACTCTATCCAAGCTGAGATGTGCAGTTCACAATCAGTTCAGTATTTTGTAATTATGAGCCCTAGGAAGTAAAATCACATCTTTGTGAACAGTTAATATCCACTAACGCTGTGTTTGCACGCTTACCATGCTGACTGTCTTTCCTGCTTTTCATAATTAATATGCTTGTTTCTGCAAACTTCTAACCTCATATATAATCTCAGATACCAGTCCAGAAATGAGGTTATCTGAAATCCACAATTTGTTCTTGAGATCGAAGTACTTTATCTTTCTGGAGTACAACTAGGCAGATAAGAAGACTTGTACCTTATCAGTCGCTCAGCACTCATCTATATGAGGCACTACAAAGTTCTGGGAGACATAGAACTAATACCTTAAAAGTATATTCCTCATTTTGGATTGAAAGTGTTTACTGCTATGTGCCAAGGCTCTGTGGTTCTAAACCACTTTATCAGCCCAACTACTGTGCTCAGAAATATTACACCAATGAACTGTAACTGACTAACTTGCTTACTTAATTATAACACAAACCATGGATGACCTGATACCCTCTTAATATACATTTAACATGCCAAAATCCGAGAAAAGAGTATGAAATAAAAGAATATTCAGAATTCGCAATATATCCTAATTAGACACTTCTACTATTTGAAGCATGGCTGCAGAGAACAAATTACCTTTTTTCTCTCTGTTTCTAACCTGAAGGACTAACAGGCTTAAAACAGGTATATAAACTGAAATTATTAGGAACATRTTTACACATTTATTCCTACTATTCCCTTCTTAAAGTTATTTCCCCTTGTTCTAGCTAATGTAAAATACTTAAGGCTATTCTTGTTTTTTAAGATCTTCAACAGCCAACTTAAACAACCATTAAAACCCACGCATTCTGTACATGTGAGCTGGAATCAAGAGCAGTATAAAAATTCTCCTAACAGCTTTCCTTTCTACTTCATAAAACTCAACATATAGCAATCCATTCATTATAGGAAAGACAATCAACTACTAAAGTAATCTGTAACTGTTTGTCAGGCCAGCATTGGAAAAAAACCACCAATGTAAAAACGGAATTGTTTTCTTCATACTGAATTGCAAACAAACTAAGGACCTTATGTGTAAAAGGTCACAAATGATGTCAAAATAATTTTTCACATAATTTAATCAACTCCACTAACTGACACTGCTAAAAGATCAGAAGGAGCTGCTTCCAAACCCCTAGGACAAGGTGAGAGATTATCACATTTGCACAGAGGTTCTGGAAGCTAGATTAGGGAGAAAATAATGGAAGGGATTTTCAGAAAATAAGCATACTGATTCCTACCGTAAGCAGCAGCCCAAGCAACAGGGACAAAAGTTTTATTCACACCAGAGTCTTCAAGCTGTGTGTCTGGAAGTGATGTAGCTTCTTCTTCACCTACAATAACTTCCATATAAACCTCATCTGCTATTTCAGCACAGCCTGGATTAAAGGAAAAGAATAAATCTTTAATTTTATTCTGCTCATCCTAAATTTTCCTTCATTTAATTTGCTCTCGCTCTGATTGATACCCGTTATAAATTACTTTTCTTCCTTTGGCATTTAGAACCACCCCTTCCCTTAGGGGATCATTGTTTATTCAGACATTCCTTAAAGAGAGAAAACACATATCAATAAATATAAATCCAAAATAAATACCAACATAAATTCAAATATACAAACTTATAAACTTGTAACTGATGACATTTATTTGCCACTTTGCCAGAAAGCTGATTAAACAAGGCAATTCACAGTAGGAAAACAGAAAAATGAGAAATTTGACTAACCTCATTAACTTCATCCATGGACATGTTAAATTTAATATAAATAATGAAATGATTGCATACAGTATGCACAAAGTGCATTTATCCACATCACTTTAAAATAATTATAGCCTGCTCTTTATTTTTAGGGAAGATGAGCTTAGTTTTCTACTACTTCAGGCTGAAGAATCCTTCAGAAAAATTAAAAAAGTCCTTGAGAATGATGTTTATATTGTTGTACAAAACAGCATGAGAAACAAAAATGTTTCTTATTATGCTTACTAATATCTTCATCTTCCTGAGAAGAGTCCTTAACAGCCATGTAAACCATTTTTTCTCGCTGCATTCTACCAACACCTCCTTGTTCAATTACTCCAGCTACAGAATGTCCATTGTGAAAGTCACTCTCTGTGACAATTTCTGTCCCACCTTTAACAAAAAGAAGTTAAACATATTAAGTAAACGTAAAAAAAGCCACTGTTTAGATTAATTTCAGATTTAAGTATTTTTTCTTATTTACAACAAAGCTATTTCATAAAACTCCAATTAAATGTTTTTCATACTTTGGGGCAAATAAGGAAGAAGTGCTCTCAGTGTCTCCCGATAAATTCAAGACTGAACAACCACTACCCAAGAAGGATCAAGAGCCTTTTATGCATGCTAGCAGTGAACTCGGGTGCGACTGGAAACATACAGCTGCGCATGCCCACCAAAAAAAAAGACTGTAGTTCTAATCTTGCCCAGAACACAGCCTTTAAATTCTCTCCTGAGATGTAAACAGCTAATTCTCATCCCTCTTCCTCTCCCAAAACCCTATTTACTCACTTTGAAAAAACAGATTCTTAGGTAATTTTTCCTACAAAGACGCGTATGTCCCAGACTCATTACACAGGATTGAGTAGTAACTTACACTGGGGTCACAATTCTCGAAGCATGAGAGAGCAACTGTTACTGCCAATTATTTCAACAACATGAACATTATCTAGAAAGACAAGACTAGCAGAGATGTAAGGGGCTGCACTGAATCCCTGGAGACAACACAATCTGAAGAGTAGCAGTTGCAAAGAAGGAAACGTGAACAATGCACACACGGTCCCACTCCGGGTGACTAACAAGCTTTGGCCCACTGACTTACTTGAACAGAGGCAAAAGAACAAGTTCCAACTTGGAACTTGATATCGATGCTTGAGTCAGAGAGAGGTGGCAGATAAATATTGATGCTTAGTCTTCCATGCATCTCAGGGACTGAACAGTGAGTAGAGAAGCTGCAGATTATGGCAGAACAAGCTAACACCTGGTATACCAAGAGTCCTTGTTCGCCACTATGAACGGTCCTGATGGAAAATGCTCAGCTAGGTGGTTGAGTCCAAATCAAATATATTGATCCATCATTCCCTGTGTTTTGTAAATGGGAGACTTTGCCCAACATCCTTGCCACCCAAGCCCATTTGTATAATTTTTGCCAAAAGTGGCTTTGCTGGGACATTTATCCAAGTAACTAGACTGCAATGCAAATGGGTGACACCTAAGAACAGCCCTCCACCCCACCCCAATGTACAAAAAGATCAAGAGAGTACTGCTAATGGGTAAACTTAGATATTCTTGGATATTCTTTGTAGAGGCTGTCATCTCAGTTTCTGTACTCCTTAATGCTGAGCAGCAAATGCACATTATCAACACAATCAGCTCTTTCCAAGGGGAAGTACTCACCAGTAATGAACAGGGTAATTTGCCAGGACTACCTCCTGGCTATGTCAGAAGCACTAAGAATAGCTCATGAGAACATCCCTGCTGTAAATTAGTTTTCAGCTGTAAGAGATTCCAATTCTTCCTGCTGCTGCATTAGCAGTCTGTCCCTCAAGACTGACAACCTATCCCCAGAGGAAGAAACCATATTTCAAGTACAGGGCCTGGCAGTTCATGTAGGAACTGGCAGACGAAACAAATGTCACAATAGATAAGGGATGTTAAGATGCTGCTTCTCTAGATCCTTTCCCCGTGGTCTCAGAAAGCGCATGGTCTTCACAACCTCCTTCTCATACTTGAAAGGACTTAAGGATCAAATACTGAAAATCCCAGGGCCTTACAGAAACACACTCTAACCTTCAGCCGAATCAAATACTGTCTATTCCAAATAGGATAGTAAAATATGTTAAGCTACTTTGGCAACCTTGTGAAGGACTTGATTAACAGGCTCCAAGATCTACACTATCGTGTTGCAAAAGATATTGAGCAACTCATAAGACAGTCTTAACTAATTCCGAACCTACCCTGAGAGACAGAGAAAACCAAAAGACAACTGCCCTATTAGCTAGTAGTCTGATCATCCCTGGAACAATCCTTTTCTGCCATTAATTTGAGCTGAAAAGATTACT
This sequence comes from Phoebastria nigripes, assembly GCA_035582835.1. Classification (NCBI taxonomy): domain Eukaryota; kingdom Metazoa; phylum Chordata; class Aves; order Procellariiformes; family Diomedeidae; genus Phoebastria; species Phoebastria nigripes. Next base: position 2,653,061 of record JAYKAV010002109.1, on the reverse strand, counting down.
TGTTCCTCAGAGAAGAAAAATAAAAGGCACCATACAGCTGAAAATTTCCTGAAGCAGCAGTTCATGCTACTTGAAAAACAGCACCAGGATTGTTACTAATTGGAGGACTTTGCTGATCTAATCTGCAGTTCTGTCTTAAAATTCCAGATTTTCACAGCATAGGCAGGCCAATGCTACCAGTCTGGGAGATGATTGCCTTTCTCTGCTCCAGGAAGAACAGAGACAGGCTGATTTGTCCTGTGAATGGCTCTGGAGCTCCTGGCCAGACACGTTCCAGTGAGGCAGTTTCAGTACCTAAATGCAAAGGGTAAAGTGGAATGAGCCAGAGGTTTCAGGTCTGAGAACTGAGAACAGGGGGACTCTGCTTTTACAAGTTACGAAGAACAGAACATGGGTTAGCTCTACGTCCACTTGCGAAGCACCTGGAAGTGCTGGATCTATCCTTTGCAAAAGAGAACTGCAGAGCAATTCTGAGTTTCTTGGTTAGGTTTCGAAATGACTGTATGCCTAAAGCTCCAGCAATCTTCCCCTCTCTCTGCGTCAAGGCCACCACAGACTGTTCAATGGCAGGAATCCACTCTAGAGGCTTTTCTGTGCTGACACACAGTCTTGCAACGTCAGAGAAAAGCAGCAGCTGAAAGACAGCTGCAGACACCCAACCACTTCTACATTTGGGCTTTGGTTGCCTGAAAATAAATACTGCTAATCAAAAAAGAACTTGAGATTAATACACACCCAGTATTTACCGCATATGGGCAGCCTCCACAAATGTCACGTTCTACAAAACTTTCCAGTCAGTGGATTACACAAAATTAAGAACAACAAACAAAAAGACCCCGAAATACTTCATACTATTGGAAGAATACATAGAATTTAAAAGGTACCTATTTCGACATCATCTTCAGCTTCAGCTTTAAATATGTACACTTTGATAACTTCTGAACCAAACCCGTCATCTTTAGGAACATCATCATTTGTCACCTCAGTACTGATTTTCAAGGGAGTGCTTCCTATATGGTCCAATTTTTCTCCAACATCATCCACTGTAAAGAGAAGAGAATAATAATGAGGTTCAAACACATTTTTTAAAAGTCAAAGTAATCAGTAACATGATTTTCTCCACTATTATCCCCATGCATAGTAAAGGTTTGATTCATAAATGGCCTTTACAAAACAGTTCGTCTCAAGATACTTAAAAGGGATTCCAGAAGTTCAGTACTCATTTTATTGCAACTCAGGAAACACAGAAAGAATTACAGAATGAAGAACACAAGAGGGAGCTTGTCATCAAAGAGAATGTAGTAATTGGTTATGTCTGAAACTATTACACTTAGAAAGCAAAAATGTATCAGTAAGTAAAATTAAACATCTATCCAAAAATGTTAAAAATTAACCCAGAATTGCCTGTTACGGTCTAAGAGTCCCAAAAAGTTTCACTACTCTAAGACACTGGTGACTAAAATTTAGTAGCTGAAACTCTTATGAAGAGTGATGACTCTGAGTATATGCCCAGTGAAAGAAGTGTGCATCAAAAATTTGACTATATCTTCACCCTAAAAGAAATTATGATTTTATCCACTTTATCACTTGAAAACATATAAATTAATTAAGATTATTGTATAATAAACAGCTGATTAGAAGATGCAGTGAAAATAAATCCAAATACTACTATGTGAAATTGACTTCTCATTCTTTATGTATGCAACTTAGTCACTCTGATTATTTGGTCTATGTATTCAAAATGCTCATTTTATTTACACAACAAAAATTACATTGAAACTATTAGAAGTGTAGAAGTAACACTATTTTGGTAAAAAGGCTATTCACATAGATATCCATATATATACCCCAAATTGCCAATACGGAGGCCACTGAACTAAAAATCTTTCTGACATATGTATTGCCAATACACTTCCCTCAGTAGATAAAATTAGCTCCTGTGCAGATGGCCAACACAAAACTGTGCAATGCTTAACACCCACTGAAGTCCTCTAAATAGAGAGCAACTCCACAAAATGTAAACAAAATCTGAATTTAATACATTCCAGGGAAGTTGCGATTTACTGCATACATAACATTAAAATATGTGCATACTAGGTAAAAAAAAAAAAAAAATCATTAAAATTAATATTACAGTGACAGTAGTGTTTCATGACTAAGAATAGAGTCTACGCAATGCGGACACTGAGGGCTCTGAGGAAAGGATGGCTTACCTCGGGATGGCTGCAGTGGTTCCCAATCCCCCTCTAAGTTTCCCACCCTCAGTGCAGCGATGACTGCTCTTGAAGAGCTGCTTTTTACTACTTCAGACTACAGCCTGGCGTACTGAGGTAAACTGGAGTTAGTTTAAGCTTTTTGTAATACTCCAGGCAGTTATGCGAGGTGATTCAGAACCTGCTGGAAAAGGAGCAGATGCCTTTCCCGCAGCAGGGCGGGAATCCACCACAGCAATCCCAAACTAAGCTCTTCCCACTCACGGACAGGATTCCACAGAAACACCTATCCAACTAACACTGTTTTTCATCCTCACATTGAGGAACCTTATTTCTGTTTCACAAATCTTGGACTGCATCAGAAGAGTACCGAAGTTATTGAGGACAGAACTAGATATAATGTAGGTAAGTACAAATAAGTATTTGATTTAATTTTAGAACCTCTGAAAATTATATATTTTGATGAAAATTAAACAGGAAACAGTAAAAAATTGCTATGTTTTACCTGTTTCTTTTTGTAAATAAGAGATTAATTGCATTGCTGAAAAAATATCAAACTTGGATCAGTAGGAAAAAAAAAAAAAATTTCCTCAGGAAAAGAGTTTTTGTTTTTTAATTAAAAACATTCTAAATCTCTATTAAAATCGATGCCAGAAACATCAACACCTTAATCTGTTAAAATCTGACGTGTACTGTGTGGCATTCACATTACCTTGCAGGACAATGAAAACAGTAAGAGTATGAACACCACAGACGAGAAAGCCACAACAGAGAACTTGGCATATTCCTTTGACACTTAAGTTTACCAGCATCAGGTTATTCGTACATCTTTATATCCAGTATGGGAGTGTTACTGCATCTGCTAATTGAAATTTTTTATGCTGCCAGAATGGAGTTATTAGAAGAGATGATTATGCATCCTCTGCTAACAGGAAAAGGGAAGATGCTAAAAGATACTTACTATCTTGGAAAAAGTATTTCCATACATCTACTATGTTTGAATTTACTAAAGAACATTTTCTTTTCTACATGGCTTTTAACACTTATAAAAGTTTCTTATCCAAATTCTTCAAAATGATACACATATGTTTAATTTTAGTACAACGAACATTCGTACTGCATGTATGAGTCTTTGAAGGACTGGAGGCAACTAATAGTACAAGGCAGGAGTGACTATATATATAGCTATATGACAGACATGCTGCAAAAACACAGAATATTTAAAGGCTGGGTAGAAGAAATCACTAATTGTAAGCTGTTACTGTGATTTTAGAATTGGTAGGTGGTAGTAAAGTTATTTTCAAATCTGCAACTCAAGCAACATCAAATTTTTCTAAACTCACAAATTTTACAAACATAACGCATTATCAGTTTAACATAGAAAATAAATATTTCAGTACTGGAAGGTTATTTAACAACAGCAACTTCCTACTGAACATGTACGTGATAAGAAGTTTTCTTTATGGCAAAAATTTCCAACTATTCAACTAATATTGGGTGACAATGACTGTACACTACATATCTGGTGAAATAACGTAAGAAAAAACCACACAATTTTAGATAGTTGCCTTACCAGGACATCAGTTGCAATACAACAAAGATTACATAAAGAAAAAAAAAAAATGAGGAATTCCTCAATTTTACAATTTTTATAAGAACAAATATTTTCAGCCAAAAATATAAAGTAAAATACATGAATATAGCATGTACGCTCACATGCTGTGTTTTACCATTTCAAGTAAAGCCCCTAAATCTTCAATATCCTTTAAAAAATAGGGAGCCCTGTCTTAGAGGGGCAAACTTACAACATTATTTTTAAAATTAGTGGTTACTCCCACACCATCAACCATCCTGTGTATTTTCAAAGATCTTCTGTCTCCACAATTTAAGCTGAAGTAATGGAAACATATCAGGAAGCCTGTGTACCCAGGGCTTCTGGAATCACTTTTCTAAAAAAGCAAAAGTGTAATATAACAAAATTGGAAAAATATAAACTGGACTGAGAAAATTATACTGATATAGACTGTCATTTGTAAGATGTTGCCTTTGTTTCAAATACCTCAACAACAAAAGACACTGAATCGGCAATTGCTATTGCTTAAATTGCTGTCTTATATGAAGTAAATTTCATGGTTTCAATCTATTTTTTAAACACATTTAGATAAGGGTAAAACAATCAACACAGCAGGGCATGTAATCTTCGTCAAGTTCCAAAATATTAGGGCTTTTTTTAAAAACAGATTGTGAAAATATTCTATTGTCTAAGTAATATGACTTCAATCACAGACTGCTAACCCATCAGTGCTAAATTATCTGATGACTTTTCCCAGTGATAGTTCTCAGGAACAGGAATGCTTACTTTATGTCAATGGAATATGAAAGTGTCTTCCAGATCTGACTCATCCATCAGAAGCACTACATATTATTATCTCGTCACTTAAAATTAACTGAAAAAACACAACAGAGAACCTTTATAAATATATGCTGAATCCTCCTGAATAAACAAGGTTTAAAGGAAAACTCAGCACACTTCCAATTTTAAACTTACCTTACTTCGCTGTTTTCAGGTGTGTGATGTCCAGATTCACCGTGGATTGCCAGCTCCCAATTCATGTGATGCCTCAGCATGCACTATGCTGGTGATATCACACCCACCATAGGAGCCCATAGGGATAACATGAGGGCAAGATAAGTCCCGTGGTTTTACAATTTTTCATATTTTTCTAATGTCTGATATACTTATTTTATATCCCATAGGTTACAATATAGGAGTATTAATATTAAAATGTTTAGCAAATTATGTAACACTGTATTGTAATATACTAAAAAGGAGGTGGTGGTGGAACAGTACCTTACCCCTAAAGGCCAGCTCCAGTGTTGTTCTTTGGTGGGTATGAGGTCACCAACATAGTGCATGCAGGGCCAGCACACGGATCGGGAGCTGGCAATCCGCTGTGGGTCTGAATATCGCAAACCTGAAAAACAAAAAAGGGTACGCTTTAAGCTACATGTGTGCTAACTCCTCCCTGGCAAAATGGGATGTACATAATTTTCCCATCTCAGTACGAGATAGATGGGTGCATGATCACACCATACGCGTTCATTTTGTATTAACTTCCTTTTTAACAAGTGCCTTTTAAATGGGTATTCTGGAGACTTAAAACAAGGGATCATGCATATCCCATGGCATGTGAACGTATGGTTTGATACGTTGTGAACGTATCAAAAAGATTTTTCAGTCTTATGCTTATAAGGCTGATTTAAAAAAGCTGAATTCATCTGCACTGAAATAGCAGAGTGGTGATAATCTTCCAGTGAAAATTTCCCATTACAAAGTCATACGCAGCTAGTTTACAGAACTATTAAGACAAACTTCTTATTTTCCAAATAGTATTTATACAAAAATATAATTACCAATAGCGTATAGAATATCTACATGGGAATGCTGTCTTAAAATGGTACAAAATCACCTTTCAGTATATTTAAACTGTAACTCCCAACAAAAGAGTAAGTTAAAATTCAACTCAGCTCAGCTGTGTGGTTAAGGGGTCGAGTTCATCCGTCACAACACCCTAAAATGTAGTATTTTAGTAAGTTCCCAAAATGTGTTCCACAGAACAGCTGGCGGTATTCCCTGAGGGCATATCTGTAGTTTAGTCCCTCCTTTTTAGATGCTAAATGTCATTAAAAGGCAGCTAAGAAGTATTTTGAGATTCTTTAAAACTATCATTTTGATGTGATTTACATTGTAAAAAAGTTCAACAGTCCTATATACACACCCCAAAAGAAATAGCATAAAATTAACTTTCTACAACATTTACTGAACACTTCATTTGACAATTTAAAAAAAAGTAAGTAAATACAAAGGGTTTTAAACTGCTTGATAAACCGAGGCATTTATCTATCCTACACAACAGATTATCCTCATAAACATAACAAATTCAAGGCTGTTTTTTGAAAATATTTAAAAAACCCCCAAAATGAAAAACTGCATAAGATTGATTCATTTTTGCGGAGAAAAAAAATCAATAGCAGATACTTTGTTGGGTCAAGCTGGCATACCCAGCATAATACAGCCTCAAAACTTAGCAGAGGCAAGAGGCTGCCTTAATTTATCTAAAATGATTACTTAAAACAAAATTCTAGATTAATAATGTAGCTTCCAACTGTGATTATTCAGGCATGTCATGATCATACACATATATAAATCTAATTTGCTTAAAACTAGGTCTCAAACTGGCTTCGAAATACTGTAAAAGCCATTGGTAGGCTCGAGAACACCTGACAAAACTATACATGTATCAGACCCAGCTGGGGTCATCAGGTAACGGTTACTGAAAGTTTAAGATGCTCTGGTTTAAGTGCAGTGATCATCATTATCAATCACACTTATCTATCTTAGAAGGAATTCCAAAGATGACTTTACTTACAATTACAAAGGTGCAGTTGGAAATACCGCAGTTACAGAATACAACTCATCGTAAGTACTCTGTCAGAAAGGAGGAATTTTTTCAGTGAAACAACTGACTGTAAAAATGGTGTTCCTTTATTTACAAACACACAGGAATTTTTCTGTTGTAGGTCTAATCTGCTTTTAACTGAGTTTTTTTTGGTTCCTTTTCCAAAAAACCCTTTTTGACTTCTATTAGTGACATATGGCATTACAGTAATGATGGAATGATGAAAAAATAACTGCTGTCCATCCTATACCGAACAAAAAATAAATAACAAAAATATATTTTGCATAASGGACATAAATGCTATGAAATATTGAAATCATTATAATCGCTAATCAGTCATGTCCTCCGTCTTGAAATTTTTAATAAATGCAGCTTGCTGTGAACAGATTGACACTTGACACGCTTGGCATTGCCATTTTTTTTAACATATTGCTTCTGACTAAATAAAATCTGTCTTGACCTACTCACATTTCAATAACTAATTTGGAGAAGTCAAAAATCTAAAATGAACTATCATACATTTTATCAAATTTGCTAACAATAAAAACTGGTATCTTGAGTATAATTTAACCACTGAAGAAACATAATATACCTAAGGTCCTTTCAGTAGCTCTCACTCAACAAGTAGTATAGGACCATACAGTTTCCTCAGAGTTGAATGCTGTGTGGAAGCTGAAATGGGCAGCCACCTTCCAGTGTTAGAGAGCCAATCAATTAATGCACACAACCACTTAACGTCAAGTTTAGTCCAGAACAGCACAACATACCATAAAATGACTATTATAATTTTTAATACAGCTAAACAAACAATATTTTGTTGACACATAAGGGAAAACTTTATGAGTGAGATATCTTAAGAACCTATTTCTTTGTTGGATTCTACTGATCAAACCCAACACATTATTTTTACACAAATCTACATAACACGGTAGTATACCTCTGTATTTAAAAAAAAAAAAAAAAAAAGTACTATACTCAAAATATGTGGAATGTTTAACTTTCCAATGTGTTTTTCTTAATTTTTAGAAATATCTAGTTTCAGAAACACAAACATACACACTCATTCACTCAACAGCACGAATGTCACTCTCCTTCCTGCTGTATCAACGATAATGGATTTTTCATCCAGAAAACCCAAATCCAGACACCAAGAATTAACTGGGCAACAGACTGTTATTTGAGAGTTCCAGTACAGAATGCAGCAAGAGTCCAGCTATAGTAACTTCTCCCCACTAGACCATTTCTACTTCAGGTAATTTCCTGTTCATATCTACCTTTGTTTAACTTACAAGATATCATTAAGTAGTCTTCAGATGTACTCTTGCCATCATCATCGTCTTCTGTCTTTATAGTCACTGTGGAGCCAGGAACAGTACCAGCTGCTTGAATGACTGCTTCAGAATCCGAGTTTGTTACAAGAACTTCTTCTGAAACCATTGTAGGCGAGTTGGCTCCTGACACAGAGTCTTGCACCACATGCTCCAAATGTCCATCAGGACCCGTAACAAGGTCAGCCACAAAAACCTGATCAGGAACTCTAACGGTTTCTGTTATTAGATCAGAAGTCAAAACATGATCACTGGTATCTAAAGCTTCTTCAATAGCAACATCAGCTTCCAAAACAGAATCAGGAACAATTACACCTTCTGTTACAACATCGGTTTCAGTGATGATGTCAGGTCCTTGGACAACTTCAGCTGCTAAGCCATGATCAAGAGTTATTCCATCATCAGTAACAACATCAGAAACTAGGACAGCTTCGGGGACTGATACAACAATATGGTCTCCATCAATATGAGCAGTGCCAGCCATTCCAGCCACTATGAAACAATTGTGAATGAGGAGAAAAATGTTAGAACTATTGCATTAGCAATTAGTTTATCTAAGGAATGGAATAGTTGTACAGATAAGTTAAACACAGATGTACAAATCTGTTACTTTTCAACAATCCACATTTTGCATTTCACCCGACAAAGACTATCCAAAGCAGCCTGTATTCTTTAAATTAAGAAAAAAACATGCCACTTCTTTAAGACATAATGTGGAGTTTGCTCCAAATTTAGGTTTTACAATGCTGATATGTTAAAAACACAGGCCAGTTTGCAATTTAATCTTTTTTTAAATTCCAGTTAGAAAACATTTGATTACAGTAGCAATTTGAACGTTCACAGAATTCTCGCATGACACTGGAAGTGTGGTAACAATACATTAATTGCTGTTACAATAAAAGGACTCTCATCCTTTAGACTGCATGGGCCTTGATAAAAATAAATACTCAGTTGTATGCAATATTTATAGTACAATTTCCAACAATTTGCCACGTTGCAAGGAATCGCTAGAAGCTGAAACCTGTTTTTCATTAAAGACTTGACTGGCCAGTCATATTTGCAGACTACTTTTCTGTACATAAAAAAGAATGCACAGTGAAATATTTTAAAACATGCATAAATAGCAGTTTTAATCTTAATGAATAAAACACTCAAGAAAATGGTTCTTACCAGAATGAAAGAAAAATTAAAATTATTCAGCATTGTACTGCAAATGCAATTATTTTGGTACGCTCTGAGGGATATTAATACATGTTAGAACAAAGACATGGTCCTTCCCAATACTTGAGAAGGTCATCTCCTGTCATAATGCAGAAATGGGAGACCCACAAAGAAAAGAGTGGAGATTTCTTGCTGTCCTTTCTCTAAACCTCCAAAATTGCTGAGGTTATTTAGCACTGCCACCAAAAGAAACAGCATTCATTTAAAAAAAAAAATCAATTAAAAACAAGTTTTCTTACATCAGTACAGTCCCAGGACTGATATTCTTGACAGAAGACTTCTAACCACATGTGAACGTGCAGATTTAGCTAAATCTGTAAATTGTTGTCTATGTAATAAGTTATCTGTTGTCACACAGACAAAGACATTATTTCCCACCACATTTACTGAAATACCCTAAAGGAGAACTGGAGACAGTAATCAAGGTAAGCACACAAAAGCTCAGATGTTGTTTACATCCTGCACTGGATTTACATCTCCCGTATGTTGGAGATTTAACAACTAGTCAATGTGATTTCAAGCAGAAGCACATGCACCACAAAACTGTTGAACTCCAGATAACATTTTCTGTCTCATCTAGAGCACTTTGGGCCACAGACTTAACTTGTTTTTTTTTTTTTCAGAATTACTTCAGTATTTTTGAATAAGTGACTATTTCAAGATCAGCAACCAAAGTATACGAAGACATATTATACACCACCTTAAATTTTGAATTGTCTCAAAAAAGTCATGCAAATAGCATTACTATATTAGCCAACTCTACATCTTGATATCATTTATAAACATATAGCAAAAATCTGAAAAACAGTCTTGATTTTATTCATTATTTTTAATAGTTAAAATGTTTACCAAAATCCTGCATAATCATAGTGTGAGGCATTTTGGATTCTTGTGTTTGCAATCCAAGACTTCCACCACCTGGATCCATATTCAGCTAAGTTCATTCACAAATAACTGCAATAAAAGCAAATCAGAATTTATATTGAACAGTGTTATTGTCTTGATTAGCTTTACTGGATTAATGTGTCACACTGACAAACACAGGAAAGTATTTATCCAAAACTTCAAGAAAAAAGCATGCAGTACTTCATACAATTCACTTTGCTTTATTCTTTTGTTTTTATATTTTTTTGACCTAAAATCCCAAAAATGTTTCCATCCATTAGTAGTCCTACAGTAATCAAAAGAATTACACATGCAAGTGAAACCAAGCAAGTCAGTAATTCATGTTAGTAAGCAACCGAACCTAGTTACAGGTAACTTAGTATCTAGAGCAGAAACTTTGTCAAGAAGCAAGTTAACTTTGCCTTAAACAAACTGTAGCTAACTGTCTGTAGAAGCAAGAAATACAAGTGCTATTACTAACTACATGCCTTACCATAATAACATATATTAGCAACTATGCACGAAGAAGTCACCTTTGCTCTATCCCTGTCTGTATATACTCTTTAACTCATTATCAAGACTGGTGATTACGGATGTGCGGAGCTGCATCGAAGTAAGTTGAGATTGTATTGGGAGTATCAATTTTTCAGATTCTTTCACAATTTTGTATCTATCAGATATGTCAATACAAATTTTCATGTATCAATTTAACTGAACATTATGTTTCATTATAGGTAGGTTTTGAAAAAGCTGCATAGCGCACTAAATTTACGAGAACGAAAGTGCCGAAGCTGATTTTCTCTTCCAGCGGCTGTGTATGAACCCCTCTGTATCATTACAAAAGTCTGACAACAGGCCTGGTGGAAAATTTAATCAGCCCTCAGTCAGATTTGCATGCACAGTGCAGAACTACCCATTACAACAGGCAACAGCTAAGCATAAGAAAGGCCAACTTAYTTCAACATCTCCATTGCCATGATACTTACTGAAGAAACGACAGTGCTCAACAGACTTCTCTGCTGACACCTCTATTTACCATTCCAGTGTTAGGACTGTATCACCCATATTGGTTGACATTTTATTTCAAAACTGTCAGGTTATTCTAGAAATCTTATCTTCCAACACTGTCCCTTCTGTGCTGCCTCGTCTCTGCTGCCAGGGAAAAGCTGGTCCTATGCAGCTCTCTGCAATACCCCTCTAATAGAAAACTGATCCTTTAAAGCTTCTGATAGAACAGACCCGCCAACTCTTTGTAAACTCCCCACTGTTATCCTTCACTGTTACATCTTTAGCTTGATTTTCTTTCTTTTGTTTTTGACAATTGCTTTGGCTCTTCTAATTCCCCTTAATGCTTAGGGGCTTCTGTTTCCTCATTTCTCTTTTGTCAGACTTGCCTATTTTCCTCAATCTTTTAAAATTACACCAGCTCCTCAAACCTTGCCASACAGCCATGCCAGTTTTACTCCGAGTTTTACTTCTGAGATTCTCGTGTTCATTAAAATGCAATTCCTATTACATCCAAGAATTTTCACACATGGAAAGTAAATGTTTAGCTTCTCACTAAACTCAGTTTTACCAAGATCTCCATTTCCAGTATCGTATCTGTCTTGAGGATGCTGAATCTCTTTCATAAGGTACAGCTACCCAAACTTGCTTTCAGAGAAAGAGAAAGCATGTAACATTTCTTTTACAGAGTGTTTCCATAAAATACAAGAGAAGGATAAATTAGCATTCCTCCATGTTATCTGCATTGCTACTAAAGTGTGGGGATTCTGAATTATTTTGCAATTTGCTGCAACCTGAAAGACTTTTACACAAGTTCGCAGCGCAGATGAAGTGACTCTGTAGAAGCAGCTACAGGAGCATACAGTGAGCAAGGCCTTCATAGGTGAAAAATCTCTAGCTTAGAAAATCTCTGTTGCACAAGACTAAAATCTTGTACTTTCCTGCCCTCTCATAGCCAAGAATTGGAAATAGGTTGACAGTATCACACAGAAAAYGAAGAGTTTTAGGAGTTGTGGGAAGTGAACGCAGAGTAAGAGCTCAAGTCAGAACTACCTGGAACAGGGTGGTGCAGAGATGAATAGGGAAGTACAAATGCTTTTAAGAGCAAGTCTCAAAAATATGGTACTTTTACTGTTGTAGTACCAACCTTGATTTTGCTCTTCTGRATCTCATAAAAAGTTGATCCCTATCCTACCGCAAGAATTTATTTAAGTCTGTGTGTCTAAATCCAAAATATGATAGAAACGTCAAGTACTTTGTGGTACAACATATTTGACAACCCTACTGTAATGGAATATACCACAACAGAGTTAAGAGCTAACATAGTCAAGCAAGGCGAATAATAAAATAAGCCAAGCTAGGAATAAATGGCTTAAGTGCCTGAAATCTCTGAGATACCTCAGATAAGCCAGAATCAAGGGACCCAGAAAGAGCCAGGACCTAATGCAACTCACACTATCGCACTAATCCAGAAGTAAACTAAACTTTGCAGCAGACATGACGTTAGTGTCTCTCAAAACATGAAGCTCTAGCAATAACAGGCACTAGAGTCCACAGTAAAAGACCCTAAAAACTGAACAGACTAAAGCATCTTAATACCAGTTACTATGTTTACTGCAACACTTGTGGCTCACCAGAACTGACAGCGCTGGATCCTTGGTACCAAACCAAGTCGCCATCGAGAAGGGAGATGCTGGCACTCTCTCAGTGCCAAGGGCCACGCTGCACTGGGCTGACCCACAGAATCAGGCGGTCTCTACTGCRTCAGGCACCAGGCTCGGTCTGCACGTGGAAACTGATGCTCCAGATGTCATTCAAGCCAGGCAGAAAGCCACCAAGGTGAGATGATGTGAAAAGTCAATTTTGGCGCTACATTGCTTTGCCTCCTTTTTTTTTGTGTTAAACGCCTTCACTTCAGCGGGTGATGCAGAATGCCTACTCTGTGCAGGCCAAGACACACATGCCAGACGGGTACAATTTTGTCTTTGGGTTTTTTTTTATATGAAAAAATACAAAACAGAGTAACAAGAGAAAGAAGTATGTGGAAAACATAATCCATGTTTAGTGCATCTTCATTGTCAAGGAAGGAACCGAGCAGAGATTATTCCTTCTTTTATACTCTTGAAATCCTCAAGTGAAGGAAGCAGCAAGCAGTCCGCTATGATGGCAATTTCAAGAAAAAGTCACCAATCCACCTCAAGGAGGTTTCAACTTAACTGAGAATACAAAAGAACCAAAGAACTTGTATCACCTAGTGTCACTATCATCCTTTCAACATTTTCTCCCTGTATTATCTGCTCAAACCTACTTCTCTCAAATTGTCTTTAAAATCTACAATACTAATTCTGGGGGACGACAACAACATAACATTCTTCTTGCAGAGCTACAAGAATTCCCCAATGTAATTTCTTGATGGTGCCATAACAGAGTAAGTTAGTTCCACAGACCAGCTAGTATTATAAAAACACAAGTCAAAAATTATCAATGAGGGTAGTCGTCGAAGATTTAACTAACCAATTCCAACCATAAAACTACATTGAAATTTAATTGTAAGTTTTAGCTCCAAAATCAAATTCTTTCACCACTGTAAGAATTACAAAGCAACCTCAGAACCTTAATGCAATGCTCTGTCACTCCTAAACCACTGTCACAGCCATCTGAAACTCTTAAGGTAGCTAATGAATACTTGCTATTACAAAATAAGACACAACTCTAGACCATAAATGGCTAATTTAATATAGCAATTTCAGAACTAATGCCATACTCTACAATTTCCTGACCACAGCCTTTACACTCAGATAATCCTTCTTTTTTGATGTAAATGGATACAAAAAATTATCTTAAATTACATAAATCCAAGATTACAGTCAGAATATGCTAGGCTCTTCTTCCTTCTTAATAAGCAATTTAATTTATTTTCAGATTATATAATTAGACGCCCAAATATAAGTACATTACATATTGTGCTACATAGAAAATTCAATACTAAGTAAGACTACAATTTTAATTTAAATTAGAATTTCTGCAAGGAAAGCAAATTATCACTAAAAGGAGTGTTTTCCCAGTAGCTAACAGGACTATAAAAATTACCAAAGTTATGGGATGACACCTTCTGGGCACATAGTACTATGAATACCTTAAACTTCCACTAAAAACAGAGATGGATGACAACACACTAGCAATAAACATGCTGAAGCCGTACCTCGGTTGATGCAGCTGGTATCCAACCATTACTTAAGCATACTCTTCTAAACCCTCAATGCAGACAAAGGAGAGAGTTGCATCAACTATGCAATCACAGATTTTTTTTTTTTTTATATCTACTCTTGGGTCTTAAAGGAATGCAGTGACAGCAGGAAAACCCCTTACTGCTAATGCCGGCACAATTAACAACAGATAAGGCCTACAATTCTGCTACAACTGGATATTTTTGCTCATAGATTTCAGTAGTGCAGATGATTTCGTTCCACGCACTACATATGCATGCAAATCTTATTATTGGAAACAGCAAAAAATGTAGTACAGTGATTATCTGTGGCTATTCACAGCTTCTTTCTGTATATACCCACACAATCATAGAAGTGGTCCAATCACATATTTTAAAAAAAGGACAGAGATATAAGGCAGAAAGCCACAATTCTGTATACTCTCATAATCCTAAACTTATCCATACCTCTCTTGCCTCTAACTATTAAGATCTCAAGTTTTTCCTCTCAATTCCCCTTTTCCTCTGTGTATTTAGAAGAAAATACTGTGAAAATGCTTTATTAGCATCAGCCAATAAAATAATATCACTTTACAACATTCCATTAATATTTTCATTGATTTTTTTTTTTTTTAATTATAGCATGCTATCTTGCATCAGGAAGGAGTACATTAACATCAGCTCCCAAAATGAAGAATTTAATGAAACCTAAACTGAGACTCCCAGAGCAGTGTCTCAAGGTTAAATTTTTAAAATACCTGTATGTATTTGATATTGTTTTGCTTTTTTGARAAATATAGTTCTCTTTCTACCTAGCTTCAGAAGAAGGTTGATTTTAACCTATTTCAGTTCTTTATGCCAAAGCTCTTCCTTAGACAGGGCTCAGCTGAGACCAGGCAATGAATTTTAGAGTAAAAAAAGGGATGTATGTCTACAGGCAGGAACGCTACTGTAAATTACTACTGTAAACAGTATTTTTTAAAATCAAAGATAATGGTTGGCAGTTTGGGACTACCTAAGAACACATASTTATAATAGCAACACTCAATTGAAAAACTGGTAAAGGCCCAGGCCCTTATTGCTCTTAGTATACACATTGATTTAGTCTTAGCTTACTCTTCCCATAAAAATATCATAAAATAACCACTAATATTTTAATTTTCTTTGAGAAAGCTTTCAGAAAACACCCTAAATTGAGAGATCTTCAGCAAAGTATTTTAAGGAGGAGGGAAAAAAATGAATGCCTCAGCACTTCAACCCTTCCCAGGAAAAGAAGGGTGTCATTCTTGTACTCAGAGGTACAATGAAGCTCCCAATCAATATGCTGCCTCCCAGGCATTGTTGCCATATTTAAAATTTTTATAACATAAAAAATATTTCTACAAAATGCCAATTACAACTTAATAAATCTACATAAATAAAGAGTACGTATTTAATACATTTTGTTATATCCTAAACAGTGTGGTCCTGCAAAGCTAAGCATCTCCCCAGTTTACACACACAGTTATTCCCCAATATGTTCAGGTGATACATTTTCACATAAAGCATCTTTGCATGGTCAGCCCTTAAGCACTCCTTTAAAATAGTGAATTTCTTCCAAATAATATTTAAGTCTTGTTTACATATAATAACATAAAACACAACATCATACTTTGTCAGGTGTTTCAGATATTCGTAAGCTGCATATGACATGTTGATTAAACCAAAAGGACCAAGCTCAGATACAGAGCAACATAACACAACAAATAAACTTATATGTAGTCGAAAAATCCAAACCAGATGTCCTCTAATTGTTTCTTAACATTAAAGTTCAAGAAGAATACAAGAGAATTATCCTCCCCTGAAGACACTTCAGGGTTTGGGTTTTTTTTTCCCCCTAATTTTTAATGCAGCAACCAATAGAAATGCAAGGAGAAACATCCTGCTTACGCAGAAATCTTAAGCAATAGAACCCAATTCATAAAATAATGTACAGGTTAACACAAGCCCTTCGCAGAAAAAAGACTGGGTATGAAAAACTAACATACCCATTTTAAAGTCCTTTATTGTGTTCACCGATAAAGCATCCATGAAAACATATACTCTAAATCCATTTAAAATGACAAAGACAAAACCAGTGAATGAGGTTTTATCTTACTGCCTGAAATGCGCTTAAGGCTCTCAAATAAATCAATAAAACAGATGAATTTACATCTACGTGTTACACCCACAGCAGTAACAAAAGTTCCCGTAATAAAAATCACAGGCAGAGAAGGGCGACAGCTCCATACAGGCACCGCACAGCTGTCGGGGCTGCCTGCGGCTCCGGCTGCCAGACTTGCGATCCCACGACTCCACAGGAGACGCGCCGGCGGCGGGGCGGGCGGCAAGGGCACCGCGGCGGGGCTGCGCGGGTGCGGAGGAGCGCGGCAGCGCAGCGCAGCCCTCCCGCGCGTGCTCGCGGGGCGGGCGCGCCGCCGGGCGGCGGGAGCGCGGCGGCGGCGGGGCGGGCGAGCCCGCAGTGCCGGCCGGGCAGCCCGGCGCGGGGCGTCCCCCGCCCGCACCCGCGGACCGCTTGACTCAACCGCAAAGCGGCCGGCGGCGGCGCCGGACGCCCCGTCCGCGGGGCTGGGCGGACGCGCGCCGCGGACAGGCGGCCAGCGGTCCCGCCGCGCCGGGGGAGGAGGGCGGGGAGGAGGCGGCAGAGGGAGGAGTGGGAGCGCGGAGACAAAGGAGCCCGCGGAGGGCGCAGGGCGGCGGCGCGGCCGGGGGACGCCGCCCGCTGCAAGGGCGCAGGGAAAGGGCCGCCGCCAGGCTCCTGCCCCGCGGCCGCGGGACAGGAGCCGGCTGTCCCGCGGCGGCCGCAGGACGGGGAGGCGGGGATAACCCCTGTCCCGGCGGCGCGACGGCCCGCGGAGCCGCAGCCTTCCCCGCCCCGCCGGCCGACATCTTGTTTTCCGCCATTTTCTGGCCGCCCGAAAAGGCCCCTCAGCCGCAGGGCCCGCCGGCGACGCCCGCCCGCGCCCGCCCGGCGCGGCAGCAGCCGGCGGCGGCCGAGGCTCGCCGACCCGCCGAGGGGCGGCCGCGGCCGGGCCCGCCGACGGCCGCGGCGGCACTGGCAGGCCTCGGGCGCGGCCTGCGGTGAGGCCTAGCCGCCTCCATTGTTCCCATCCCCCGCCGGCCCGGCTCCGACGCCTCGGCTCACCTGTGCGGGTCCCCGCGCCGGGCGGCCGCGCCGCGGGCTGGGGCCCGGGGGGGCGGGGGCTCGGGCCGCGGGACTCCGCCGCCGCCGCCGCGGCCTGGCATTCGGGTCCGCCGGGTCCGGGCCTGCACCAATCACAGGCTGGGCCGGGCGGCGGGGCGCGAGCGCGCGCGGCCTGCTCCCCTCCCCCCGCTCGCCGCCGGCCTCGCCGCGGCCGCCGCACGTCACTGCGCGCCGAGCAGGCGCACCCGCCGCGCCGAGGCCGCTGCCCTCACTCTGCCCGCGCCGCCGAGCGCGCCTGTGCGCGGCGGGGGAGAGCCGCGCCGGGGGAGGGGGGGGCAGCCGGGCCGGCCCCGCGCCGACCCCCCCCCTCCCTCGCCGCCTCCCGCGCCGCCGGCGGAGGCGTGGGCCCGCCGCTCTGCGTTTCACTTCTGTAGGTATGGCCGCCAGGGACTCTGCCTCGGCTTCTCGCCGGGAAACGATAAAGAAGCGGCAGCTTCCCCCGTCAGGGGGAACGCCCGGTGTCACCCTGCGGGTGGCTCTGTCCCGAACGCAGACCTGCGCGGGCTGGGCCGGTCCCGAGCGTTAGACATCAAACGCGAGCCGCCCCGCCCCGCCGGCTCACGGACCCCCCACCGCCCCCCGCCGCGCCAGGGCCGCTGGCGGGCGAGGAGGAGGAGGGAGCCCCTGTGCCCGTGGGGCAGTCTCGGTAAAAATCCACGGTATCGCCCCTCGTGCTCACAGTGCCTTTCCGCAAGCCGTGGAAAGCAACAACAAGTGACCAGCCTTGTATTTTACATACAAGGTGACACATTTTGGAAATTCTTTGCTGAAAAAAGGTCAGGTCCAGCCCTATTTCTCTATTCTGTATTGAATTTCCAAGTGTTTCTACGCATACACATTTCGGAGAGAATGGGAAAGCACGTGTGAATGTAAAAGGTTTCAAAAAAGGTTACTGGAAATCTCAGCTGAACCGGTACAGCGTCGCTGTCCTCCCATCCACCTTTAGGTTCATAAGAAAGGTGAAGGCACCTCGACTAGGCAGCTGTGCCTGTCTTTGCTTCATTATTGGACAGTACTATGACATTAAAGGACACCTTTTTTTTGTATTTGAAATACATTCTTGCCAGTATTACCAGTCTCAAGAATACAATTTACAAAAGAAAACCCCGACACTGTTAGTAAATTGGAAGAAACTGCTCGCATAAATCACAGTATTTTCTTCACAAGTTTTTAAAATCGTTTTGGGTATATCTGTGTGAATACCAGCATCTCTACCCAAGTAGTTCTCTTAACAAAACATTGTTAGGTCTAGCAAAAAAGAAGAAAAAAATAAAAAGAAAAAAGTCTTCCAAAGAATTAGCATGAATATACCTTAGTAACCACATCAGTAAACTTGTTCAACACTTAAAAATGGCATACACTTACAAGTGTAAATATGCAAAAACTTGGGCTAGAGAAGCCCATAAGGTCTGTTCTCTGATTTAACTAAACGGGCTGTAACTTAATTTTTCTAAACCTGCTTGAAGCTAAGAGTATTTTAGCATACACACACCTCTGGTTTAGAAACTGACTTGGTAAATTGGTGCACGAACTGTGCTAAATGGATCATAGTACTGTAATGGTCCAATTTCAAACACCATTAGGGAAACACAAGCAATTGTTTTCTTTTTCTGGTTGAAATACAGGTAACTCATAGAAATGAATCTTTGTGTTATAAAGTTTTGCCTTTACAGTTACATTTGAAATTAATTTTGTTCATGGACAGTGGGGTTCAGTTGCCTAAATGTCTAATAGGATGTCCAAAATGGATATGGCAGATACGACACCCTACAGAAGACTTGCCCTCTTCTAAAACAGCAGTAGGACATCAGATGGAATGCCACAGAGCGTCAAAAATGGCACCAAGCAYCTATGTTTAGGTACCAAAATTATGCAAGTAAATCTCATTTTGCACTACACAACTATAATTTGCAGAGTTACAGGKTTTTTTCTTCTGGAATTCTTAAAAGATTCTTACTCCTGGACTTTCACCTCCTTAGCATGTAGGAGACCTCTCCTACATTTGACCCTCCTTCCCTTTTYTTTCCTCTTAAGGGGTAAACAATAGAATAGTGGGGTAAAGCTGTCCGTAATATGCCACACACCAAAGTAAATACAGTATTAAGAACATTCTAATCGGTTCTTCCAGCTCTAGCAAAAAGGTAAGACATTCTAATGAGAAAATAATTTAAAACTGATCAACGCAACTAAGGAATGAGAGGAAAAAATACCTGAAAAAGGTATTCACAAAACTGAATACTTGGGGAAATGGCGAGAGAGAATCTCACAAGGTGATAGAATCAGAAAAGCAGAACTACAGAGAGATTAATCATCCCTTTCTTCAACAAAATCCCATCTGTGCGGGATTCTGTCTTCTGGAGTAATATCAAGGGAAATCTCAAAAGCAAAATGAGCATAAAATAGCAACAAGCAACAACAAGGCTATTGCCAACAGTGTGACACAACATTCAACATCAGACCCAACATGCAAATTTGCAGAGCGAGGCAGCAATTACAAGGAAAATCAATCCAAAACACTGGTCAGAAGCACAGACCGAAACAAACCCACCAAGACACCAAGAACACAGGAATCCAAATATCAAAAAGCGCATCACAAAGAATGCACAAAAGCCAAAACACCACTCTSTGTATCAATTTAAACTGTTTATACTTGACAGGGGAGTAGCACATCATAACCACGATACCTAGCAGATGACCAGAATTGCTCCTTACCCTTCAGTTCAGAACACAAAGATTTCAAAGAATTACAGAGCTTCTCTGCTCTCCAGGTAAGAGGCAAACCACCAAAGCACAATGCGTGACAGATGGCATATTCAAAAACGTATTCCTTAATATCATTATTGTTGTTAGAAGTGACACAAGAGTATTGCAAGCAGTTTCTTCACAGTTTTCTTTCACATACAACTGCCTGATGTTAATACCAAGAGTGGTTAAGTATATCAGGAGCAGTGCCTATCCATGTGGCTGATATCCTGCAACGCTTGATCTGCCCGAGACTAAACAGCAGACAGCAGAAGTCTGATGAGGAAAGCCTCATTCTCCATGAAACAGCATGAGTGCATACCTTCCAGATCGCTCTTCTCTTGCCTGCGCCATGTATATTTGACAGGATTGCCTTATCTCTTTCTCCTATTCCTTTTCAAAGGAGTGGTGGAATATCAAATTGAACACACTCAAATTCTGTGATCACTTCCAGGTTGGTAAACAGAGCTAGAGGTCAACAGCAACCAGAGTTTGATAAATTATAGTACTACTGGAGGCTAAGAAGTGACAGAAAAAAACCAATTCACTGAAAATTCACCGACATATTAGGATCTGACTTTCTGGGGTCAAAATAGTTTAAACTGATAGTCTAGGATCTAAACAGATGTGCTAACACCATTTCTGTATGTTTCTGAACATAACAAGAGAGAACCATTTTCACTTATCTTATTTCTGATAGAAATTGAAAAATAACTGGATGATAGTGGAATGCTTTTACTGAACATGCCCATTGAATGAACAGCGGGTGAGACAAGTAAAAGCAATGGCATTCTTCCATGCTTCATCCTCTGGTGATGCCAGAACAAGGTGCTTCTTCAAGCTGGCTGTGCAGATGTTACTAATATGAACATTTAGCTTCTTTGTGCTTTAATCAGCAACAAAATTCTTAACACTGAAATGTACAAGCATTGTTCTAGGCTGTCTGCAGTCTCAGAAGACATTGTAATGCAGGTTTGCAAGCAGTCCACATTCAGAAAATCTTTGGATTCTTTTTAATGAATTTTGGTGCCTGTGATTTCAATTATCAATGAAAAATTCCTCTGCCAGCATTAGATGATTTAACAGTTGGCAAATCTGCCCTCAATATGTGCTAGGTCCAGACTTAAATGCCCACGGGTATCTTGCAGCAGTAGAAGTAAAACCAGTGAAACTTACCCACTTTGGATATTTGTTACATTGGGGGAGAAAAGAAAAAAAAAAAAGGCAATTGTGGCTGAAGATTAGAGAATACCAGCTAGGATGGCAGCTAAGTTACAGAGCCAAGAAAAACTGCCAGCTTTGGAACCACCCTTCCTTTTTTCCCCAGCAGGAAGCTGTACCTATTCATTAAATACTTTCAAGGAACAGGAAGCAAAATGAAGGGCTCTGAATAGGTTTCTGGCTTCTCTTCTRATGTACTTGCATAGGAAAGCCAATACAGTCTGGGCAATAACAAGAGTTGGAGAGCATGGAAAGTGCCAGGATGCAGTTAAGGCATGGAGCTATTGCAAGGAGAGCATTCTAATTTATAGAAAAGAAATGTCAATATTTTCACCTTTCTAGAAACCTTAAGATTCTGGTTTTGTCTTATAGTTTCACATATTACCTAATACTAAGGAAAAGAACCATTTAATATAAATGTTAAAATAATGTGCTTGAGACTTTTTGGAAAATGGGAAATATATCCAGGACTTCAGTATCTGATTTGTTAGTTAGTGGCAAGGTAGTCACTTTTCCAAAGCTTCATTTATTTTCATTATTTACAAAACAAGTTACAAAGAAAGCCACTGCATTTTTAAAGGCAAACCATTTCAGCTGTTAGGATCAACGAGACGACAAAGGAAGACAAAGTGAAAAAGACACAAGGGACAACAGAACGGGCTCCTAAGCTGAGGTTGCTACATTAGTCAATACTTCAGTATTTGATGCGTGTTGGGATAGTGGGAAGCCGAGTGCCTTGGTTATGTTTGTACAGTGCTGCCAGTGTCAGTGAGACTAAAYGGCTATGCCTGAGAACAGAGCCTTCCCATCTACCTAATTCTGCAGGTAATTGGTGTAACAAGAATACAGATTCTTACTACACAGTTCAAAATTGTATGTAATTTGTTGTTTTCTTTCTTTACATATTGGCTCTTTAAGGGGAAAAACAAAGCAATGTCAGTCAGGGCACAACAGGCTCTACATGCTGCAATGCCCTGAAGAATCTTTGTAATTCTAGTTAAGAGAAATTCATGGTCCTACTAACAGCATTAGATTCAGAACCACAGCTCACAAGCATGCGGAGGGAGATCATGACACAGAGTGGAGCAAACATCACAAATAAATGGGTGAGCCATAATGGACACCGAGAAACAAAAACTGTACCTGGCAAAAGCCGTCTTTGACAAGCCTTCCTGAGAAGTATGAAAAAATGCAACCCCTTATTCCCCTTTCCCTTTGATATGGATTTAAACCATCCTGGGAAGCAAACAAGGAAGAATAATGATTAGCATACATATTTGTCATTTCTCATGCTGAAATTTGAGAAGACTTTTTCCTTTCTCATGGGTTTCTTCTGAGGAAGGGCAGCTTTTTGTGATAGGTACTTCTTGTCATTTAGGCACAGGACATATGGTTAATCACAAAAGAACCCTGTGTCTTGAGAGATGTCCAACAATTTAAGCAATACTTAGAAGCAGCTTTGTAAACTGTAAGATCAGATATTCACAAAAAGTTGTCATCAATTACACAGTAAACAAATTGGATGCTAATATCATGTTTTGTTTTATAATTATCTTCTATACCTTTTCTTTGCAATAACTTTTAGTGCTTTCTAATAGTTATGGCTATTTCCTCTATGTCCCAACCCACAAGGTCTTACTGATCTCTCACTATTTGGATCGTCCATTGATCACGCAGCATTCCAAGACATTTCAGATACAGGAAGCACTGGTACTTAGTATTTCTGTAAAGAGATTAGAATTAAATCAGTACCATGACATATGCTCCCCAGTATGCTTGCTATTAAAATAATCTGTATCTAATCAAACTACATTTATATATTTCTTTTATTAGTATCTGAATGTAAGTGCTTCTTCTGAATGTGTACTCACCAATAGCTTTGGGAGATGATTTTCATGCAGATGACTGAACGTATTAAGACTTTGTGCACACAAACTGAAACAGGTTTTGAAATATTTAAAAACATTTCAGCAGGGCCAGCTAGAAAGCAGCAACAGCAGAACATTTTGTTGCTATTGAGGTGTTTTTTTAAAAAACTGAAGGAAGTTTCTGTGGCCTAAAAAGGAGGGCCAAAGAAATCACAGGGCTATTGTGGAAGACAAAACATGGCCAGACATGGCCACTTAGATTTCTCTTGACTTTGTAGTGATCCTTTGCAAGTAATCCATAGACCAAAACTACTACTCTGGAAGGAAAATCCTGTATTTTCTTTCCTTCATCATTTTTCCACTGAGTTAACAGCAAACAATTAGGAGTACAGTACTCTAAAATACACAATGCACACACATACTTCTTGGAATACTTACAAAATTTTTCTACCCATAAAATTATTTTTGTAGATACTACATGACATGGGGAAAAAAGAAAGAACATCTCAGGTAAATTAGGTTGCAGGCTCTGATATAATGCATGTCTGGCAACAGATTTACTTGTACAATAAAATACACAGGTAATATTCTCACCTTAATTAAGGACAGTCAAAGCACATCACAACTCCTTTTTATTTAATTATTTTTCCACTTACGCTAAAGGCCCCACCTTTTTAATATTTTCTGCAGTTGAAACATATGCCTTTCTGAACTGCAAGTTTTCTTTTTGTAAAATGTTAACATTTTTCTTTTACAATAAACTTTACCCATTTTGTCTTTTTTAAAATTCCATTATGAAGAGAAATGCCTGGTTTTTACTGATAATTTATACCAATTATTGGTACCTCCTGTACAGAAATAACCCAAAAGGCTCATTTACATAAACCAACTGTTCATCACAAAATACTGTTCTATCATGATCTGGGCCAGAACAACATTGGTAGTTGACTAACGCATTTAGCAATTTTGATGTGGCTGATTTTTTAGGCACAGAAAGGTCTTATGGTAAATACATCTGTCTACAAATCATTCAATTATTGGGGGGGGGGGGGGAGGGTGAAGCCTGCTAGAACACTTAGTTATATAAATGATTTCCTTAGTTCTGGAATAAATAGTTTAATTTCTCTGTACATCATACTATTTGTACATGAAACATGTAATAGCAACTTTCCATGAAGCTTTAATAAGTTTGAATTACGAAGTGGTGGAGGGAGGGGAACAGGAACCCCGGAGTCTCAAAGGAAAGGTGCTTTGTAAGAGGAAAATACTAATACAACTATTAACACTCGTATTTTTCACGCATCAGTGGAAATTTGGTTGTATCATTATTCAGGATAGAGTTTGGAAAATTATTATAATTTTAAAAAGTTTATATTGTCAGTAAATGTAACAAGACAGTTGTTACATGAGAGTTAGCACTCTTTTATATTACCATTACAGAAGTTTTCAGCATGGCTGGAAACGAATAGCTTGATCTTTCACAGCATTCCAGTGAAACCACAAGACATGCTGGCATGAAAAAGCAGTATTGGTGAAATGGGCACAGAGCTTTTAGGCATTTATTTTTTCATGTCAGCCATATAAACGAGTTAGAACATAGAATTCCAGTAATTCCTCTGCCAGAGCTGCAGGGATATCTCTATATTGACTGCAGTGTCTGTTCTTAAGGGGCTGTCTTGGGCAGCCAYCCCTCAGTTTGGTGAAAACCCTGTTTATATGAGTTGTAGTATCTAAGTGTAAATGACTCAGAAAATGATTAAAACTTTGCAAAATTTATCCAGTCTAGAATGGAATTAGCAGGTATGTAATATTCCTGAAGAAAACACCCGTATAGTAAAAGGTGGTTTTAGGCTTTTTATTAGCTCGCATCTTTACTTAGTGACATAAATACTACCAATTGGAATTATGATAATTTGTACTCAGTACCAAGACAGAAGATTATATAATATATATGCATAGGTATTAATACATACCYGATACTGTCTCCCCTCTGCATAACCTGCATAAGGCAAATTATTGCTTGGATAGCAAATTTCTCATATTGAGGTTGCTGGTTAGAAAAATGGTCTGTTGCTGGATCTGGTCTCCTTAATGGCTGAGGATGCATGGGACTAAGCAAAAGAGAAAAAAGAGGTTATTAAAAATATGCATAATAATATACTGCAAATTACATAAAGTGTTCGTTTAAACTGAAATACAAAAATAGTAAAGCTCACTACTGCATGCATGACATTGAGACAATAACATTAAGACATCTAAATGTTCTGTCTTTTAAGTTCATTTTACTGTCAAACCCTCATCCTGCAAACACAGATAAAAGTGAATTTAAAGCAGCAACGTATTCCTTGAGCTCCCMCCACCACCACCACTGTTACACTGAACAGTGCCATAACATCTAATTTTCTATATTCCTATGATTATTTTGAAAACGTTTTAAAGTCATAATAGGTATACCGTCAACATTTTCAATGTTTATATTAGAAAAATCAGACCACCTTGATGGACCGAAAAATCAGAAAGCTCCAGTCTGTTTCTGCAGTAGAACCCTGCCACTTACGAGGAAAATGTTCTGCTATCATTTAATTGCCTCATGGTAAACAAGTTCTCTGCAAAAGTTGCGGGTAGGAGCTGCAACAGTTGGCTGGTGTTAGTGAGGAGGATTAACATGAGGAAGCACAACTAAGGAAACTGCATTTCTAAAAAGTAATGAGAATGAATAAATTTGTAATTATTAGAGGAAAACCATACAAGCCTTTGGATAAATCAGTATTTTAGGAATTAGCTTCAGAAACAAGAGAAACACACACTGACTTTTTCTTTTTGGTGATACGTTAGGAAAACAGAGTAAGTCTTAGACAGCAAGCTGACAAATTTAGTCCTGTGTGCTAGTTCACATTTAGTAATAACATACAAAATAGTCCTAGAATTCTTGCAGCAATGCTGTTAGAGTTATGCAGGGTAGAGGAGAATAAAGAAAAAATTCAGAAAAATAACCTCTCTCTGTCAAAGACTCAAGCCACAAAATGTACGTGAATAATCCAGTCAAAAGCAGAGCCATTTACTGGATCTTTGTCAGTTGCTGTGCCACTGGCAAAGCTACAAAGTAATTCTTAGCCTCCAAACCAGATTATAAAGTGAAAATGAGCAAGAGACAGAAAAACAGCAGCTTACCTATAATTCTGTAATTGACTTGGGGTTGGGACATCATCAAAATCTTGTCTTCTCAGTACAGCTTTTGGAATTTGTCCAACCCAGACATCCTATATGTAGGGGATCAGGTGGTTACACAGAGCAAAATGACAACAAGTAACAAAAACAGCTCACCAGGTACAGTATGTTAGCAGTTGTCTTTGGTGTAAAAAATTGTATCAACCAATTTATCAGTTATAAAATACATTTTTTGTCATAAACATGTTTTCAAATGTATAAATTCAATTTATCTAAAAGACTCAGTAGAAGAAAAGTCTTTACATATTTGGATAATGCAGACAACATACCTCTAAGATGTAACAGAGAAACACCCACCCAGTAAGTCTCTGCACAATTAAGTAAAACAGG
Source organism: Phoebastria nigripes (assembly GCA_035582835.1). Classification (NCBI taxonomy): domain Eukaryota; kingdom Metazoa; phylum Chordata; class Aves; order Procellariiformes; family Diomedeidae; genus Phoebastria; species Phoebastria nigripes. The sequence continues at coordinate 2,626,111 of JAYKAV010002109.1, read as the reverse complement.
TATTAAGGGTCTTATCAAGGCCTGGAAGTTTTGTTGAGTCTTTTATGATTAAACATTTCAGAAAGATGCCACTCCATGAATAACAGTGGATTTACCTCTGATTTATGCAAAACTGAGTCAAAAATTAAACAAAATACAGTGATCAACAATTAAGATCAATTGAATATTGATCATTTAAAGACTGGCTGCTGTCTTGCCAAACACATTGCTAGAGGAAGGATGAAAACATCATGAAGAAACAAAATAAATATTCTATATTGTTCATAAAACTAATAAGTGATGTTCATTTGCTAAAGGTATTTTTGTTTAAAAATATAGTGACCTAAGTAATTTTCAAAACAAGGTACCCTCAGGAGAGAAGTAACGTTCAGGGTAGTTCATCTGCAAGAGCTGATGCTATCCGATGCAGATTTCGGTTTCCTCTCTTGCCTCTCTCAGACAGCTTTGGTGAGGGCTCTGCAGACTGCAGAGCGATATGTGCACTAGCCTGCCTTGTTGGCATGAAAACAAAAGCTCAGACAATTAACAACGGGCTTTTCACAAGCTCACGTTTTCATTACCACCACATCTAGCAAGGAGATGAGGCAGGCAAAAACGTCCCATGGACTGCCTCTGGGCTGCAACCTGCAGTCTGGAGCATGAGAAAGTACTAAGTACTGCAGCCTTTACCCAAAGCAGTTCCTTTTACAGTAGGTTTTCTTCCCTAACAAAGTGTGTGGGATTTGGTCTCATTCACACCTTGAAAATTACAGCATCAGTTGTATGAAATTCAGAATTAGTTAAAAATTAAACAGCACCATCTCCTGGTGAAGGTAGGCTCATGCCTCATTTTTTCCCCCACTGCATTTCCAAGATATTACTACTTCACAAATATATTTAACATGTAATAATGTATCACACTAGATTATTTTCTTTCTTTTCTCAGACAGCCTATAATGTCTTCTTCTCAGACACTATACACTCCTTATATATGTAAAATAATCACTTAAAGTACCGAATGAGGAAATGAGCACCCCCCCACACATATATTCTCTTTCACATTTCTTTGTATTTCGTATTTCCCGTTCTGTTTTTGAAATGCATTTATCCATCTTTTCTTGTGACACCCACTAGTTCAAGCGATTATCTCTACTACAAAGAACATCTTGCCTAACGGAGAAAATTGGCACGGCAGAGTGTTGGCCTAGTCGAAAAGGCAGTGTCTGGCCCTTCGCGGATCAAAGTTCAAATCCCAGCTCCGTCACAGATTACCTTTGTAATCCTGTAAATAACTCTGTCCACTCTATCTCACAGGGATGTTGCAAAGGTMCCAGTGAAATATTCTGTTACAAAGGTGATGCAGGTAATTTAATTTCAGATGTTATTTAGGGCATTTACTCAGGAAATGGTTAAATATTCTAGCCCTAAACCGAACTCAGTTGTAGGCAGTGAATTTTAAACAAATATGGCTAGAACTCTGCCAACAGTGCTTATGTTATGTACTGTAAGCAGTTATATACTATCATGCATAGATTATGCAGCTGAGAGATGACAAAGATAAACAATACATTTAGTACAGCCATATCCTTCTGATCATCTACACTGCCCCCCCCGCCTCCAAAAATGTCATTGGAAAGCATCGCTCGCAACATGAAAAGGAAAGAAGGGTCACATTATTGCAATTTAACCTGTTCCATGAATTTTCATTCCACTTCTAATTGAATAAAATGTTTTTAAAACAAACATTTCCAATTTTCATAGTTTTAATCTTAGACTCTGGGCCTGCAGAACTGCGTGGTTTATTCACAAAGGGTCAGATTCTCAGCTAGTACCACCTGGTTTGTCTTAATTGATTCGTGCAATTATGCTGCTCTGCACCAGCTGGTGACCACATACATCTTCATTACAAAAATCAGCCTGATTTCTTGTCTCTAAAGTAAACAACATAGATCAAATCGTTACTAGGCCTCTCTACCTGTACTCTGACACATCTTGTACTTGCAAAATTTACTTTTGCACGTATATAAACAGGCTATAGGAAGAGACTGACTGAGTCAGGCCACCTAACACACTGAGAACAGCCAGTAATGGAAGTATAAAGAAAAAATATGTAAACAGTGTAAATACCTGAAGTACTATCAATACATCAATGTAACTTCTAGCCAGCGGCATCGAAGTCATTAATTGACTTGAGCTGGAGTGGAGTCTGTGGCTGCATTTGCAGCAGCAAATAAAGTGAACTAATACAAGTGGGACCCCACGTTGACACTTTATGCACTTCAGAAGGGTTTGCTTTTTGGACTGTGTCTAGTTTGGCCTGGGCACTGAATGATCATCAGATACTGAAGCATATATTCTGGTTAGTTTAATCTGAAGGGGAATCAGTTTGTGCACTCCCAGGCTGCTCCGAGACATGAACTGCAGCACAGTAAGCAGAACAACGAGGACGTTACCTACCTGAAAGCACACATCCAATCTGAACACCTCTGCCTCCCTGAATAGATGTCTGATTTTTTAAAAACTAATTTACACTATGAATACATACTGCTGGATTATGCATTTTATCAAAAAGCACCTTTTTTGTTTGTTTAAAACTTCTGCCTGATTTCATTTCACATYGCCTAGTTCTTACATTAAAAGCAGGAAATAGTAATTTCTCACACAACCTCTCCTCATACAGAAATCAATACTGATGACCCTGAAATTCTACATGTACTACACTGCTTGCTGAGATGGGGGCTCAAAATTACATACAGTAGTCAAAATGTAGGCATAATTAAGATTTGTGCAGTGGTATTACAATGTTTCTCGTATTGTTTTCAGTTTCTTCCTAAAATCCCTAGCGAAACAAACTTTTTCAGAAAACATTACTCTAGACACCCCTTCTGAGTTCTAATTTCTCATTTAGAGATGACTGCCACGTACACAAAGTTAAAACTGCTTTTCTACATGCATTAGTTTGCATTTATAAACAATAAATTTCATTTGTCATTTTCTYGTCCAGTCAATCATTATATGCTCCTTCTGTACCTCTTCATAGTAAGGCTTATTTTTGACTATTCTAAGTACTACGGTATCATCAGCAATGTGCGTCACCTTACTAGCACTGCCTTTCACCTGTTCTTACATGAACACTACACAAATCCTCATGGAACTTTGCTGATAACCCTCATACAAGCAAAAAACCTTGAAGACAAATAGCCAATCCTTCCTCTGATGAAGTATTACTAGTAAATAGTCAAAAGAAACTGTAGGCGTGGCTCTATCAGCAGCTTAAATTGGTTGAAGTCTGGACAGTATAGCAAACTCTTCCCCTCTGGCTATGTACTCCTGCTCCTTTCCCTTCACTGGCACTAGTACCAGTAATAGCATTCAGCAACCTAGTTCATGAGCTGATCAGGCTGAAACTAGCTCAGCCAGCAGCTGGAACAGCACAGTGACGATACAAGGGAAGAGGTTGTAGCAGGTGGCTTGAGCTCATATCCAAATTATCTCTCTTTTTAATGCTGGTCTTCTAACTGGCCTGAAAGGAAATATTTATTTGAACATCCCTTTAAAATAATCCCTAGTTCTTTGTTTTCTCCTATGCAAATTAGATTCACTTCATCCTTGATGAAGAGTTTCACCTTCTCACATGCATTTAGATGATCTTGGAAATCAAATACTGAGGAAATAAAAGGAAGACTTTAAACTCAGATTACCTTTAATTTTACCAGATGACCTTTTTTTTTTTTGCTATTCATATACCATTCTGTTGAATCACAAAATCATGTCTGACTTCCACTAGAATTAGGAACATGCGATATGCCCCCCACGCCAACATCTCTTACCCTTGGCGACTGCTGAGAAACGTGCCCCAAGTTACCAGCCATTTCAGCAGTAAATGCAGGGTTATGTTGTGCTTCACGGTATGGAGGATTTGTCTGGTTCCTGGTTGGGGGAACAAGGTGAATTTAGAGCATTAGCAATAGTTTTGAAGGTCTTGATGAATCTTTTTGTACTGCAGATTGGTTCAACAGCCATATCATAGGTTTAGAGGTACTGTGGCAATGACTATGCGAGAGCTATGTATTATTACAATTTTTCTATGACAGAGGAAGTACCAGTGATACACACTAATGGGGCTCAATGAAAAAAGAAAAAAACCCATATTGTCTATGTACTTGGGACAGGTATCAGTGGAAAAAAAAAAGATAACGTGTTGAAAGCAAAAAGCAGCTCAAATTGCCAATGCCTAGGACCAAAGAATGAGAGAAATTGTGTTTAATCACCAAGACTCGTCAATGTTTATTGGTCTTACTCCTTTTTTTTTTTTCTTTTTTAAACTCGTGGAAAGCAAGCCAACCCTTAATAGCAAAGAAATCAACAAGACAGATTTGGTAGTCTTGAATTAAAGTAGTAAATGTACTTAATCAATCTTTAAAGCTTGCCTGGTTAGCCCTAAAGAAGAGAAGCAATGACTTAGAGTGAAGTTCTGCACGCAGCGGTAAAATGCTGAACAACTGTTAAGTGCTCGGGTAAGATACTTTGATTTAGTTTTCAATTGTGTAAACAGTATTTTGGCAGAGGATGCTATATGGCAAGCTTGTTGACTTAAATATCCAGAGGTTAAAAACTAATCAGAATACCAGACTTCTTTTGCTTTACTTCCATTTTGATTATAAGATCCCTTTTAACTGCATCCAGAGAAACTTACCCAGCTTTTTCACTTTTACTGTAGTAGACACAGTAAAATATTACAACAACTATGATAACCAGTGCTACTGCAGGAAGAATAGTTACTAAAATCAGATCTAGAGTGTTCCAAAGGGGGTTACATTTGGGACCCATGTACCAATACTCCTTCCAGTCCACTCTGAAGTAATCACATCTGCAAATAAAAATATTAATTTTTAGCAACATTATTTTAGTGTAAAAATAAGTAATACCAAAAAAGGAAACTGTTTTGCTATATAATTATTTATTATTGAATACTGCAGGGGTCAAGAGATTCAATATTTTTCCTGTTTGTCTAAAGATGTTACTTATCTTAGTAATACACATCTTATTCTAGATTTGATGCAAATGCACTCTGCCAGGCTCTGGGTCAACCAAGTCCAAGTTAGCATTCCAGCAAGTCCAAGATAATAAGCTTTGTTGGGAATAGGGTCTATCACCCAAGTCATGGCAAGATTCAGGTCAAAGATCTTTTTGCCAGTTGTAAGCATGGCAAAGCTTCTCAATTTCCAGAACAGACTATGCAGATAAAATTGAAATGTCACATTACTTTCTATCATTATGATGCTGATGCACCTTCTATGAAAAAGCAGCAACACAACCCATAGTAGATTGACAGAATATGTCCCCTCTGCTTTTAAGAATAAGACTTCTAATCGGATAAGAATGTTGCTTTTTAAAAAAGCTAAGTTATTTTAATTAATTCAGGGCTTCTTTTTTTCCTCTCCTAAAGCATTACTTCCTCTGCTAATACAAAGGGTACCGCTAGAATGGAATGTCCCCAGCCATTCTCATGATGGGAAGGTTCTTTTGATAGGGATTTTGCATCATTTGTTGATGCAAACATTCTGGATTTGGGTAACCTTTTCTGAAAGTCTGACCTTGATCTCCACTACTGAAAATTCTTTTCTCACTGCAATTTATATGCAATATTTGTATTGACCTGGATATGATTTATAACACATATTTATAGTTTCAAGAATGTAGCATTCTATCTCTTTGGAGTTGCACTAACATTTAGACAGCGTACTCAGTTATCTAATCTGGTATATTGACTACAACGGGAGGCTAGCTGCATGTTCATGAACAACAGACTGGGTCACAGAGAAATTACTGCCTTGAAGCCACCAGGTAATCAGATGAGCTTCATAATACTGCCCTGGTGTTTTCTTGCTGATTTCTTGTCAAGTCCAAGGGTCAAGCTATATGTAAAAAACAAATATGCTAGAACAAGGTTTTCTACTCAGATGACTAGATTTTTTTTTAAAAAGGGAAAAAACAACTACATAATGGAGAGTTTGATATTAAGATATCTGATTTGGTTTTTTTAACTCTAAAGAACTTTTGATCAACCTGTGAAAAAGATTAACTTGCCATTACACAGCGTAATTCAGTTCTAAAGTAAAAATATCTGAGACAATAGCGAGCATGTAAAAGTTGACGATTATAGTGATTACCTAAATTATGAATTACATGGCCTACAGATATCCTAAAAAAGAAAATGCTGCACTCAGATCCCAGATTTGACGCTTTGTAGCAGAGTTACGAGCTTATGCAGATTGTGAATGAAGATCAACTTCTACTTTCATGTATCACATTGCAGGGTCTAAATTTAGTTCATCATTAATAATATATTTGACAAGCTGCATTTACATAGCGTATATTTAAACAAACAAACCAACCCTACACCCTACCTGCAAAAAGGTTTTTCATTTTTACATTGACAAGAAATACTGGTAGGACAGAAGTTGTCTGTATTACCCAGGCAGGCCTTAAAGTCCTCAACTCCACTGCAGTTGGCTGTAAATTAAAACAAAACAAATATTTACTTAATGCAATTATACAGTAACGTACTGTTAGTGGGCTGTATTTCTAATTACATCAGAAATTTAAGCTTCATATGATGTACTTTGTAAATGATACTAAATCTTACTTTTCAGTGACCTGTCCCTTCAAACTTTTGAAATTATTTGAGAAATRAAGGTTTACCTGCTTAAATTACTTTAGTCTGAATTTGTACCCATCTTCCAGTTAGCCAGTAAATTGTACRGCTTATGTTATTATGACTTCTGTCGCATCATTTAAGTGTGGTTGTATCTGAATTCCACTATGTATCATCTCTGGATTGTTGGCARAGGCTAAAACTCATGAAACCCATTTGAGATTAGAATCTCTAACCTCCAATTAGAATCCAAATGAAAAGCTTTTTGTGTGTTTTGGGATTGGGATTATTCCTTATTTTGGTCTACAAAAGGATTTGTTTTGCATTAATGTCGGTTCTCCTCCATCTCTTTTACTGCGTAAACATTGTGGGCTGTAAATAATGTTCCAGAAGTTGAGTGCTTACAGTACTTCACAGGCATACGGCTGTCTAAAAATAACTTCCTCATCAGCAACCTTAATCAGACAGCAAAAGTCACCATGTTTGGCACTCAAACCCTACATTCTTTGCTACCTGTTTCCTTCCTATGTAGGACTCGGACTGAATGCTATCCTCATCATTCATACCAGCAAGCTACAAGTTGGCCCAGAGGTTCTGGTGCAAAGCCACTGAAGTCTATGATTTATGGAGATGTACCTAAAATCTTGACCTATAATGTATAACCAAACAAGCAATTGCAAGACACCACTGGAGACGTTAAGAGAGAAAACTAAAACCAGGACTGTACATTGCAAGGCCAAGCACCATTATGATACTCAAAGAACCCCAAAACAGACAATACAGCCGAGTATGATTTTGAATAACTTTTCACAATAAGAAGATAAGCATTTAGAATTAAGCCAGGAAGTCAGAAGTGGAAGAGATCTCTGAGCAGATCCTTCTGAGCCTACCTGGCAACTGACAGGAAGAAAGTAGCATCAGAGCACATTGCTATGTATTGCTATTGTAAGAGGGATTTTACACCATGAACAGTTAGATTAGCAAACTCATGACTAATGCATTATTAGCTAGAGAAACTATGCTATGAGCAGTCTTTATTTCAAAAAAAGATGGAAGCCTCCTTCCTCCCCACTGTCCAAGACAATCTAATCCAACATTTACTGTTAAACAGAGAGAAATCTAAATGATTACACAGTGATCAAGGCTCGCATTCCTACAAATCTATTTACATATATTGTATTCCTTTCTCTCAAGAGGGCATCAGCATTGAAGCATTTTCCAAGACAACCTAAATATAAATCATTTGTTATGACTATAAAGTACAGAACAATGAAAAATCCTTAGTAGTATTTGGCATTGTATTATCTAGGAGATAAGCAGCACTAATGTTTTTTAGGTACCCATATGATAGTAACAGAATTACAATTCTTTTAGCAATGTTACAAAAAAATACTAAGGGAGTAGAAAATAACTAGCTGTGATTCCGTTGGAGAGAGAGGTAGCATGTGCCCTTTGGTATTAATGCTATGTTATATTTCATATCATTAAGGAACACACTGCTGAGCCCTTCATAGTACTGTAGTCTATACAAATGCAAAGTTATCCTTGAAGTGGTGACTTTCTTGGGCAATTTAAAGGCTAAAGTAGCATAAAAAAAAAAATCCTCAAATCACAAACCAAAACTCTAATAGAGTAGTAACTGCAGCTGGTTTACATCACTATCAGGTTAGTGATACCTAATTACCAGTAACTGGTAGCTACCAGGTAAAGAACAGTGGTGGTGATGATAATAAAATAAATAAATCAAATCAATCTGTAGGAAATCTTCCCATAAAAAAATTCCTGACCAATACTGTATACTCTAACAGAATCAGAGACAATTCCATATAACTTAACTTCTCATTTGAAATAAACTTTTCATCAATGCATTCTGGCTGTCATGCTCTTAATTAGTCATCATTTTCTCCCTGTTCATCTCAAAAAAAATTTCTAAAAATACTTTCTATAAAAAGAATGTATAATTTTTTTAATCCATATACCAAGTACTTCTTGCTACTGAAAAAGAACCAAACCATCTTACCGATTTAAAATGTGTCCTTTTGATATTGACAGATTGACTCAAAATGGTTCAAAACCACCAGAATACCTAGTATTTCAGTTGTAATTCATATGTTTGCAATCTTTTTTAACGTATAGAAGTACAGAATAACAAAAAGCAAAAGCATTTTTGTCTTGCATACCTATGCATCTGTGAAATGTCACCATACTCTTGGCAGTACAGAACTCAAGAACTATGAAACACTTCGTAACAGCAAACACAGGTAAGCAGTTGTCACACAAAGGTCTTAACGTTTTCATTGTTTTCCCATTATTTAAAAATAAACTCTACCTAAATCGTAASGAGAATTTCCTCAGAAGCAATACCCTTGGGATTGCAATACCATAGCAGCACTACCATAGGTAAACCAGGCATTTGGTAGAAACATCCCTATTCTGACAAGCTATAAAGCGAAAATGCAACCATGTCTTAACATTCTAAAGCTTCTTGTTCACTCAGTGAATCGCTGGCCACGAACAGAATGAAAAGCAAGACTTTTAAGAATGGACATCCTGAAGCTGACTGTGGTGAAAGACCGTTTCTTCCAGATTTTGCTAGCAGCAGAACGCCTTCTCCTTTCTGCTACTGTTACTTACTGTAGCAAGTCAAGGATCATGGATTTTGAGCTTGTTTTACAGCATCCTTCTCCATAAAGAATTACTAATTAACATATAACAGATACAACTTCCTCATAACTTCTCCAGCATATTTTCTTTTATGACAGCTGGGTAGTTTCATAAAAATGTCTCATTAATCTTGCTATTTCTGAATTTTTGAATACATAGGCAAAGTATTCCTTTAACGATGTAAGTTTCAACACACTAAGGTACCTGTCACAAGCATTTTTCTGTTATCCTTTTAGGGTTGTGTTACCTTTTAAAGATAACAAACTTTGAATGTATTTGAAGACAAAGTTCCTTGAATATACATTGTTTTTAAAGACATGTCAAAGACATGGATCAAGAATATAAAAATGATGATTAAAAGGTTATTATCAGTCTTGTCTTAAGATGTTTCTGCTCCTAGAACAAATGAAGTCTTGCTGCAATAATTATTGCTGCTCTGATTGCTAGGCACAGCTGCAGCACATAGGATGTTACTGACACCTCTTCCTTCAACCCCCAACCTGTTTGATTACAAAACATGGTTGCAATCTGTTTGAATTTTTCATTATTTCCYGATTTCCAATCTCATAATTTTACCAAAACTTCTCCCATAGTTTGGCATGAAATATCATACATATTCTTCCTCATTATTGCCATATGTATTTATGCATTTTCAAATCAGATTCTAAAAGGAAATTAAACTAAAATTTCTGTACCGACTAGAYGTGAATTCTTACACTGTCCCAATTTCTCTAAATCTGTTTTCTTTTTGCAAATGTGGAATTACACTGAGATTTATTTCAGTCCAAACTGCAGCTTTATTTAGATATTTTTATCTGCATATATAAAGGTAAAAAAATGCCYGTTCCCCACAAATAATTGCATCAGATTCTGGTCCCAATCACAACAGCTCAATTTACTACAGCTGGAACTGAAAGAAAAACTTACTTCATAGCATGCTTTTCCCCCCCTAGATTAAAAGAGAATTTAAAGGCAAAAGTTCTCAATACTTACTTTAATGAATATACCTTATTAATCTTTTGGAAAAGGTAATTTGTAAGTTAAAGCTAAGTGGAGGCTTGTATCAAGGAGGACAAGGAGTCCAGTATATTCTAGCACCAAGCCCGAACATTTGTTCATAACTAGGAGAAATAAATATTTCAAATCATAGTGTTGACTACACCAAGACTACTACTTGCAACTTAATGATAAATCTTATTAGGGTTTTGCTAGTGACCCAACTCAGCGCTGTTTCATTTGTGATATCTAAATGCAGCACAAATGAAAACCATAGCTCTCTTTCAGATATATTTTTTTTTAAATAAAAAATTCCCCAAGGCAGGCAGGGAAGAAATGATCAGAATCAGATGGAGAAGCTTTGACAGGCAAAAAAAAAAAAAATCTCCAAGTTTAAGAGTATACCTTCCTTATATATATCCATCTGCAAAGAGAAGGGATAGAAGGTAAAAATCTGACTGCATAAAACRGGGAGATGAATTTTGGGTAAAAATAGCCAGATAGGAAAACAAGCACAAACATATTTTGAAGACTAAGAAGGGAGGATTGCTTTATTAGATTACAGTTCAGAAAAGAGACTAAACTGCGCTTGCTTGTCGTTTTCTTCCCTACATCATGAGATGAGAATGAGAAGGGAATGAGAAAGTCAATATCCCAAGTAATATCCCAGAGGTTCATCCTTCTACCTGGAAGTTTCTGATTTTTCTGCTGGCAGCATTTTCTTCCAAGCCTGGCTTTGATGCTCRCACCACGAGCTGTTTTCAAATTTTCCGAGCAACACCTCAGGACTGTCTTGAAATTCTGTGTCTCATCAAAGAAAGACAGGGAAGAAGACATCTTAGACAGGAATGTGACATCTTTTCCCATGAGATTGTCTTCCCTAGATCACTTTTTCAAGGCTTACTAGAATCTTCTCCGTTCACCGTTACCAAAGTGAGCATCTATCCCAGCTACTGCTGAAGTATTTTGTTGTCATTTATACTGTTAAAACAATCCACAATGTTAGTTAGGAATGTAAGATGTGCTTGCAGCTCCCACAGAGCAATCCAAGGCTTCTTTTCATACTGCCAATTTATCTCCCCTTTTCACCTACCCCAGTAAAAGTTGGTGTGTTTCCTCCATGAGTCCCTCACGCTGTTGTTTCCGACCTTTCCTCCTTGATTGTCCTYCTTTCTGTGGTCTGCAATACTTTTAATCTTCTCAAGTTCTTTTTTTTTTCTTCCAGAAGTGCCAAGAATCCAAGTGCAAGTAACTATATCAGGGAAAAATAGGCAAATAAAATGTAGAGCGCTATCAAAATGTAAATGTATGATTTAAATGTCATCCTAAACTCTCTCAGACTACTCTTCAATGCAGCCTTCCTCCATCTACATTAGAAAGCCATGTCTTGGCAATCTCTTAAATACAAACTTTTATCTCAACCCATAAAATGCTGTTTGTAATGTGTAAATACTAGAATGAAGATGGCTATATTAAAAAAAGAGTCTCTCCTGATGTTCACAGTACTTAAACTTCTTACCTCTGAAACCCATGATTTTCTGACCTATAACTTGCAACAATCTTTTAAAAAGGTAATGAAAGCTTTATTAATTTGAGACTTTTGAATGGAAAAAATAGAGAAAAACACCAGAATATGTAACACAGGAAATTGTACTCAGCTGGCAGGATAAAGACTGTTTTGCTGACCTACACCACATTTTTAAACTTTGGTTTCTATGGCTCCACATACAGCTTGCATATTATAAACTGCAGGTCAAGATACATAAACACAACCCAGTGACACAAATATTTGGTGTTAGAACTGAACTGTATACTTAAAAGTAGTTAAGCGCACTTCTACGCTATTTTGTTTTTTATTTGACAAYGCTGCTATTCATATGTGATGCCTATATACAAGTTCTAAATCACCGACTATGTAGTCATATGTAGCTTGTGAATAGAGTATTTGTGAGTAATTTGGTATAATAGTAGAGAAACTGTCCTACTTTGTAGTAACAGCTATTTTCTGCATCAACACTTACTGGCTATACTGTTTCCCTGGGACTTGAGAAATATTCTCCTATCCCTCTCCTTGAAAGTTCTTTCCACCGATGTACCACATGCAGACATCCGAGTCCACAGTAAAGGGTTTTGTAATTTAAACTCAACAGATTGTGCTGAGCTTATTATTTTGGTCTCGGTTCAGTCAAGAATGATTGACTTAAAACTTATCTTAGCTAAGCGTTATCAATTAGCTATTAGTGACAGCTAATGAAGTTATTTATAATAGTTCATACTAGAAACCTTACTGAACAGTAAAGATTCCAAATGCACACCACTGGTGTCAGAAGATTGTATCAACAGCCCACTGACTGCCTCAATTAATCAAAGTTAACTCCTTTGAAGTATTACTTAATATTGTTTTGGTCAATGACAAAAAAAAAAAAAGAGGAGAAAAATTGAGAAAACACCCTTCTTTCATTATAAATATTACTGATGAATGCAAAATAAATGATAGTAAACGTGTACAGTAACTACTTCATTTTAAAATGAAATACATCTACCTAGAGTGTAAAACTCGTCCAGGGAAGGAGTAGTTTAACAAATACAACTAGAGAGGAATTTATTTCTTCGATTACTCTACATCCTGTATTCATTTGCAATAGCTCTAAAGTAGCACCAAATATGAGGAAAACCCACAGGAAGGGAATGTGCACGCTAACTTTACAGTCTTAGATCAATAGATAGGAAACACAAAAGAGCAAGTGCCACAACAGCAGCATTTCTTTGCTGTTCTTCATCTCTTCTGGGCTGGAAGGGATGTATTTTTTAGAGCTTTTTATCCCTAAAATGTTTGTTTATTCAGTTTCAGAGCTGATCTGCCCTCAAGACCTCCCACACGGTACTCAATTTTACAGACTCACATTGCTGAATTGTTTTTCCAATACAAAAGCATCTATGCAAGTTTACCTGCGGATGACTGGCATCACAGTACTTCTCCATTTACCTAACTCCCACAAAGGAAACTCCTGCTACTTTTCTACTCCTTACGACAAACCTATTCCTCCATGCCAAGGACTTCAGAAACTGCAGGCCTAAGGGAGAAGAGAGTAGGAGGGAGAAATGGAGATCTGAAAAAGGTGCTGAACACCAAATCTCTATTATTTAATATCTTTCATTATTAAAATATTTTATATTATTTATTTCCTGGGTGATTTCTATGAAGCTATGAATAAGCTAGACATCAAGAGTTTGGTAAGATATACTGTAAAATGAACACTTAAGTTTTTAAAGTGTTTTAACAGTCTTAAATATTTTGGGACAAACAGGAAGCCTTTAAACCCAGGCGGAATGGGGTAGGCCACAGGAGGAATATAAACTGAGAAGACTCTGTCTGGGTGGGGGAAGTAACCTCAGCTGCTACATGTACTCTGAACATCAGCCCGAGCCGAGTTACAAACCAAGTTACAAATGAAAGGGGAAGAAGGGTTTCTCCATCCCTTTGTTTGAGACTGAATGTAGCCTCGGAAAAGTGTGCAGGGCATACCGGTCCTGAAGCTAACCAACAGGGATGAGACAGGAGCTAAGAAGGAATCCTGTAATCGTATGCATCTACCATTAAGCTTTGTTGGTTAACTTTTCTTTTTTGCAATATTGTTTCCTTCCTGAGAAAACAATAGAAAATACTTCTCTGGTAAGGATGAATGGCAACAAAAACTGACACCTTAGCACACCCTCAAACTGTCACCTTGCCTTTTTTTAAATTTTTATTTTTAAAGTCTTTTAAAAATTCCCAACATTCACTGCGCAACAAGATCCTGAATCTGCAATGGCCTCTATGTGAACGACTCATCATCCTGCAGAACTATACAGGAATAAATGGGGATACACCCAAAGACAGTTTGTGAAAGATTAACTGCGCCGAAGTTTAAGTTAGCACAAGCATTGTATTTTAGGATGGTGCTCTCAAAATTTCTCCGTAACTGATAAAATCCCAACATGGATTTCTTCATTTGACAGGAGCTAGCTGCTTCTGAAAATGTGCCAAACGCAGTTACATTAACAGCAAAAGGTAAACTTTAACCTTTATTTTTCAAAGGATAAATAATGATCTGTTAAAATCAATGCCTAGCAAATTCTTGAAAGAATACTGCTTTGGCTGAAAGCCCAACAGCACTTAATTATACAGCAGACGATAAGATTGATTCTCAGCCCTGCCAGAAGGTTGCTTTACAAGAGATCCCAGAATCACACCCACAAGAACACAGAAATTAACATATACCTCAGTAAAAAAAATTGCGTGATCCTTCTTCAGATGTAACACAGAAGTGTGAAGTACATGCTTTGTTCTTCTAGTTGACAGGGATTTCCCTTCTGGTTCCAGCTCACAGCTGCTGAACGCCGGTACTTCAGGTTGTGTGACGATACACAGAAGACCTTTACCTAGGGCTTTTAAATTTGATTGAGACAAAGATGCAGAAATGTAATTTGCAGTTTTTACTTGGGTGAGTTGTTCAAATGAAGTGGATTACAAACCCCAAACTATTGGCTTTCTGTTACATGCTGGTATTTTACTGAATGCAGCAGGTTTGGACTAGGCCTCAAGGAAGAGCTGCAGAGGCCATCAGTAGGTTTTTCTCTTTCTAGTACCTACTTAGGTAACAACAAATAAAACCAATGCCAATAGGCCTAAACAGCTGTTAGCTGTAGATTTCACAGCATACCAATTTCTTTCTTTCTGTTATTGTCTTAGTTTCTGGAACACAGCAAAATCAAGTGGAAAGTTAGGCATTCTACAACTACAGTCTGGGCAGACTACACCTAGACTAATTTTACTTCCTCAAATAGAGAGCTATAACTAAAGCAAAGTTACTGACCAAAATTAATGTGGAAGCTGGTCAACTGCTCATTAGCTTTAATATTAATTTCAGATCTGCTTCAAGATAGCTTTGGAGAACACTCTTTCTACTACCGTTGTGTTGGGGTTCCAAGGGAGGTGCAAACAGAAAGCAAGTTACGTATTTCTCAAATACTGATATAAGGACTGCTACAAATAAAGCACAAAAAAAGTTACCAACACTTAAACCCATGATAGCCTCAGTTTAGACCTATTACCTGATCACAGCAAGGCAAACACATGGAATTTCTTTCAGTTATTTCAGTAAAAGCAATCTCCTACAGCCCGCAAACAAAAGGGCAAAGAACTAATTGCACCTTGAACAATGGTGTTCTGACTCTGCCCCGCAGTAAACTCAGAACTCCCAAATGCATGTCCCTTTCAACACTTTTGAGTCAGTGCTGGAACTTTTATTTCCTTTCTCTTCTCCTTCTACAACTTGTTAGTATGCACTGATACACTAATTTTTTGCAACACAAAATAGATCTGGCCATTAGACCTGAAAACGTAAAGAAGTTTCTTCAAATAAAAAAATTACTGTAACAACAAGATTTTCCAACTTTTCGATTTCCTTCTCCTTAGCATTTCAGTTTGGTTTGTACACTTGCTCTGGTCTACAAGAAGAGCGCATCAATACTGTGGTAAGACAAATAATACGGTAACTTCTAGAATTGTTTCAATTACTGTCTTTCTTGACTGTAGCTTACTATCAGCACATATCTGAGCTTTGCTTCTTAGAATTTAAAATAAAAACTACACACAATCTAGTGCATACTAATGCTCCTTTTTAAAAAGTATAGGCTTTGTAGGACCCCACTTTCTTTTTAGATTTAAAACACATTTTCTGTATTTTAATGTTACTCAGAAATACTCCAAACTTTCACTACAAGATAGCTATACTGATGCATTAAAAAAATCTTTACAATATTTCCTAAGTTATTCAAGAATCATGATGATCATCATATTCAAGAATGGATGATCTGCCATTAAAATAGCCACATTACTTATTCACACAATTTTTCTTCTTTTAAGTAGTTACACTGTAGATTACACCATGTATTATTTATGACTCTTGGATTGGCAAATTACTTTACCTGGAAGATTATCATGGAGCCATACTGAGGTAAATGTATTTGCTATCTGCCTCGTTCTTTTAACAATATGTCTCATTCCTCCAATATGGATAAAAGCCTTCTTTTTTCCAAGTTCTGAGCTACAGCATTCTTTAGAAGAAATTACCAAGAAGAGAAAATGGAAGCACGTCTCAAAATTTAAGACGCATAAACAACGGAATACCGAGCATTACTGTCCTGCATGTTACTTGGGTGATTTCTTCCACGAATGTATGTTTCAGTACTTCAGGGGTGAAGTTTTTTCCCCAACATTAGTGAAACAGGTGTGACTTAGTTTACCAAACTCATGTTTACCAATGAACTTTTAAAATGTACTTTAGAGAAAAGGAATTGACAATTTGCCCTACAGATGAGACAACATACAAAAGTTAAACTTAATTTTTAAAAAGCATCTTATCACCCTTTATTTTCAGGTGCTTCACAACGATATGACAAAATAAAGTAATTACAATCAGTTTTATGTAAATAAAAAATTAATATCAACAAGTTCCAAATCTCTATATAACGAATACAATCAATCATAAATAAAAAAAACACGCATTAAGTTAAAAATATTTCTATATTATAAAATTCATCATGTGACCCACTTCTTTAAGACATTGGATTTTTCAAAAATATATAACTTATATCATATAAAAATTACAGTATACATTCTTACTTTTATTATGTTACTGCATTATGAAAGAAACTATATTGAACTTTCAGGTCAAGCTTTAAGTTTAAGTGACTATTAATGATACATTTGAGAGACATTTCAAAGTGTTTCACTATAAATTAATAAAACCATGTCTTGCAGTGCAACTTTTCCTGTGTACTTATGTTAATTTTTCATTGTTTAACAGGTTTGTGTACTGGGTCTGAAATCTTAAAGAGATCAAGTCAGGCACGTATATTTAAAATGAGGACTCACAAGCATGGCATAATGCAGATTCGATTTGCTTTTTTAAAGCCATTGCATAGCACCTTTACTATAAATTATTAGTTTATATTAATTAGAAATGTGGCTACAGTTCCTTGTAGTTATCTGGAACAAGCCATCTGTAGAGTATTATATAAAACGCAGAGCTTCAGATCTCTGAACTGAAGATGGCGGACACCTTTTCAGATTTGACAAAGAAACGCTTCACAAAATGGCAGCTGAGTAATAGATTCACAGTCACCATTCCAATATTTGTACAACAGCAGATTAGTAATCTGATTTGGGCTGCCTTCATTTCAGCAAATACATTCCAAGCTTCTCTATAATAACCTGCATCTTTTTTGGTACCTCTAGAAATTTCTCTCATCATGCGTCTTACATGGGTGGACAAGACAATGACTGACGCTAGTCGAAGTGTATATTATCAAATAACTATTATACTATATCATATTCGAGGTTTTACTAAAAAAATTCCTTCCCACTACTCATAAATCTGTTCTCCAGGACAGAGAAATACCAACTGAGAGATTGATTACGGTCTTTCTGAAAGCAGAGAACACACCCAGACAGGATACAAAACTTTTCGTACTTTTTCTGCCCTGTTTTCTTTGGCTGTAGATAGGGAAACAGTAGTCTTATAGCTATATTTGTTTCAGTGCCAAACCCCTCTAATTTTAGTCCCAGCTTTTCAACTGTGTCAGGATATTAACAAAAAATGTTGATAGAAAACAAACAATAAAAAMCTACTCTCTCTTGTAGAGAAGAATGAGACAAAGAAATCTCAACTGACCAAAAAACTGAACTAAAAAGTGACAGTAGACGACAAACCCTGTACTGGAATAAACTTGTGCTGGCTCGCTCCTCTCATCCACCAAGAAGAAATGACACAGCAGAGAGATACCATTTTATGAGCTCTAGAACTGTATTCCTCATACTGTTCCTTCATGAAAGTGGGTAGGAGCAATAATTTTAAGTTATGTCCCAGTATCTAAGACTTCTGAATGACAATTTAACTCTGAGGCGTAGTTCTATTACAATTTTGCCCTAAGGAGTAATTTGAGACTAAAATACAGCCTAGGGACAGCTTTGTGTATCATGTCCATTTACAGCACAAACTTCTTTTAAAATCAGGGGTTGTAATACAAACACCTTGCATGAAACATTTAGTTCTTGACTGCCTAACCACCAAGGAGTCCAATGTACCTTTTGCAGACCAGACACTTTGATTTGTATCATGAGATTTGAGTGATAATGCCCTTAAAGTATGGAAAGGTCCAGAATAGCTTTTGGCAGTGCAGGTAAAAGGCAGTCTTTTAAGGCCTACTCTTGCCTGGAAAGGGCAGACATGCTTGTTCCTTAACAGCTATCCAAGGTGGCTTCTCCCCCTGCTCCCAGAAGACTAGTTCCTGTGCATAGTTTCCCCACTGTGACTGAAAAATGTCATCACAGTAAAGCCCTACAAATTCCATGCAAACCTACATCATCTTACCTTTCTTGTTGACTTGCTGTGGTAGCATATCACTCAAAGGACATAAGTTAGAATTTAAATAGAATCTAGGAGTAGAGCAGATGGTTTTTCCTTTATGTTTTTTATCCAGAACCCGATCAAAGGGCCAGATACGGAGATAGATAATACAATTTTTGCCATCCAGTCTTGCACATGAAAATGATAATTTCTTCACCATTTTCACTTCCTGCCTTATGTCTTCATCTGTTTCCCTGGAAATGGTACATGAAGCCCAGCCATCTAATTTCTCTACTCCTCTCTCTGTGATGGAACACTAAATGTGTCTTGTCCAGGAGRTCTGTGAAGATTGATTTAATATCCTCTGATTGCTGCCTGAATTCTGACAGTTTTCCTGGGCCTTAAAAGATGATTAAAGAAACAAAACACATTAAATTCTAAGACAGCTGTCCCAAGCAAGTTTAACTAATAGAATTCTTCTTCTTTAAACTTCACATTTACTGACTTCACCTTCCGTTGGACTCTGTATAACAAAGTCCAACACTTTGCCTGAAATTTGGATTCCAAAATACCAATACTTATCTGTTTCTGAACCATCATAAAAGCCTTACTTTTTCTTTTGCTCATTCATCATTTGTGCCTTGTGCACATTCCATTGTGCAGTATCTCCTCAAAACTTCTACTAGTCCCACAATGACACCAGGAATACTTTTTGCCTGTACTTCACTAGTCATTTGCCTTTGCATTAGCAGCCTTAGAAGAAGGAATCATGTTGTGAAATCTCTTCTTATAGAGAACAGGAGCAAATATCCCTTCGCATCCCAGTGCTGAGAACACATTCATATGAAGCAGCATTTCTTTTCAGGTTTAAATGTTTGTATAGTTTGTTCTTGCTTCCCCCCCTCAACTTTACAACAAAGCACGTATTTTCATTAATTGAAAGATAACAGAATTCAACAGAACAAAGGACAAACTACCAGCACAGTGTCCTTTTGCAGTTTGTATATTAGGGAAGTGCCACAGTAGATACAGATGAGATTACCTCTAGGCAGTGGGCTGATTATCGTTGTGTACTGATAATGAGTTGCACTTTGTTCAAGGAAGACCACCAGATCTATTCCAACCCTTTTAAGAGTGTTTTGAAGAGAAATGGAGGACGAACAGAAGTAGAGTGATATACACAATGATAAAGGCAGTGTTTGAAAGTTTCATCCTGGGAAACTTAATCAATTTCTAATTTCATTCTTATGGAAAAAGACAGAATTTCACAGAAGTCCTACCAAGATCAATGGGTATTGCATACAAACTTCTGGGAAGAAAAAGCTGGCTGCCTATTACTTCTGCATTTTTCATGTTTGTCAGCACTTTAAACCTCAAAACTACAGAAGGTTTCCAGCTTCCCAAACATTGCTAATGCATTCATGGATTGAGAAATTTGCATACGGTTCTTCAAAGTATCAGAAGTAGGCAAAAACTAATGCATAGTCTATAAGGGATGTTTTAGAGATTAGTTGTGTGTTTTTTCCCAACTTAACTGACATTTAAATACACAAGAAGCATGCAGGACATGAAGTTGTTTCCATTTACCTTTGTGAAAGAGGCAAACAACAACAAATGACTTTACAATGAAAAAAAAGTGACTTGTTCATACAAGCATTGAAGATAATGCTATTCGTATGATGTAACAACCAACTTTTTAAGGGTATTCAGACCAATAAGAAGTTGCACTTCATTCCAGAGCTGAGAGACAAAAGACAAAGAAGCCTCTGCAAACCCCATCCATCACATTCTTCTTTTAGATCAATGAACATCTGAGCCGAAGTATAGAGATATGTTTACATTTTCAAATAGTCTTTGTGAACTGACATTTATTAACAAGCTTGGCACAGAGAAACCTCATTGTGAGAAGACGCTGACAAATCTCATTTTCTCAGTGTCTCGCTAATGACACTGACAATGAGTGAATTCTCACTGCTTATAAGTAGTGAGAAACAAAATATTCACTGAACAGAATCATGTAAGTCGATAATACAAATTGGGATATAAGAAAATACCTGATTAAATTATACCTCACAGATATGTATTGTAAGGATTATTCCTTCCCTTCTTCCCTCCCCCTTATCTGTAATACTTTGCAAAGATTTGTAAGCAGATTTGTCTTAGCTTCTAGTACTGTACATATCCACATCTTCTGGGCTGGACTGACCATGGTCCATAAGTTTTGGATCAGGCTTAAATTTTGGTGTCTTCACTGTTCCTGTTAGAGATGTTAAAGAAATTTAATTAAAAAATACATATATATTTGAGCTGTAGAAAAAAAAGCTTATTGACACATTTTGAGAATAACTGTATTAGCAAACACTTACAAATGATCAAAATATGTATGTTCTAGTTAAAACTGTGCAAGTGATACGGGATGATGAAGGCATGTTGTAATTATTAGCATACAGCAGTGGATGGAGAGCAGGTCTTCCTCCTGCTCTCTATACTTTAATACTACTTCCTGAACAGAGCAGGGTGAGAGAAGAAATAGTGATGCTTTGCCCTACACATGGAAAGGAAGGGAAGGTTTGGGACCTGGAAAAAAATGTCCAGTCTTTCTTTCCCCACTGCTCCCAGGAGCACAGCTGTCTCCCAAAACCAACTGAATCACTGTCTTCCCTGAAGCTGCTGCCAGATGGTAAGAATTCCAAATTAAGACAAACACTCTTACCTAGTTTCACTTCATGACTTCCAAAACCAGAGAACTAAGTTTACTAAAACGTTGAGCCCTCACACTCATCCTGAATGACAAGGCATGAAGACTGACATATTTAATGATACTGTAATTCCAGAGGATCTAAGGGAATATAAAAGGCAGGTTTTCTAGGACTGTGCCTCCTACTACTAGTCTGCTTCTTTTCCTGCTACATCAGTTGGTTTAATAAAGGGTGCTATGCTCTCCTGAAAGCTTTGCCCTGTTTGGACCAGTGAAAATAAACATCTCTGACAACACAGATTAATTTAGGGCATGGACATTTTTGACTGTATTAGGGACATGACCTAATTCCACCCATGAAAGCAAAGACAGAAGWTATCTATATACATAAAACCATTAAAGACAGTCTGGCCTGAAACGAATGTAGAAACAGATCAAAGCATTCCACAAACTAAATCAGAAAAAATACAGGTGCAAAGCAAAGAAAGATGTGAATGTATATTATAGTGACAATAATGGAAAAAACAATTTAAAACCCCATCCAAATATGTTCTGCTTGCTTTCCAGAAAAAAAAGTTCTGGTAAAGAACACAGTAAAAAGAAGTAAGCAAGTTTAAGTGATGAATAAAATTCAGAAATTGCCCCTACAAAATGTAACAATATTTTAAAACAAATTTAGTTCTCCGTTAATAGGTAATTCCACTGTTGCTCTTAGCAATGGGCCTATCAAAATATTTGTAGGTTAAATATGCTGTTACATGATCTACTCGATTATCTCAACTACTTAAGATGCACAAAGACCATCACTGAAAAAACCCTAGCAAAATAAAATCCAATGCTTCATTTGTCCATTATGCATTTCTCTTTTACCAGTATCTGAAGATATAGAACCCATACAGAGAAATGAATAGTAATTCAAATTAGCTGTTTTCACAAAAATCCAGCAGTAATCCTTTAAATTACACTTATGGTATTATGACAACAGAAGGCTAATTTAAAGTAGGTATTTAACAGAACTACTTGATGATATCATCTCATTGCTAACAACATGGGATATGGTCCACACCACGTGGAGTGAAAGAAAACATTATTGAGAAAGAACAACAAATTTGTAAGAATTCTGATACTGTGACAGAGTCCACAGTGAGAAAATTATCACCTCCCTGAGGCTCTGAAGTATATATTAAATGACAGTGTGTACCATACGTTCTCAAGAATAATATGCTATGACAGTCTGCTCCATTTTAAAGCAAGGGTAACTACAAAATTAAGTCAAGTAATTCAGAATTTGCCCTGGATTTGCAAGTTGCCTTGAGATTACACTTGAAATTTTTAATTCACCTGATGAAGGCACTGGATCTTTATTACTCCAAGACTCTACTGGCGAAGATTCTGTTCCATTAAATGATCTTGACGCAATAGCAGACTCATGTTTTGTACTAGAAATTTCTTTCTTTTTCTTATCTTCTTGCGTAACTGATTTTGACTCTTGCTGCAGCTGTGAACCAAACATTAATAAAAAAAAAATGCACATGGGTATATGCTTAATACATTATTGCAAAATAAAGCTTTCAAGTCTGAAAGCTTATCTTTTTCAGATATGACATCATACAATGATATTCAACTAGTAATGTTAAAGTCAGCTGCATGCAAGGGACACAGCTGGAAAAAAATAAAATGCATGAACGAACCCCACATTTCAGATACAGTAACTTCAAATTCACATGTAAGGAAGTTTACTTTGTCACGAGTGTATACTTAAGTCTGATACTGTGCTTTTACCTGAAACCCTCAAAGTACTTCACAAGGAAGTCACTGTTCATTTACAGATGAGGAACCTATAGTCTTACAGAAGACTGAAATAGCATTTAGTTTTTACAGAACACTTCTGTATTGGTTCTGTGTGGCAAGGTTTTGGTAGCGGGGGCGCTGCAGGGGTGGCTTCTGTGAGAAGCTGCTAGAAGCTTCCCCTGTGTCTGATCGAGCCAATGCCAGCCAGCTCCAAGACGGACCTGCTGCAGGCCAAGGCCGAGCCCATCAGTGACGGTGGTAGCGCCTCTGGGATAGCACATTTAAGAAGGGAGGAAAAAACTGCTGCGCAACAGCAGCTGGGAGAAAGTGAGAATATGCGAGAGAAACGTTATGTGAGTTCTCACGTTGGAGAAGTTCGTGGAGGACTGCCTCCCGTGGGAGGGACCCCACGCTGGAGCAGGGGAAGAGTGTGAGGAGGAAGGAGCAGCAGAGACAACGTGTCATGAACTGACCACAACCCCCGTTCCCCATCCCCCTGCGCTGCTTGTGGGGAGGAGACAGAGAAATCGGGAGTGAAGTTGAGCACGGGAAGAAGGGAGGGGTGGGGGGAAGGTGTTTTTAAGATTTGGTTTTATTTCTCATTATCCTACTCTGATTTTGATTGGTAATAAATTAAATTAAATTTCCCCAAGTCCAGTCTGTTTTGCCCGTGACAGTAATTGCTGAGTGATCTCCCCGATCTTATCTCAACCCACGAGCCTTTTGTCATATTTTCCTCCCCCTGTCCAGCTGAGGAGGGGGAGTGATAGAGTGACTTGGTGGGCACCTGGCATCCAGCCAGGGTCATTCCACCACAACTTACTACCCTTAGTTAACAGAAGATGGAAAGATAAAACATGGTAACACCATAGTAATGAAAAATAATGTGTTTTTGGGAACAGGCTTCACTTGGGAAAAAAACCCAAAGTTAATAGGAACTGTCTTTACCACATCAATTCTCGTTTCACTATCATTTTCATTACATTTATCTGAATCTCATTTTCAAAATTCAAAATTCCATTTGCGCTCCTCAGTGGAAATAAAAAGGTGAGGACTGCATACAAATGACGACCGTAAATTTAAAGCAAAATACTTCTAAATGTTAATATGACTGAGAAACTTTCATTTGCTTTAAAAAAAAAAAAAAAAAAAAAAAAAAAAAATCACTGTGCAAAGCTGAAATTTTACTCAGGGAAGTACTACTTTTGTCAGGGGTTTTTAAATTTCCACTGGAGAAAAACCCTTTCAGGCTGCAGAAACAACATGTTTAATTCTGGGATGTACTAACCCAAATTCCATATGTAATTTACAGGAGGTTAATATTCCCCTCTACTTAGTGCTGGCAAGGCCTCAGCTGGTTTACTATGTCCTATTTTGACCACCTCACTTAAAAAAAAACGACACAAACCACACACAAAAACCCCTAAAAGCAGAAAAAGAAGGGAGAGAAACTAGAGAAAGCTCAGAGGAGAACGAGAATTACATAAGAGTTAGGAAGTCTGCTCTATAAGAAAATGTTATACTAGGGAGAAGATAATGTCAAAAACCATGATAAATTTTCCATATGTTACAGGAAAATTTATATGTTATAGGTCAATATAAAGAGGTTACTGACCATTTATTCACTGTGGCTGCAATGAGGACAGGACAAGAAATAAAAAAAAAAAAAAATCAGACACAGACAATTTATATCACAGGGTAATTAAAACAGACTACCTGGAAGGGTTGTGGAATTTCCTTCACTGATATGTTTAAGAATAAGCTAGTCATACCCATTGTAACTCTGTGTGTCTTTATTTTAAATTCAGTAGTCTGCTTAGGACCAAAGCTTGAATCAGAATGGATTATTTTTGTCAAGATCAAAAATGAGCTATAAGAGAAACTCAGTCTTCTCTTGTGCATCTTGCATGTACTGCGGGACTACATAGGGGATCTCAGTATCTATTGGTCTGAAAGGTATTACAAATATGACATTAATTAAACACTGAAGTTACAAAAATAGTAGAGGGGTTTTTGTGCCTCACTTAACGCAATCAGTAATCTTAAACAGTATCAGCAGAATAGTAGTTGACCTTCTAGATTACGTTTTTCTCCCTCTGAATTTATAAGTTACAGTCATTACTTCAGAAAGCCTACCTCAGTGACGTCTTCCTTTTTTGCCCATAGTGATCGCACAGCTTCATAGGTTTTATGGCTTGCAGAGAATAACTTTTTCCCTGTTACCTATTTTTTTAGAAAAATGTAATTTAACGACAGCTTTAAAAATACTACAATACATAGACCGTTCAAATGAAATGCATCTTATTTGCATGAGAACATGCTTGACCCCATACTAAGACATTTCAATCATCTACTTTTCAAAATCTAGTGCATAGTTCTCTTACACTAAGCAAATCCTAAATAATGTTTAAATTGGTCCTAGAAATCCACAGGTAGCATTCACATGCTACATCCACCTACTCAAAATGAAATCAAAACCTGACCAGCAAACAGTGTTTTGGCAATGTCAGCACAATAGACTGGAGCAGCGGTTTTAAAGGATCCAAACTTGTCTCACTATGTTGGAAATGATCAAAGACAGTAACACAAAAGGAAAAAGCCCCAAAAGACGACATGGCCCATGTTAGTGAGCAGTGCTTTGCCTTATAAATGACCAAATCCTTCAGTCTATTTTCGAAAAGTAATTTTAGAATACTGCAGTAACTATGGAGTACCTTTACAAACACTCTGTAGAAACAGAATACTTCACAGCTGCAACTACAAAAAACTGTGCAAAACGTGATACATAATGTAAGTAGATAGGAAACAAGGATTTAGCTTCCTGAGATAGGTCATAACGTACAGTGAGGCATTCCTATTCATTTCTCCATCTTCCAACCCTGACATTTAAGTCTTATGATAATAAGCCAAGAAATCCCACTGCCTCTTGAGAAACTATAATCTTCATTGATTTGCATATAAGAAGAAAAAACAACACATCAGTTTAGCAATGTAAGATTGGCCAAAGACTTTAACCACAGTATTGGTCTTTGCGATATCTTCCTAAGTACTCTGGAAGAATAAAAATACCAAACAAAACCACCCCACTAAAATCAGTAACAATAACAACTGATTCATCATGACAGAAAGTTAGAGATTCAATAGTAGTTCTTTCAATCAGATTTCAGGATAACGTTCCATAAATCTTTCTGTCAAAACTTAAATCTGATCATTTAACTGAAAGATTGGTAAGTCCTAGAACCAAACACAACTACCTAAACTAAATTTCCCTATCTCATCAAATTAACACAGAAGTGCAATTTTGAAACTATAAATACAAAGTTTGTCAAGGAACTACAAAGAATTCCTATGAAGCAGTATGTGCTTTTCTAAATAGGGAAGCACTGGAAAACCTTAGAGAAGGAAGAGATACACAGACTTTATATCCTGCTTTTCAATTCACTTTTTGTGTAGAAAAGTACTGTGTGCAAACAATTCTTGCATACAAAATATTAAATGTAGTTCTGCTTTTCTACATAAACAGCTAAGACATATTCTAATCAGGTAGGCAACTGCAAGATGACAGTAATTGGAAAACAAGGAATTCTAACAAGAGATGCAATTGTACAGTATCTCAAATTGCACATCTATCAAGTTTGGCAAGGCTTTATTTTTTATTTACTTTTATTTCAGCAAGACAAAATAATCTTCATTTATTTGAGAAATGAAGATTAAAAATTGAGAGGCTATACAACTGCATTTTTAAATTCAGTCATTTTATTAATTTTTTATAGTTATGCAATTAACACCTATGATGCATGTTTTAATGAAGATGCATGTGAATTCTGACTCCTAGTCCCATGATGCTTAATTCAAGTGAAATGAGAATGCTATGACTAAATTCACTGTTAATTCAATATTAAAATACAGGTAAACTTACCTTAGCAATTACCACTGACTGAGCTGGGTAACAAACAGAAATTCCTAAAGTAGTAAGTCCCAATGGATAAGCAATTTTCTTAAATCTAGAATCTGCATAAAGCCAAATATTTCAAATAATTAGACACTAATGAAATGTAAAGCTAAGCAGTTATATCAATTAAATGCAATTATTTAACCCCTAACCATTGCTTACATCAATATCCCCATCCCATTAACCCTGTAACAGCTGGAGGAGAATACAGAGTGTGATTATAGTTTAGTACAGTCATGTTTGCAGGAGATACCGATATTCTGAACATTGGTTTCCTGAATGAGAAATCATCCCAAACTAGATTTTCCAGTACTGTGAAAAATGAGAAGAACGTCTGTGTCATTTCAGAGCTGCTGTGGTTCTTCACTAGCTCCATGCGCACTCTCTTGAGGACACAGATTGCAGAATTTGGAGCAGCCAGGAGCCTGGAAACTGGGGCCTCTTTATTCAAACATGAGAACGGCTAGGCCAGGTTTGGGTTCCTGTTTGTTGACAAGGAGCCCTGATGACAGATTCTCAAGCCCAAGTCTTTTAAATCTGCCCACCAAAAAGTAACAGGGATACAAGAAGAATGCTTTTACGAATCTGCCAATATTTTGATTAACCTGTTTGCCTTGTGAAATATTCAGATAGACACACACTCAGGTATTACAGATTAACATTTTCTGAACAATATCTTCTAGCAGTTTAAGTGTTATTCTTCTACTATTTATCTTGAAAGGAGAGGTGGCTGTATCTATCGAATTATCCTTTTGGCTTCAAAGCTGCCGAAATCATGCTTTCTGCTGTGTATTCTCTTGTACCTGTGTAGCCAAATGCCAACGTTCTTTATCTTCTTCCCTCTAAATTCCCTTCGTTTTCACTGTATTCAGTAACCTTACCTATTAATTTGTCTCCAATTTCCTCCCATACACACATTGTTTCTGAAAACCAATAATGAACAAGCTCAAAACAAGTGTCCTACTTTGAATTTCTGTTGATTCCACCATTAAAAATGACTGTATAATCCTGCTCTACCTATTAGGTCTTAGCCAGCTTCTAAAAGAAATATTTAATAATGTCCCTTCAATTTATCAGGAAGGATTTTTTTTTTTTTTTAATACTAGTTACATAGGTGTTTGCCTATGTTTCAGAAAAATCTTTTGACCATTAAAATTACTACATACACAACACACCAATAATGAAAATAAGCAAAACCCCCTACCTTTTCTTGCCAGCACTATGCCAGCTAAGCCTGATACTGTAATTACACCAACTTTGGGAAGAAATTCTGGCGGTGGATTCTTCAGGTAAACATAAGCATCTTAGAATAAAAAAAAAAAAGAAGAAGAAGAAAAAAAAGCATAACAATTCAATATTAATCTTTTTATTTTATTACCCACTTAAGAAATGAAGATGGAAGTAAAATTATGAATATCCAAAACTGAAAACAGTCCAAGACTGGATTTTTGTTAATGAATGAAGATGCCGTATTTTCCAGGTGAACACTCTGCAGTCTGTGTTAGACAGAACCAGAGTCCTCAAAACGCAGCAGCAAAGTTAACAATTTTTCTCCTTAGGTACTTTTTTATATTTTGTAAAATGTTAGTCCTTAATAAAGGAAAAAAGGCATAGTTTTAAGTTTTGATTTTACTGTGAGTTAATATAGGTTAAATGAGCAAACACATATTTTGGAATCTCTCAATATACTATTTTTAAGGAAAATAACTTTTATCTATAGTTTCTGATACTGAACTTGAATGCAAATACTGCTTGTAACTTGTGCTAGAATTAAGACAACGTTTTTATAACTAAGACAGGTTGTGGAATTTCCATCGCTGGAGATGTTCATGACCTGACTGGACCGAGATCTAAGCAACCTCCTTTGGTCCTGCTTTAAGCAGGTGATTGGACTAGATGATCTATAGAGGTGCCTATACAGAGAGATCTATGGATCTGTAGAGATTCCAACTTCAATGATTCTGTGATACTGTGATTTTAAGAACAAAGCTAAAATCAAAGGAATAAGAAATACTATTTAATTGGTCATTTCTCTCATTTGAGAACAAAAATTAAACTCCATAGTGAATTAACAGTGGTCCCAGGTTTTCCCCCCCCTACACTTGCGGAAAGTATTCCAGTGCACTCCCCTTCCACCCTTTCCCCCTCCTCTTCCCTGTAACTAGAATTTGCTGTTTCAACCACCTAAGTTGCAAGGAGAAACAACAGAACATGCTCAATTCAGAAATATGCGACTTGCCTACCTTTTCCAAATTGAACTGAATCCATTATTCCATTTTTAACAAAGACAAAAGCGTCCTACAAAAAAACAAACAAAAAAACCCCCACAATAAATGTAAAATCTTTGCAAAAGTAGATGTTTTCAGTACAAAACTACTTGGTTGATACATATGGCTCAGCACAATGAGACAAAGAAATATTATGTAACTTTTAAAAAACCAAACCAGATCCGTGAACTTCTACAGAGGCTCTGCTGAGATCTATCCCCTTTTTGACCACCTTATTTATATTTTTAAAACCTCCATCCATATTTAATTTTAAAAAATCTCTTTAATATAGTAAGATCACTTTCAAAATTGACATCTCAGGAAGAAAACTGCAGGGTAGCAAAACATCTGGACGCCAACTGTATAACATAAGAAGATTCAATTATAAAATACAATCTCCTCTTCCCTAGAGAGACTTAACCAGTAAAAATGACTTTGTCTTTTAGTTTGTAAAAATGGTGCTCAGTTTCGCTAAAGATAAGCAATACTGATTTGGTCTAAGATGCGTGCTCAACTAGTTTGCATTACTCCCTTCAAATCGGTCAATTTATTTAATTACAATTTTTTCTTTATCCAGAAAAAACCCTTCTACTAGCCTATTATTAGTATCATTGTTCTCAGATTGCTAAACAAATCGAGTAAGTACACATTCTTTAGGAGATTAATGAAAAAGAATGTCATCTTGATTTATTTCACCAAAATAATTTGCTTGCAGCAACATAGAATTTGTACCACCAGAGGTCACTGCTAGTCAATCCCTGAAACACTCACTTGATGAATAAGGGCATGGAAAAGTTTGATACAGATTTATGACTAAATTATTTCAGTTATGCAGTCACTGACAGAATTTTCACAGACCAGTGGAGTCAAAATTTACAGAAAATACTGGAAGATATTTTGATTTCCTTGCCTTTTTCAAATAATAGGGTCTATTTTGTTTGTAAGAGAAAAATACAAGCATAAAATTTCTTATACTAACAACAGCCAGGGTAAAAAGCTGTCATTTACCAGCAGWTACGAGAATGGTGACAGGCATCGCATTTTCTTCTACGCCTAGAATATGCAATAACAGAGTTGCGAGGTATTTTTGATGACTAGTTAGTAATAGCCTGCTTTAACAGTTATATTGGATGCACTCAGTTTGTCTTTCCTAAAGTACCTAAATCAGGTCTTTTAACCTGCCCTTTGGAAGCAGCTTGCTCTCTCTCTGTGGACTGTACCTGGAATTTCAGACTCCTAAACGCTATCAAGTTCTGCTAGCAAGAGGTTACCTACATAACTCTTGCTGTAGAAGTTAACCAAGAGATATTTCTGAACCTTACATTGTGGGTTGGCCTAGATCCAGTTTAGCATTAACTGAAAGGGACCTCTTTGATCTCGCTGCCTTTTGATTTGGAAAACAAGGAGAACGCACAGGTTCCCTGTTATAAGCACAGTAGAGAAAAATGAGACAAGGGTTCATTTTTGCATCTTAAATTATAGGCGTATGCTAATACAAGGAACTGCAAACAAAATCTCCAGGGTGAAGTATGCTGTTTTTTCAATGTTTTAGTCGAGTGCTGTCAGGAATTGTAGGAAACTTTGGATGCAGGTATTTCTTACTTTGCACCATCCAATATAGCGGCCGGTTGTCTGTCTTACTGAAGAAAATTGCTTCTGCAAGTAACCAGGCTGTTCTTCAACATATCTCGATTTCAGAGGTGGTGGACAGTAAATTGGAAGCTGGAAAGAAAAGCATGACTGTAGTGCAGGGAGACAGTGTTGCATACTGATTAGTATTTACACTGAATAGTGTTTTTCAAGACTGCAAATCCTTAGTGCTCCCATTACAGCAAACAAAACCTCTATATTGAATTATGTTCTTCTGTATTTACAAACTTACTTTACACAAGTGTGACTACAGGTTAATTCTTTAGAAATGGAAACTGAAAATATTGTATAGGTTCTAAGAAGTAGAATTATTGAGGATGATAAAAATATCTTTTATTCAGAAAAAGCATGAGCAAGAATAGTTGGAAGATGCATGCATGTATTACTAGAAACTGTACAATAGAAAAAGAATATTATTATCAGTAAGTATTATACTCTTTTACCTTTTCTGGCTTCAGTCTAGAAATAATGTAATAATGGAAATGAGATAAAACTTTACTAACTTACTATTGTAACACTTCACATTTTATTTGTGCCATAGTGGTCAGTTATTTAGGAGGTAATTTTTATTATGACATATTACTTAGCTATATATTTTATTTACTGGGTAATATAATTCAATGGAAAGAGATGGTATTCTGCAGATTCTTTGAGTATTACTTTAAAGACTGACAAACAGTAAGATTCTTACCTGATTTGGCTTCATCAGTTGACCGTTTGATTCCTTTTCTGTTGCTGCATATACAGTAATACATGCTAATGGCAGACCAGAAGAAAGAGCTGCCAGCTTTGCCACCTGGGACAGACAGATGAAAAAAGGGAGTCTTAATGCAGAAATAAAAATTTCACTCAGTAAAATCTGGATTTTCCTATTGCTTTGTGCTTGATCAAATATGGGATTAAACAAGTCACTTTTAAAACCTTTTTAAAACAGTATGCCTTTTAGGAACCTCTTCTGTCCTATACAGAGATTTTCTGAAATTACAGTGGTAAAGAAAAAGCTAGATATCACTGACAACAACAGTTACGTCTAAAATATCAGGAAGAATTTTGGGTTCAAAGCCGTGTTGATGCTTCCATCATCCCTTAAGGTAAATTAAGTTCTAATCTATCCAACGTTCAGGTACTCCAAGTCAATGAATGACTCTCTTGTTTCAGCAAAAAGCACCTCAGTTTTATTTACAGGAATTCTCCATGACATCAGACAAAATGTCATCTCCTTTCCAATTCAGAGAACAGTTCAACTACTGTCTGTTTGGAATAACTGCATGTCGACAATAAATGAAAATACATAGCAATAACTGGAATTAAGAATCACCTGCTTAACCTTTTGAATGACGTATGTTACAATGTAAATTACAGAAATACAGGTTTGGTCATAAGAGTTTGATGTCTACTTAGAACATTAATTTGGAAAAAAACACTGTATATTACACAAAGCTTAAACTCAAATACAGCTTCATGTGAATATTTTTTAAACGACTGCCATAAGATTCCAATCAGAGCTGCCATTAAGCATGCTGGCGTACCATGTATTAAAAAACTTGCCACAACATGTAGAAGCATCTGCAACTTTGGTAGATTTTGGTTTCTTCTATATCAGTAAAGACTTTTCTGTTCTGTTCTTCACCTGAAGCATTTTTGAAACTTTAAAAAATGTGAAAACAAGTATGAAAAATGTTCCCAGGATCTGCATAGAGATGATGGTGGTAGAGTGCCAGAAAAATAGAAGAACAGGGAAAAAAACAACTTGATTTTGGGAAATACCTTAAATCCTGAGTATAAAACTACTATATCCTCATTGTTATCTCAGCTTTCAATTGGAAATAGCCTGTCAAAGGAGTGGGATTTACTCCATAGCATTTAGTTATAACAATGAAAACACAATGAACACGAAGAAACACAAAAGCCCCACCCTGAATTAGCTCAGGTTCATGAGACATCAGTCACATGCAGATTAAACTACTCAAGACAGCAAAACACCATCGCTTCTAAAGTAAATTGTGCAATTGTCATAGCAAAACTTTCAGATCATACAGTCACAGCGAAACACAAAGCTGTAGGAGACCAAAGGAGGGCACTGCAATGATGAGAGGACGGTTAYGAAAGAAGGGGCAACCAGACAATGCCAGAGCTGAAAGCTGTAGGATAAAGCTAAAAATTATTCTTCAGTTGCATTTTTTGGCATGGGGGGCTAAGGGGAGGAAGGATTACTTAAGGTTTCTCTACACTAATGGTCTTTATTAATATAGTATTCCCGCTCTTAACCTACAGCCAATGTGCCCCTCCCCTCTCCTTGGAGCATAAAACCTTCTTGTCAGCATAATTATTGCACCACCCTAAAAGTCTGCTAGCGGCTACTATTTCTTTCATGCTTTTCTTCAGTATAGAAATGGTAGGAAAATGTGCAGGGCTGAGCTCATTTTGCTTCGAGAAACAGAACCCCACTGCTTTTTCTCTTCAGGCCAGGTTGATGTTATGAAATTTTTGTAACACAGCTATGTCAGCTGGAAGCGTCAAAACCCCCCCAACTCCAGCCCAGCTAGGCTAGCAAACCTCAGCTGGCAAAGCCAACGCTGTAGACACGATCCTGTTGACCAGCATGTACTATTCTCTTAATTTACACCAGTGACCCCCCCAAATACCTTCCCTTTGCAGATGGACATGAAGTGTAAGAGGCCCGGGAGGCACTGATACAGAACTGCTAGACATGGCCACCAGCCGCAGGCTGGGGATACAGCTCTCGCTGCATCGGGAGTCCCAACCAGGGGCGATGGGGACAGGACGGAAGCAGAGACTGAGCGAGCTCCTCTTCCCACAGGTGGGGCAGCAACTCGAAGGCAGGAGCTGGGGACGGCTGCTGCCCGCCTCCTCACCTGGGCAGGGAGGGTTTACAGGCACCACGCAGGCACACAGGCGCGGGAGCAGGCACTTTGCAAGTTAAGGCAACAACACGGCTGGATTTGGAGCGGGGCAGAGGGGGAGGTACCAAAAATCACGTTACTAAAGAACTGTGGTTTTCTCATGTTGACCTAGCTATGCTGGCAAGTGGGGACACGGTCAGAAGGAAGATGGAGGTGATAGCACTTCCCAAGACCTAGAGAGAAGAGTCCTACATACGTAAAAATACAGCCATGCTGATACCATGTATATTGACCAGCATTGTGAAAAAATTCAGTTAGTCGCACGTCGACAAAAAGTTTAGCATGTAAGAGCTGTAGCCACAACGATCCGACACGCTTAGTACAACTTCGGTTACGACTGCTCCACTGAGGAGTACTTGCCATTTTTCCCCGCAGTGCCTCACATGACCACCTCAACAGGAAAAATCACCAGGAGGCTCTGTGGACTCAGCTGTGTCCCAGCACAGAACAGCTCTCCTAGCACTGAACAGCCCCAGGAGACAGAAAATAGGTGAGCGAGGATAGCGATTGTCAAAACATGAGCCAATTAACACAATAACGGTCTTTCTGACAATGTTGCTTAGGGCAAAATGCCACAGTCTGAGCCACAGAAGATTATCTATAAAGGGACACCCATCCTCAACGAAAAGTCTGTATTTTTTAAGCATTTTTAAAGGAAACTGTTCAAAATTTATCGTAATTCAGATAGCCTATTTCAGTACATGATGCTACCAAGACAACATACCAATATTCAGTAGCTACTAGAAGGAAAATAAAATTTAGACGTGAGAAACCGTGAAAAAGCTATATTATTCACTTAACAAATTTGATTAATTTGTTTCAGAAATTTAGAAAACAATGGAGTTTACTGTGCTAAATGTAAAAGAGAAAGCTATACCGGGAATGGTGAAAGTAGCCCAATTCCTGACTGACAGTAACTGCTTTACTTTTGGACGCCTGAAGACAAATGCATAAATGTTTAAAAATCCAAGTGAACAGCTGTACTATCTAACACTTACGCTGGCACAATTATTCCAAGAAAGTTTCACTCTTTTCTACTCAAATCACAAAGAACCAAGATGAAAGAAAAGCAACGTCACCTTGACTACATAAAAGAGGCTTCACTACATTGAGCTGTCTATCCTCTTCCTTTATCTAATGACTAGGTATATTAAAAATACCTCAATTAGCTAAGTTGCTGCTTATTATTAAAATTATTTTATTAAAATTACCTCAAAGGATATTATGTATTAAACAAGGAAAATCACCTATTGTTTAGCTAAAGAAATTAAAAGGTTATTTTACCTATGAAATCTTCTAAAAGAAGTTGTTGAGAACTAAGAAATGGCAGGATCGTACAGTTATATCAAAGACTAGGAAAGAAGTACAGAGAAAAACATCTGCAACGAATTCGAGCCATAAAAATGCTGGAATTACATGGTCAACCAGTAGAATGACTCCAGAATGTCAGTCGATAACTCATTCAAACAAAAAAACCCCCTTCTCTTTAATGAATTCAGGAAATATTTTAATTTACTTTTTTTTTAAATTGAGTTTAATTCAACATCTGCTCTGCATTTTGCTACTAGTTCTGCTTTTATCTGAATTAATGCTCTGACCCAAGCCCTATGAAACTAAGAAAAGAAAATCACTGAGTCCCTAATGGCAGCAGGTCTAAATACCAGCAGTTATAAAAGCCGTGAGCTCAGATGACATCTGGAGATGAATTTGATATGAACATAGATCTAAACATCACCAGAATTACAGATATTAGGGGGAAGGTCAATGGTAAGAGTCAGAAGATTTTCAGTAATACCAGTGCCATGCTACTGACACTGCCATCACGCAGCAACACGTACTGCCAGTGGGTTGTTTTTTTCACAGGCGTAAAAAGCACATTGGTTATTTCAAAGCACTAAACAGTGTAGACTAACAGACATGGCATGATTTTTGATGAGAAGACTGAATCGCAATTATTTGCTGAAGAAATTTATTATATGCTCTCTAGCAGAAAATTGTTACAGCGATGCCTCTTAATAGTAGAGCTAGAGTAAAACTAATCAAAATATAATAATAAAACTGTCAAATGTACCTGGATAATTTTGGCTTTAAGTCTTTGCATTTCAAACGATTTACTTCAAACTGTTAGAATCTTATCAAAGATCAAAAATACAGATTCCATTAAAAAAAGTTAAAAAGCTACATCACTACAAAGAATTCACTATCTTCAACTCAAAAGATGTAGAATATAAACTAAAGCATAATAAAACCATATACTTAATTATGCTAATCTCTAAGACGTTAAGTATTGTTTCTCACTGAAACTGCAAATTCTGTATACTTGCTTCAAGAATTGGAGCACAAATAAGGAAACTTGCCCTGAAGGTAGGAACAAGCCTCAAAATGAAAATAGGTAATCAAAGGAGTAGGCTATATGCAAAAACCTGATGCGTGTATATATATATATATAAAAAAATATGCCTTCTCTATCACAAAATCAGAATCTACTAGTCAGATTAAAGTAAGATTAAAATTCTATCAGCTACTGCATGTCATATTTTCAGTGGAGAGCTGTTACTCAAGGAACAAGAGGCACAGGTTTATAGTTTTCTACTACCACTTAGATGTCTTGAGGTAGAACAGAAAAATGTCTCCGATCCTTTTGATTTATTTTTCCCAGAAGTGGGAAATAATACTGGCCAAATCCAGTATTTTAATTTGGGTATGTATTTATAAGTGCCTAATGACAACTACAGAAAACCCACATGAGCGGAACAGAGCATCCTTCTGCTTCAACTCAACTTACTGACACTCCACAGATTTGTTTTTAATCTTTGTCTGCCAGATGGTAACCCATGGAGAGTGAAAACTTAAGAAGAATAAAACTCTGTTAAGTAATAAAGAACACACATAAAGTTACAWCACTTCACCAAAGGCACTGAATCATTCAGATTTATGTACTAAACTGTACTACTTCAAGATCACCTACCCATACAGCGAAGCCAAATACAGTTTCTTCTTTCAGGTACTTGTCTCATAACAAACTAAGGTAAAATGCTTCATTTTCATCCCTTCGGCTGTCCTCATTTGCATCATCTTTTTCTTTGCAGATATATACACATTTTAAATGCTTTGCAAAAGTAAATACGAAGATTCATGCGAGAGCAACCTATTCATCAATTTGACTACGAAAACTGGAAAACCTGTCTAAATACYTGAGAGAAAGCCTAGCTCTTTACAGGTACATTTTTCCCTGTTTAAAGACACTACATTATCTCTACAGTTAAAGACATTTTAGATACTTGTGACCCTGTTAGTTTGCAACAGCATGATTTTAACATCCCTGTTTCAGTGATGTATAACACTACTACACTTTACAATGCTACTACCAAACTAGTATCTTGATACTCCGTCTCTCGAGTAAGGAGTGGAAGGCGTTTCAGAAGCTGTAAGTAGATGGAGAACAACAAGAAGTGAAATACTTCTTTTATTCCCTGCTGTACAATTTAACCACTCTCTCGAACCAGCTCTTTCTACCTCAAGTTCTACAACGGAGAAAGCAATACTGAGACCTCTTACTTTCCTACTCCTCCTGCACCTGTACGCTCGGCTACAGGCTGAAGGGATGTCCCCACTCCGAGAAACTACGGTCTTCTAATTCCCCCATGCCGGGGTAGCGAAGCTGTSCAGCCCACACGCGTTCAGCACGGGGGAAGGACTGTGCAA
Organism: Phoebastria nigripes; assembly: GCA_035582835.1. Taxonomy (NCBI): domain Eukaryota; kingdom Metazoa; phylum Chordata; class Aves; order Procellariiformes; family Diomedeidae; genus Phoebastria; species Phoebastria nigripes. Next base: position 2,588,434 of record JAYKAV010002109.1, on the reverse strand, counting down.
GGTAACATCGCCCCACCGAGCTATTCGGCACGGCGGGCCTGTCCGCTCCCCGCCCCGCGGACCCCGCACCCTCCCAGTGCTCCTCCCGAGCTCAGCGACGCCCCGACCGGAGCAGCCGCCGGGCCTGGGCCCGCACACCGGCCCGGTGAGTTCCGTGTGTGACCCGCCGGCTGAGGCTGCCTCTGGGCCGCGCCGGCCCGCCGGCAGAAGGGGCTCCTTCCCTCTCCTCAGCCGGCGCAGCGCCCGGCCCGGCGGGCCCGCTCTGACAGGGGGCGAGCGTGCGGGCAGGCCGCGCGGGGCCGGCGGGGAGCGCTGTTCTGGGAGCTCCCCAGGGGCGGGGGAGCCGCAAGAGGCCCCACGGGGCGTCCTGCGGCTCCCCACGAGGCCGCTGGTGTCTCTGAGCGGGTGGGGGAGCCCAGGCCGAGGGAGCCGCCGCAGCACCGCCCTCCCTCACGCAAGGCGGCACTCACCTTGGCCGCCATGTTAGCGACAGCCCCCCGCGGCTGCGGGCGCGTACGGCGAGCGGGAAGGGCCGAGCGCTCGGCGCGGGGCGGGGCTCCGAGCGCTCGGGGCGGGCCGGGCCCTGCATCCGCGCGGGACTCGCCGGCCCCGCCACGGCGGAGGCAGCGGGGGAGGCGGCGGACACCGAGCGCGGGGCTGCGGGCAGCCCTGGCTCGGCCCGGCGGGCTGCCCCGTGAGGGGCCGCGCCTGCCTGGGCCGCCCGGCGCCGCCGCGGGGGAAGGAGCGGGAGCTCCTGCAGGCGCCGGGTTCTGCCGTTCCCTCAGCGTCGGGGCACCGTGACAGGAGCGAGGCGGACAGCCAGGGGCGTTACAAGAACGAATGTCACTAAATAAACAGCTGCGATAGCGGATGCGTTTTGATAGCTTTGTAAGACACCGTGCTCGGTGATCTTTATTTAATCCTGCCCTACAAAGGGCCTGTCATTTAGAAGTAGACTTCTGGGCTCTACAATGCCGTCTCCAGAGGCGCTGCCGGTGTGGCGCCTCCAACGGAGACGGCACGCGCGGAGGTGACGGGGGCAGAGTCTTCAGTGCTGTGGTGAACTGACGTCTCTCTCATACTTCATTTTCTTTTTCCTTTTAGCTCTTAGAAAATGTTCTCCCCCCAACATCTGCTCCAGAATACAGGATTACTAATTGCGTTTCAGTCAGAAAAGCGCAAATCCCAMATGTCCCCATTTTAAAGCATGAAACGGAGAGAAAAACGCAGGTAAGCTGCCTTTGCTTTGACCAAGGAAACGGCCAGAACAATTTTCTGAGGACTGCTCACGTCAGGCAGCTACAGCTTGAGCTGTTCGAAGGGCATGGGAGGTACGGTCGATCCAAGGGAGAGATCATCACTTGGCTACAAGCTCTATGTCTGCCCTGTCCAAATCCAGGACCGACGCTCGACTGCGGTTACTCTTCTTAATCCCAGGTATTGGAGAACACACAYGACACAAGCACAAAATTCAAGTGCAGATAATTCATTTATTGAAGTCCAAATTTACAACTGAAGTTTACAACTTTTTTTTTCCCCAAAACAAAAGCTTTGTTTGAATTTAGGAAGAATAAATGTTCTTTTTAATAATGTACAGACTATATCTCTTAAATAAGTTAATATCTTTGAAAAAAGAGCAATATGTTCCTTTTTTAATGTTGCAGTGCAACTTACAACTTACACGTCTGTGCAATGTACCATGAGGTATATGCCCAGTGAGCAACACACAGTGAAGTTTTCCATTCATAAATTTTCATTGTAGACACACAAAAAGTTAACAAGTTAATCTGTGATAGAAAAAACGCAGCCAGTTACAGTAATTCACACAGAACTCATCTGAAAAGAGGGAAAAAAGAAACCTAACGTTCATTGCCTATATAAACTATTGGATCATCTCTCAACATAGACAAGTATAAAATTAAAAATACTGTTGTGAAACTGAAGAAATACTGTATTATCCAGGGGTTGAAACCTAGTTTTTACCTGTATTAGTCTAGAGCACTTAATTCTCTCTCTCTGTAGCATCAATGAGCTGAGGGACTTTACTACGGCACAGGTAGAGCATCTGCTCATAAAAGCGCTTAAGCAAGATGGTGATTATAGAAAAGTTGCAGAATGCTCATAAACTGTGATATAACTCAGACATTTTCCCTGGCATAGACAGGTGGTTTACCATTACCTCTCAGTTCATCTCACAGCTGATTAGAAAAACAAGGCTGAAACATGGAAGATTACTAGTATTTGAAGCTTTGACACTTCAAACTTTTCAAGATGGCTCTAAAATACTTATTTTTCATAATGACAGAAAACATATATTTATTTTAGAAATAATCAACCACAATGTAACTTTGTGATAAATAACAGTTCTGCCTCTAATACATATATACATACTGCTTGTAAACAAAAAATGCCCACAGGTCATGGAGTCTCCATGATTTTTATACAAGGCGCTATAGATTTTTTTGTTATTGAAAACAGTCCTAGTGAAAGTTTGGTTTATAACCTCCTATTGCTACAGAAACAGTAAGAATGTTTATATTTACAAAGAAACAAAGACCATGGAGACCCCATAGCATTATTTGCTAAAGATTTTAATTTAGTGGGGTTTTCAAAATACACATTGTCAGCATGTTCAGATTTAATTAACAGTACAGGTTGAACACCAGCAGTACGATACTCTAGTGCTTTGGTATTTCAACCCCTGAATATACAAAGACATTACTACAGCCTACTTCACAGTTTAATGCAAGTAAAGTGCAAGCCATAGTACAAGGGTGTCATACATTTTCATACATGTAAGCATTATCTAAAAAAGGCTCTCTATACAAGTTTTATTAGCTACTTCAGTAAACTAGACAGAAGTCACCTATGGCCCAGCAATTAATGGTCTTACAAGGATATTTTTCTTTGTAATACAGTATGTGTCAAATGTAAAAAGTTTATTAATACTAGTGCATTTCTCTTATATCCTAACCTGTTTTCTTTTCAGATTTTTAAGCTGAAATCCTTGTTTCTCAGTAAAACAGAAGTCTTAACTGGTAACAGGGTCTTACTGGTATTTTGGCCAGTGAACAAGATTTGTTAAGACATATTTGTTWCATGGTTGCTAGTGAAAAAAATGCAACAGAGTTTATATGTATCATGTGACATCCTTATTTAATCTGCAGCATTCGGACAGATGCATTTACAGTTAGTAAAAAGATCTGTATTGATACCCTCACCAATGCCTGAGAATGAACAATATTCTAGAAATGTGAGGACAGAAGCTAGAGGGCCTAGCTGGTCAAACAACAGTTTGTCGACGTATTTTACCATTTTCACAACATTGCTTTCTCTCAAATACTGCTCATACAGTGGCATTAATGCACACAGCAAAGTCCCTAATTGTCACTTTTAACACTTGTATGTGTCTGATAAAAATAAACTGTCTGGCCTGCATTAAGAATGAACGTGGTTCTTTTCCTGAAGATAATGACAGGCAGAATCTGTCTGAATTTTTAAAATACTTTTATTAAGAGTAGGTCCCAATAGTATATCAGCTATCTCAAAAACTGATAAAAGCTTAAACAATATTATTTGTAATCCTCCTTCTGAATGTGGAAGTGTGGTATAACCCGTAGAATGTGGAAACTAAGCTTTAAAAAAATGCTTCTTCATCTATTGGTTATATCAAGAATAGAGAGTTGCCTGCCTACACGTTAGTGGATGGAACTGATGAGAAGTACAACATTATGCTTATATGTAATGGGAATAAAGAAAATAATTTTTAAAATCAACTAAGAAAATACGACTTACTAGTTTTTGTTTAAATAACAATGTCTTTTCCATTCATCAACTGATACCGCTCAGGTTTGATTTTCAGATGCATGTGCAGTTAACACCCATTGAGAGCCTCAGCCACACAGTGTGAATGCATCTGGGATCAGAGGAGATGGGGAACCTATCCCCACAGGAGCTTGCCTGAAAAAGCTACTCTGAACCTTAGCTTTAATGGGGGAAAYATTCTAGAAGAAAAAGAACTTTTTGTTCCTTAATATAAATTAATTAGGTAATAGTGCTTCTTCAGTCTTTCCTGTCATTACCTATTTTTTGTACTAGTGGTAAATAAACATCATTTGGCAACAGGGAAGATGGCGTATTCTCTCTAACGAGATTTTAAGCTCAGTGGTCTAAGGCATGTGGTATGTGGAAAATCTACAAACCTACACTCCAAGAAAAAAGGCATTGCTATAATCTGCACCCTTCTGTCTTCCCTAGAAATGCCCCACTTCCCTACTGTGAAAACTAAGGAGAAATAAAAAATCCTTTATGAGACAAAGTTACCRCTATTTCTCTAACGTTACACTGCAGGAACTTGGGTGTGCTATAAATAGTATTTTCAGGGCTGAGGCCCAGTAATACAAAAACAGACCTGTGCTCTCTTTCTTAAGCAATCTCTCCAGGACTGGGTCCAGAGACAGTAGTCAGGATCTCTGTAGAGATACAAGATTTGCTTATGCTAACAGATTTAGTGTTTAAACTGTAAATAAAATTGTACGGTAGGCATCCTTTGTATTACAGTTTTGGGGGTAGCTGACAGGCATTGCAGATGGGGCTTAAGTTTCGTTCATCAGTTGTGCTGCATCTTGCCTTAGCCAAGGGCTGTTTTAAAAACCCCATCTTTGAAGCACTTTGGCCCCAATTGCATGAAGAGTTGGTCCAAACTGTTGGTGAAATATCAAGAAATAGCTCTGCCTGGCAGAGCTGTCCCGCCTCAAGGGACCAACAGCCAAGGTTTACCAGGATGTAAACAGCCCCCAGATATACATCGCCTTGGTCATAAGTACCACTAGTTTCCTGGAGAGAAGAATGTTTTTATTACTTTGGAAGACAAGTAAGACTACACGATGAAAGAATATGGTGAATAAGGTATGTGATAGGCTTAGGTCTGCTTTGTATTACTTGAGACAAAGGTAAGAGATACAAGAATTTTCTTCGTTCTCCTCAGATTTGTGTTAAGTTAAACAATTTCTACTAGATTCTTCATTTTTCTTCCAGAAGTCCTATTAACATTCAAAGTGAAATCTTCTCAAGGTCACCAGTAGAATTCTACAAATTCTGATGAGGCTGAGCACTTCCCAATGCCTCTGTAAAGTAACCCCTTCAAAGGTACCTTTACTATCCTTCACAAAACCTTGGATCAGAGAGTATTTTGGCCTGGAAAGCTATAACTGCTGAAGATAGTAAGAATAAAGTTAAAAGTGACCGYGTACATCTAGCAATTCTCTGCAACACTCATTTCTTTTTCCTCGGAAAAAGCAAGTGGTGCACCACATTTCTAGCTTAAAAGAGAGCAGTCCAGATCTGAATATTAACTGACTTATATTCAGMATTCCCTGCTTGGAAACGATGGAAAATCTCATCCTCCAAAATCTTTTAGTAGCAATTGATCAGTCTTTCCTTATGGTACTAAAGCAGTTCAAGAAGTGTTCATGATGTGTTTGAKAAAGTAGAACTGTATCAGAAGCTGATGAAACAGCAGGGTGGTTTTTGCCAATGAAGTGAAGCAACCTCCTGTGTTATGGAGGGTAAAGATGCCCTGTACAATCCAATGCAGGTTGATTACTGAGGGCAAATGTAATCCTACCTGTGCTGTCACAGAATGTGGGCCCAGTATTTCTACATTATTTGTATTAAAGAATGTGGACATAYAGACTGATGAGAACCTCCTCCTCCTTTGATTACTTCTTGTTCATATTAATTAGAATAAGTTCAGGAAAGTTTTCACTTGAAGTAATGAAACCAAGAAAAAGGTCTTAGTTTCCTCAGGAAGTCCTACTGAGATAGCTATTAAGATAGCTTTCAAAGATCCGAGACTTCAGTGAATACAGAATAGTATTAAAAAAGGAGGGGAATCAGTAGCTTGGGGGGGAGCATTATATCACTTATAATAAAAAATAGCCAGTAACAAAAAGACTAAGCTTGTGGAGTCAAAGAGAAAGCCTGCTGACTGAGGGACATTTTGCCTGCAGGAATTCTGAACGAAGACACTAACTTTAATAAGACCCAGATAAATAAAACACATCCAAACGATCTCTTCATGTAGTCATGTATATTAAGAACCAAGTTTTATCTAAGCATTCCGGCAGGAAATCTAGTAAGTTAATAAATGTGTTGTACTGGTGCTGTGTATTTCCCTTGATGACTCAACTGCAAAGAAAATTTTTTTCCTCATTTAAAAGTGTCTGATCCAAACTACCATAATAATTTCAGCTGCGTTGTACAGTGTGTTTAAGTACCTTTCGGTCCAGGAGAATTTGACATATTTTAATACATAAGCAGGATTTGGTGCATGGATTTTTAAATACAATATCTGTATTGCACTTTGCATTCCAGTTACTTCAAAGATCGTGAAATTCCAAATGACTGTGCTATGGTGACTTTGTACATTACTTTCTATAGTACAGCTAGATTAGTACCTAGATCCAGAAAGAAGCAAGTAGTGGTGGGGAGGGAAGGGCTGTAGTATGGAGTTGAGTATGCATGCAAGAAGTATGACAAAATTCTCGTGAAATGACTTTCAAATGCCAGCTGACATTTGTGAAAGAATAAAGTCTTTGTATTGCTTCATTTAACAACTAGATTTTGCTTGCTCTAAGGCATAAGCAATGCTAGACAAATCTTTCAAACTTTTCTCCCAGTTAAGATTAACCCCATTATAGGAAATTTCTCCAGTGTATCTCAGTTCACCTTATTAATCTCTTGGATAATTTATCTTGACTCTTCAGTGCAAATCATATTTGATGAGAACTGCTCTCCAAGAGCAGAATACAGACTCATGACACCGAGAATTTCGGAATAGATGAAAGATTTTAAAGATAAGCTGAGCACGAGTATGATCTCTTAACTTTTTATCTCATCTACTCATATTTCAGAAATATATTTTTTTTACCTTTCAGAAATGAAAATTGAGATTGTCTATTTTCCTATTTGTGTTATTTTTGTGAAATATATCTTCCTAATGATGTTTGTCATTTTCAGCTGCATCTGTAAGTAGCATTTTAGAAGAGAAATAGCTTGTTTCATTGTTTACTAGGGACTGCACTGAATATGCTCAGCGGACAATTGTCATTTCTGTCTTGAGTTACAATACAGCAGCATTTGAAATCCTTTTTGAAAGCTATTTTAAAATCATATAGATCTTTTTATTATGAAAGCACAAACCATCTTTTGGGTTTGAAACAAAAGGCATGTTTAAATTTCTTCATGAATATAGAAAGTTCAATCCATTTAACTAATTCTGTGACCATCTCTCACTGCTTGCACATACAGTATGAATTGGTTTCTAAATGGCTTCTATGATTTACCCCATTGCTTGCTTCACTGCATAATATTTCCTCCCACATTATATGAAGGATAGTATTAAAAAATAGTGAAATATATAACTTTTAGAGATCTGATATGAAAAGCTAGACAAATTCTCTCTATTTATGCTTCTGCTATTCAGTTGTCAAGTAACCACAATGTTCACATAGTAAATACATTTCAGTTTAGTTCTATGTTTTGCATGAATACTGCAACTCCCATATTGGTGAAACCTGTGGTGGCAAATTGTTCTATATTTCCTGTATCTTTTTTATTACTTCAGGTGCTTAGACAGAGGGTGAAGTGCATGTTTAATATTCAAGCAAAACATATACAATGTGATCCTGCTCCTCTGAAGTCACTGGAGTTTTGCTATTTACTTCAATGGAAATACGATTAAGCTCCGATGCGTGCATTTAAGGAGCCATTGTCTTCAGTGATTCTTAAGCATAGAGTTGATTACTTTGTTGAAGCAGGCTAAATATGCTTTCATGTTGTATGTTCTATCCAAACGTTGTTATGCATTTGTTGCAACGATGCTGTGACTCAATTGCCTGTGTGATGCAAAGAACTCAAAACAGCTGTCAGTAACACTTCTCTACTAATAACATCTTACATTGTTATAGACTATTATTTGTTTAATCACTGCATCTTCTGTGGTTCAAATAAACGCCACTGCAAATGAGAGTAAAAAACAAATCTGAATTGTGTTTCTTCAGCTGCTATATTGGGTTTACATGGCAAGGTTTTGGTAGTGGGGGGGCTGCAGGGGTGGCCTCTCTGAGAAAAGACCAGGAGCTGCTCCCGTGTTGGACACAGCCAGTTCCAGCTGGCTCCAAAACAGACCCGCTGTTGGCCAAAGCTGAGCCCATCAGGGAGGCTGGTGGCGCCTCTGTGGTAACTTACTTAAGAAAGGGTAAAAACGCTGCACAGCAGCTGTGAGAGAGAGGAGTGAGGAAAATGTAAGAGAAACAACTTTGTATACATCAACATCAGTAAAGAAGGAAGGGGAGGAGGYGCTCCAGGCGCTGGAGCAGATATTCCCCTGCAGCCTGTGGAGAAGACCATGGTGAAGCAGGTTGTCCTCCTTCAGCGTGTGGAGGACCACACCTGAGCAGATATCCATACTGCAGCCTGTGGAGGACCCCACGCCTCAGCAGGTGGTGATTCCTGAAGGAAACTGCAGCACATGGAGGGCCCACACAGGAGCAGGCTCCTGGCAGAACCTGCAGCCTGTGGAAAGGAGCTCATGCAGGAGAAGGTTTTCTAGCAGAAACTGCAGCCCATGGGGGACCCACGCTGAAGCAGTCTGTTCCTGAAGGACTGTACCCCATGGAAAAGACCCACGCTGGAGCAGTTCTTGAAGAACTGCAGACCATGGGAGAGACCCCATGCTGGAGCAGGTGAACAGTTTGAGGAGGAACAGCAGAGATGAAGTGTTATGATCTGACTGCAATCCCCGTTCCCCATCTCCCTGCGCCAGTGAGGGGGGAAGGAGGTAGGAAAGCTGGGAACAAAGGATTGAAATTGAGCCTGCAAAGAAGGGGGGAGGTGGGGGAAAGGTGTTTTTAGTTTTGTCTTTATTTCTCACTATGCAACTGTATTTTTARTTGGCAATAAATTAAATTAATTTTCCCCAAGTCAAGTCTGGTTTGCCCATGACGGTCATTGGTAGGTGATCTCCCTGTCTTTATCTCAACCCACGAGCTTTTCCATCGTATTTTCTCCCCCTGTCCTGTTGAGGCGGGGGAGCGAGTGTGTCTTGGTGGGCATCTGGTGGCCAGCCAAGGTCAGCCCACCACAGCTGCTTTGTGGAGACTGAACTAAACAAACAGGATACCTTCACCCAAGTTCTGGCTTGTGAATAATTAAATCTCTTCCTGGATACTAGGACCTCACTGAGAGAATGTTTTTTCCTATATTATATTGAACTGTATGAATTTTACAGTTCTTGATGTTTGAGAGACGACTAGGTTTATCTTGTGAAAAAATTATCAATGAATATCTGTGTTTAAGTGAAATGACATCAACTGTATTCACATCCCCTTTGTTCTGCTTTCTAGAAATATTCTAGCAAGCATAGTCAAATGCTTGATGTGAATGGGTGTTTGAAATTTATGTTCGGTAGCATTCAGAGCAATCTTTTTTTTTTTTCCAAGAATACAAGTATTTTCTCCAAAATCTGATTCTTAGAAAATATTCTCGTCCAGGCAAGGAAGTGAAATACACTATGTGACTTGTGTGTCTTCCCAAACCAATCAATACAGATCGGTTTTCAAATGATGTACTGAATAACTTCACCCACTTGCTAATGTACTACTAACAGTTAAAAATTATTGCCAGACATTATATAATTTTGAATAATTTACTCAGCTCTAGATGTCAGTCTATTACAGAATTTAATTGATTAGTTCAGGATTTTTTTAAACTTAATTCTCATCCTTGAAGCATCAGAGCTTTTTTGAATTTTGTGACTCAGTGTCATGTGTCACTTAAATTCACAGTGAAGAAACTATGAAAACCTGCAGTATGTACCATATTCAGCGCAGACGTTTTTCTTTCACCATGAAATACTTCAAATTATATTAAAATCAGTTTAAGTTGCAGCATTAGTGAACAACCAACATTGTTCTACTCATATCTTAATCTCTGTGCCATACCTGCTTGCTTATGTTCATTCATTTTAAAGGCAGGCACAGTATGTTACAAACACAGTATCTAAATGGCATGTACAGTATGCCCATAGGGCCAGATTGGGATCTATTTGCTAGATGTACAGTGTACATTTTAAGGCACACTATAGGGATTGAGTTTACATTTTGATAACTCTGTCCTTTTATTTGCAAAGATGGTCACTACCTGGAAATGTTGCAAAAATAAACATTCATCTCTAAGAGTGGCCAATGTATTTATGTTTTCATTTTATATTTTTCTCAAGAAAAAATGTGTGAAAATGTGAACTTTAGGGCATTTTAAACATAAATGTCAACTACCGTGTTACATTTTATATACATAGATATGTCTTTATCTGTATCTAAATATATAAAATGATTGTAGGAGCTCATACTATAAGCTTAGTTTTAGTACAGTACTTTAAATATACTGGTATTTATTTTCAGTTACACTTCTGCACTGCTTCTTTCTAATGCAGAGCTTGATACGGACATCRGTTGATAATAGCAAACAAAAAAAAATTCATAAAGAATATTATTGTTTTATCATGCAGTGTCGTAGGCATCATGTGGCACTATTCTCTTATCCAACTTATTTACAGTACTGCTGAGTACATTATCAATAAATATTACAGTGTTTGTCTTACTTGATTTTTCATGGCACCCAGCAATTATTCAGGACATGAGTCCTGTCACACGTGAGTTTCAATGAATGAGTGTGTATGGGTCAGCATTGGAGCTGAGGTTGCAAGTTCAGAGGCTCCATTTTGAGATTTCACAGCAGCACTGTACTCACAAATGTCCAGGAAAAACTCATAGTTCTTTAGTTTCCAATCTTTAAACTTCTTTGATGTTAAGTTGGGATCATCCAGAAGGCTGTTGATAACTGTGAGGTCCCCTTCCTTCGCCTATCAAATTCCAGAAAGACACAGTACATGTCAAAATGAAACTTATGCCACATTTTGTATTTCGGCACTTCATTTCTTCTTTCATTTTAATGCAAAGTGCTAGGGAAACTACTATGGACACTTGAATCTTTTACCTATATTCAGGAACTATTACAGCTTAAACTGTTTAACAATGGAGTCCTTGACACTTTCTACAATATACCTATAAAGAGTGCARAATAATTTTTTTTTTCTTCCTTAAGCAGGAACATGTTTGTTTTCAAGTATTTTTAGTTTCTTTGGAACTTAATTCTAAAGCTACAAAGAAAGCCTTATCCATGGAAAACATGAAGAGATTATACTTTTACGAGTTTATATTGCTCATACACAAAATTAATGATAAAGCCTTACTTTTAAAGTGCTCTTGAGAACTCTGATGTGGTGAAGCTTTTCATTGATAACTGGATCATTACATCTCTTTACAAAAGACTTGCGGAACTCCTGCTTGGTGGAAGGACGCTGCTCTCCAAAAGCTGACAAACTAGCTTGTTCCAGAGATTTGTATAGCTCCTGCAGACCATCTGTATTTCCTCCAATTTCTTTTATGTTTTCTGAAAGAAAATAAAGAAATCTAACAACAAATCTAATCATTCAGACAAAGCTTCTAAAACCAGCAAGGAATACTGCAAATTCATGTATAAAGTAATCCTATAACACAGTCTTCCAATTTCTGTTTTGATAAAACAAGAACATTTTGATCAGCCCCAGTGCTATATTCTTAGCACTACATCCAAGCATTTTAAGTGCAAACTCCTGTGTAGTGACTGATGAATTTGCCAACATATAACAGTTCAACCACAAAAACCTTGCTGAGAATAACAGCAATATTGCTCTGGCATTCAATGGCAGTAAAGAGGATCAGAGTACCTCCAAAAGCTTACCTTCTGCACAGAAACTATTATGCCTTCTAATAGGAACTTTCTCTTCTAGCTTGTCATCTGTTCCTTCTATGGACTTTACACGTCCCTTACCCCTGACATCTCTGTTTCGGGGAAGGCTTTGACTACGTTGCTTTTGTGGCCTGCTGTGAGAGCTGTGTCCCCTTTGACATTCCACCAAAGGGAAAGGCCCATCCTGTTCATAATTATGACGTCTTTGTACTGGTAGCGTTGCTTGTCTTCGCTTGTCCGGTGACATTCCGTGCCGGCCACTCATGTACTCTGCATCAGGAGGAACAGTCTGAAGAAAATGGAGCCCTGAACTGGTTAACGGAGTCTCTATCAGATCCTGCCATGAGCGTCTTTCTCGGTAGGGAGGTCTGCATCCTGATGAGTGTGTGCTTCCTGCTACATCTTGTCGAGAATCCTCAGCAGAAGAATGAGAATATGTTGATTCACTTGAAAAGTGTCGACCATGTTTGGCTTCAGGGAATGGACTTGAAGAATTCACCTGAAAAGATACAAAAGCATCTGACTGTAAGACAACGTTTTGAACAGAACCCAGAAAATGACTATAGCGTAGACCATTATATGATACATACTAATAAAATGGACTGATGTGTGTGTTTTGATATGTCATAATATGAACCTCTGTAAAAAGAACATAACTAGCAGTGAGATCTTTTATGCAAGTGCTATGTTTTAACCACTCCCTATTCTTGTTTTGCACATTCTCTGCCCATGAGCAACTCCTGCTGGAAAGAACAGTATAATACTGGTACAGGTTTCCTGAAGACCTGTCCAGTTTATGCTCAGTCCAGCAGTGTGCTGTGAAGACATGAAAGCCCCCAAAAGAAACCATAATTGGATTTCCTTTCTTTTTTTAGGGGATAAGTATCCAGCCAAACAGGAAAAAAAAAAACTTCAGCACCCAGGAAGATTTTTGAATTTTGGGGGACTGCTGAACTTCTCAAATTACTTTAATTAATTCTGCTGGGTCTGTGTATAATTTTAGTTCAAAAACAAAGAGAAAGGCAAAAAAGTGGAAAAACAGAAAGGGAGGGGCTTAACCTGTATCCCAGTTGATAAAACAGCATCACATGGGTGAAAATCAGTCTGAACTTCACCCATGTGATGCTGTTGTCTCAGTCACTCTTTCTTTGGTTCTGGCTGTGTGAGGATCGTGTCATTCACGCTGAAGAAAAATCTGAAAGAAAAATAGAGAACAGTCCTATCTGCGCTTAGAAACATAGAATAATTATCACAGCCTGTCTATGTTCCGTATAATAGAAATGTTCTTATTTGCTACTAGAGCCTGTTTATATACAAGATGTTTTTTTTCTCCTCAGTTATCAAAACCTGTCTGTACACAATATAGTAGAAGTATTTTTATCAGCTACTTAACATCTTATGACACTAACAGAAAATACTGTCACTACTATGGTATTGTACACAATGCTTCATATTGTAAAAGAAACCCTTGCCTCTAAAGATCTGTTCTTAAAAAAAGTGTTTGTACTAAAACATGATTACTGCATGAACGTGATCTGATCTTAATCTCTAGCATCCAGTATCCAATATTCATACTTGAAAAACAGTCTCAGTTAATACAAACTATCCCACCCACCACATTCTTTTCATGTTCTGCAGTCAAGTCAACATTTGAATATTCTGTTCATATTATTAGGTGTAATCTCGCAAACCCTACAAAAGATGTCATATTTACAGTTTGGTGACATATCTGTGTAAGGAGACATTTACCTCTCCTTCCTTTGTAATTGACTTGTTATGGAAACATTCAGGTCTTAGCTCATGAGGAACAGCAGTAATTTCATTCTTACAACGAGATCCATCTTTGTTCTGCCTTTATGGTAATTAAATATTCCAAAACAAGGAAAATGCAAATCAAGGCACACAGATATTTCTTGGTGACCTACTGTCAAATGCAATATTTATAACTCACTGAGGGTGTTCGATGATAGGTGTCACACAGTGTTGAAGAGCCTTCCTGTTTCAGGGTTAAAGAGCCATCGATGTCATCCTGGTCGCTTTCACTCCAGTAATCTGCTAACAAAGCATTCCGGGTTTCACGTGCTTTTCCACAAGAAAGTGGGTCCCACATTTTAAAAATATCGTTAGCATGCAAAGGTAAACATTTCACAGTCACCTAGGTGGCTTGGCAGTCACTAAGGAACAGACCTGTGAAAATGTCTGGCACCTGAGATACACAGATATGTAGAAGAACCTTCAAATGTTTTAGGACAGCGTTACAGAAAGCAGGTTAGGCACCTAACTCCCACTGTACATAAAAAACAGCTTCTGGTCACAGACGTGCAAAGAGAAACTTCTTTCTAGATGCCAAAGTAGAGCTGAGCCTCAACACTTAATTTAATTATGTTAGCACAACAGGTTCCACCATGGGTGATGGTGACAAAGGCAAGGCTGGCACCTGAGCTCAGGAGATAACAAAAAGGGTTCTAAAGCACATATTGACCTGTCTTTGTGATGTCTTCACTTGCTCTAGGGTGATGAGCATACCCGATGGCTGTGATCTGGGACATCATACCTCACCCTGAACCTTGCATTCTCTTTATGACTTGTTTTAAATATTTCTTAAAATCATTACTCAGGATTTTATTTTCTTTGGTGGTGGCACCAATAAATATAGTTCTTCAAGGATATGGATTCTTATGAAAATTGTTATTTTAAAAGATACGGCGCATATGTTAATAAGTCAGTTATGACATCTCCAACTTTGTTCAAATAATGAACAGATATGTACTCTCTGCTCTCTTCTCCTAATTATAATCGCTGAAGCATTACCTTCATCTGGATGAACATCCTTGTCATCAGGTGTGTAACCAATTGCTGCAAGACCCAAACGATTCATCCATCTAATAGAACAATAAAAAAATGAGGAAAAGAGACACTTAAAAGGAACATCTAGTGTAAATCTGAGGGCATACACATTCTTAACATTTGGAAAAGTCAGAGACAATGCTTAGTCCAAAAATTGAACACTGTTCAGGCTGTTAAAATCGTGATTCAGATGTGTTCAATGGTTAATAATTTTAAGTGAAGGATGTTCCAGTTCATGTACAATGTAGATGTACTTCTGGACTTCTGTTCACATCTGCTGGAGGAYGTTTGCCTAGTGGAGTATCAGACTCATTGCATTTTATTCTCCTGCCTAGAAAACTGAAGAATCATGACATCAATCTTCCTTCTGTCATCACGAACATGTGAAGCATACATACTAATATGCTAACTTTAGCAATGACTAAATGAAATTTTTAGAATAGTCTGGGTAGAACAGAGAATGTCCAGCTCTGTCTCCACCTTAAGCAGAATCAAATCCTCTCTAAGCTGCATCTGCAAACTATTTGTGTGGAATGGTTTCCAGAGACACTGTGTAAAGGAGCATATTGCATTTATTCTGATTGGTACTTCTGTTAATTTCAAGCACTTGCCTGAATTGCCAGAATACTGTAAAATAAAATAGAATTATGATAATAATTATATGAAAACCTGTATTAGGAAATAAGTTGTATTAAATCTGTATACTCAAAAAGCTAAAACAGACTATGACAGTATTCCACTGGTTATTTGCTAGTCTAGATTCATGATACTGGTGATATAAATATTTAGGCTTGTTAAGCTGCGATATCAACATTATTTTCCTTTGATTTTTTTAAATACAGAATCTTAGGTTTCTAAAACAAGACTKGGTAAATTGAAAGTACTTCAATATTTGCATTTCACATTGGATATTCTGGTTTCTTTCTTTGTCCCAAAATTAATTAGTTTGATCAAAAATAGGATTCTGTGTTTCATTAGGAAAATACTGTAGTTTATTTTGGGGGAAATACCTGTAGAGTTTTCTTTATATAAGATTACTGGTTGTTTATACAATATATAATTGGAAGACAGGAAAAAAGGAAATTAACACATAGAGGGGAAAGTCGCTTCTTAACGTTCAGCAAATGGAAAATCAAGAATCAGCTTATTTTCATCAACAAGGAAATATAACTGAAGAAAAAAGCCCTATTAATAAACATCTGTAATGATGGGGATGCATTCTTAARTATTCCCTTACTCAGTGACTAAATTATTTACTATGTCATTAATTTCCTAGTATATTGCACCTAAGTGTTTTCTAGAAGCAGCTCTTTTTTCTTTTTTAACRTTGCAATGTAACATTTGTTAATAATTATGTTCTTGGTTAATGAATCATATCATGACAAAACCATCTTTCAAAGACTTCAAGAAAGACATCAGTAAACAATACATATTATATCATAAGGACAATTTTTTTGCAGATTAAAACAAGAAAACTATTCAGTGTAATTCTTTCCCACTTGTACTAGAACAGAAAAAAAGCTTCTAAGGACATATGTGAATGTATTATTGGTCTAATAGCATAGTATATGGAAGATGGTATACACAGCAAGGAGGCAGAAAATGAAGGAAGAGTGAATTCTCCACTAAAAATAGCACACAGTTCAGCATGTATTGATCTCCTGGTCTAAGCAACGCTCTGCAGTTGCTCAGAGCAATGATCTTAATCTGTAATATTGGATATAACACTGACTCATTGTATGGCCTTCAGCAAATCGTTCTACGTATCTTATGACTTTCATAAGTTTCCAAAGGGGACAACAACATTTACTTCTTACTCACAGGGAATTGTTATAGGGTTTAATTTTCTTGCAAAACTATGAAAATGTAAAGAATTGTACAATAATATCGCTTTGCCTTTCAGTATTAAAACTGAAGTGAGCAAATTGGAGATAAAAATGGAAAAGATGATTAGTTTTCACAAATATCAACTGCAGGGTTAGGACTGCTTACAGAGACGTTGTTCGCATCAGCATGTCAATAACTCATCTTTATCATGAAGGAAGTAAATTTCAAATGGATTAACAGGTTTTCAGAAAAGCTTTTCTGCAGTGCTCACCAGCATAATTTCATTCAACAAACGGCATGCTGATCACTTGACATTTGCTTCTCTTGAAAGGCATATTCTTTATTGCAGTAATTGAAATGACATCATACCCTTGCTCATTATTAAGCATTTGTATTCACTATTTTTTCAACAGTTGTTCCTGAATTTCTAAACTCATTAGCACTGGAGCAAAATAGTTTTAGTCATACTTTGCCATATGCCTTTGGCAATTAAACAGAATGCCTCAGCGACTTCAACTAAGGTTCTGCTTAAGCACCAATGATAAATTAGGACTCATTACCATTTTCAAAGTTAAAACAGACCTAGCTGTTTTGGTGGTCAGTGTATAGAAATTTATATTGTCTTAAATTTCTTGCCAAATTTATCTTGTTGTTCATTGTTAAATTGAGGGTTTCAAATCTTGGAAGCATATATAGATAACAGTCAAAGTGTTAACATTAACCTTCAAGAGAACATGGATATTCTTAGCACACAGAGTATCAGCTTTACTCATATGGCCTCAATGTCCAAATCTGGAATTAGCAGAAGGTAATCTTCCTTCTCTAAGACTGCTCAGATTTTTCTCTTCCAAAGGGCAAGAAGATCCCCAGCTATAGTTACAAGTACCTTCTTACCTCATTTACCACAATTTAGAGTTAGCTCTTTGTCAAGACAACAAAAAGGGTTATCTGATGACATTCAGTGGCTTATAATGATAAAATCTCTTCTGATAAAAGAAAAAGAATCTCAGTTTTAGGTTTTGTGTTTTTAAAAAAAGCATGGGTGAATGTTTTTGAGGTTAATCAGGAGTTATAGAAGTGCTGAGATTACAGGCCCTTTTCTTACAGTTAACATTTTTTTTCTTTCAAGGAAATGCAAACTCAGTTCAAAAGGAACGCTGTGTAAACTTGATGAATTTACTTGATGAGCAAACCACTTTCATTTTTAAGAAAACAGGCAGTCAAGGTTATAAAAAGTTCTCTGTGGAAAGCTTGGAAACTCAGCCATTTGGTTCTGAACTCTGCATTGAATGCCTTGTAGGCAAATGTCAGGTTTCAGGAAGGCAACAGGAATATGTGTCAGAATTGGACTCTCTAAGGGATAGATGACTGCATGTTTAATTGAAGGTCATGCAATGCAAGACTATATGCTACACCTGACAAGCAGCAATAGGGGAAAAAAACCCAGGAGATCGTTTGTCTAATGTGGTTTATATAGCTGTACCCCTAATAGCTCTTTGAATTTCATGCGATCACAAAAAGACATGAGATATTCTGGCAGGTCCCTGTATAGCAATCTTACATGTACATCTCTATATATCTTGGTCCCCTGAGGCAGAAAGTTGGACTCCTCTTCCCCTCAAAAACCCTACTTTTTTTGTTTGATAATTTCAACAACTCTTTCTTTCGATAATCAAACAACTTAAACAGCACGTTTCACTAAGTTTGAGTCTAGGCCACTCAAGGAACCACAGGGTTTGCATTCTAGATAGAAATTAGTTGTGATAGCACAGAGCCATACTAAATATCCCAAGGATATTTATTATTATATATATTATTATTTATTTTACCTTCAATATTGTACAACATCTCCATAAGATATCATATCTTTCTTACTGAGGTACATTGTAACAACTTACAAGGGACCAAGAAGTGTATTAATTATTTTTTATTGCCTGTACTTCGGTGAACCAAATGCAGGGAAAGGTAAGCCTCAAGTAAAGTCATCTAAATACATAAGTAAGTTTTGTACTTTGTCTCAATGGTTTAAATTCTAAATAAATCAGACTTGGCTTTAATTAATTCTGTTGATTACAAACAGGCACTGTTGTCATTGCTTTGGGATAAAATAGAGCTGCATGGTAGGGAGTTAAGTTAAATTTACTGAGATAATTCTGGTTAGTACCAGGGGATTACAGCCCAGGGCCTCTTCTGAGAGTCTGATTCTACCCCCAGGCCTGGAAAGTGATGATTACAAAGGCACTGAGGACAGTGATGAACTAAGTAGCTGTGACAATAACCAAAACTTGATACTGAAGATGAGTCATGCTTGAAATGCCCTGAATTGTCAGGAGCACATTCTCTTACTGATTATTTAAGAAAAACACTGGAAAATGTTAAAGTGGACCAAACGACCAGGGAAACAATTTTGTATAGCTTCACTGTCCTAACACACTATATTAAAAACAAGTATATGCCATTACTCATTGTACGAATGCAGTTAAGTTTCTGTTTACTGACTGTTACAATTTACTCCTGCCGACCACAGTGATGAGCCAGCCCAAGGTCACTGTGGGGTTCTGGGATTGAAGGCAACAATAGTTTTCATAGTGGCATCACACTTCACCCACTTGGCTATTCCTTTCTACAGTCCAGAGTAAAATAGCAGAAGTAAAAAAACCAAAACAACTTGGACAATCTCAGTTATAATAAATTTGAGAGAACTATTACATTTAGTGTAGGAGAATAAAAACCAAAGGCAAGAGGGTAACATTTTTTTTTAAAAAAAGATGTGCAAGGCTGTTATTTTTAGGGTTATGATTAAAACCGTTCCATAAATCCATGGAGAACAGGTCAGGAAGTAGCGAGTTTCTGTGGTTCAAATAAGTATTATTTGCCAATATCCTCAATGCTGGACACTTTTTGCATATACAAGATGGCTGGTATATAGAAGAAACTATTTAATTCAAGTGAAAAAGTAAATAAAGGATATATCCTGAAAAGGTGTAAATTCAAGAAAAAGTCTATCCACTTTCACTATTTCTTTCTGTTAAATGTTCCCTTAAAAATGAAACCAATGAAATACTGAGGCATTAAAGGATAGAATAAATAAATAGTTATATATTTCCTATCTTTCTCGCATCTTTTCATCAATTAATACTTGCATTTGTATGCCATCTCAGGTTTGTATTATAAATGTTTCAGTGCAGGAATATATCTTTCTTTGCTTTTGAGATTGCATCTACACTTGAGATTATTTGGTTAAAAGGAAAAAACACAACTAAAGTGGAAGTTAAATTTGACTTAATCAAGTTATCTTTAAGTCTATTAAAATATAGATTCCCTTGAACCATTTATTTCATACATAGAATTTATTCAGTGCAATTTATATTTAATTTCTGATTAAAACTTTGTATTATATTTTTTTACATCAGTGGGATAAATCGGATTCCAGAATTCACTGTAAAATTCTTTGCAGTACAGAATTAGATTTTAAAATTGATTTTGTACTTGTTATGCCGGCTTCTTCCTGATCAGTCTTTCTTACCGGACATCTGAAAAATCAATACGTTTCCCATTTCGGTTCCTAAGGTACATTATTTTCACTATTTTCTAAGGTTATACAGGTAATATATTCATTTAACAGAATAAAGGTTCCTGTAATAGGTATGGCTAAAATGACGCCTTGATTTTCCTCAACACAAAAGAAGCCCAGAAATGTAACTGATGTCTCACATCGAAATATAACACTGAGCAGAGTCTTCTCAATGAGCTCATCTCTTCAAATATATCAACTCTCAGCAGCCTGTATTCCTACTATTTTATTTGTCACCGTTGCTGGAATTTGTTAAGTGAAATAATTCATGGGATAAACGGTAAGTACTCTCTGATTTGATAATTTGACATGACTCTGTTGATCTTGTTTCATGCATTGTCTTCTTAGATTTGTCAGGCTGGAAAAATATGAGAAAAGCCCCAGACAGCTTAAGAGTTGACAAGTGAACCATGGCAATTTATGCCCTCTTTGCATGTGCATCTACTTCATGCACTTAATGGGAATTTTTTTTTTTTTTTTTTTTTTTTTTTTAACTTCACCCTGTCAAACAAATGCACAACTATGCCTTTGTAGTCAGAAGTCTGGTTTGGTGTGGGTTTGTTTTTTTTTTCCCAATGGATGATAGACAAAAAAGTTCACTACTTCTGTAGCAAATAAATTACCCTTCTGCTAACAAATGAAATAGCATCTTACTGTATATATAAATATAGTTGTGTATCACAGAGAATATGCACGCAATAACTTTATGATAGACTATAATTTCAGATAAAACCAATAATAAACCCTAAGGAAATCTATGAAAACAGTCACAAAAACTCACTCAACTGGAACTTCTCTTGCCAATTTTCAAACGCATTTACAAACATGTTTGTGGCAGCACTAACACCGCTTAGGCAAATCAAAAAAGAACAGTCATTGTTATGTCAAGCTTGGAGTTTCAAGCTGATACTTAAAGGAGTCTATTAAGATGACAGTAAGATATTTCCTTCATTCGTCAAATGCGGCTACTGGATTTCACCCTACTGTACCCCTGTCCTATTGGATTTACCATATTACTCTGGATAATCCAGCAAACTTTCTGGACATCCACTTAAAGGCAAGTACTAGCTGCTGCATGCACCTACCGCTTCCTACACTGACTGTGACATTATGTATGCTTCAGCACGTGCAACCACATACTATTCTCCAGATGATAGTCTTTCTACCATTCTTATGAAAGGACGGGTAAGGGATGAAAAGCTGTAAAAGTGAATCCAAGCCAGGATTTCTTAACATTTAATGCATGCTGTAATTTTACTCAGTTATTCAAGCTTTTACCCTAGCTTTCACCCAATGATTGGCCCAAAATAAAGCTTTGGAGAAATGAAACATTTTTTATGAGCCAGAGAACTGAGTTTAGTATGGCCTGAAAAGGTATGGGTGGGTTTTTTTTTTTGTTTTAGAGGAGAATTTTTTTTTTTTTTTAAGAGATGGGATGATTTATTGTGAAATTATGTAATTCTACTTCCACATACTCTTAAAGAAATCAGATCAAATAGGCCAAACAACACTGTTAAATGCCTGACTTATTTAATTATGTATATTACTTATTTCTATTACTAAAAMCTTCCGATTTTGCAGTGTTAACTTAGTATCTCCAGTATAACATCACAATATGTGACTGTAATGCACGTTCATTCACCACGGAGAGGTACAGGGCTGTAATCACAAAATCTGCTACATTAAATGCAGTTGAACTGTTTGACTCCCAGAAGAACTGTACCAATTCACAATGGCATTATTTACAGCAGAATTTGATTAAGTTAATTTTGTAATTTAAACTAGTACAGAAAGCCAATGCAAATCCTAACTCCTGCGCATTAGKGATAAATTCACACCTGAATGCTAATTTGGATTGTGTATTGGATAATTGCAATTGTGTATTGTAAACTCCTTTGAACTCCTTTAGTGTAACGCTATAAGCCAGTGGTTCAAACTGTATTAAGGGGGAAATGGTAGTTCACAAGTCTATGGCAAGTAGTCCATAAATCGTAGAAAGGAGGAGTTAGATGGCTAGCCAAAAAAAAGGAGATTTTGAAGACTTACAGGTCTGTACTAGTACTTCCTGGTGTAGTATTTCCCCCAGACAGAGCACTGTAGCTCTACTGTTGCACCGTTCACTCCCATATACATCATGGTTTCATCCAGTTTCTGGGGCTTGCAGCTAATTCTGATCAGAAAATTGTTTTACTTGTGCTGCAACTTATGCGCTTTTATGTGAGAACAATAAATTAGAGGACTAAAGTGGCCTTGGGCATGGACTATTTTTGCTGGATTTGAAACAAGTTTATAGGAACATAAAGGAAGAAAGGGAAAACCTGCTGTTTATGTTTACTTACAACACCACTGGGAATCTCCATTTCAGGGATTTCTATTTGAAAAGCACCTTTCATGTTTTGCAGAATTATCTCCTTGCTTTTCATCGGGTAAGGGACTGAGGAGTAAGAGCTCTTTAATAACTTACTCGGCTCTATTTGTTAAAGAACTGTTAAATTAGGATGGACAGATCTGACATGATTACTCTCCTGCTCACTTCTCCAGGAACTTTTGTTTAAGAGGCACAATGTCTAATAGGGGCATATGTCTGAAATTTTTAGTTGCCAACATCTTTTCTTAGATGTTAGCTTATTTAGATTGAGAGTAAATTAAAACAGTAAAAGAATCATTAATACTGGCCCACCATCTGAGTTGGCCAAGATCCATCAAGGAGACTAACATGCCCAAAATTTAAGGAAGACAGCTGAATGAACTTCAGTAATAAACAGCATGATTTAGGGAAAAGCCTTGAGTAACTCGCTTGGTTATATTCCATACATAAAAATACAGGGGATATGCACCCTGAAATTTGCTTATAATTGATAGAAATTTAATTCAGAATACTTCAATTTTTAAACAGTTTCTTTTTAAGAGAAATATTGTGTTAGAATCTTTCAGGTCTTTACTTGGAAAATATTGGGAGTGACCCCTACAAAATCAGTCATCATTCTGTTTCAGTGGGTAGCAGATATTTGTTATATTTTTTGAATGAATGCAAAAGATTTATGGGAGTTATTAAAATTGCAAAGTTAACCCAGTTATTCAAATCAGATGTGATCAAATTATTCAGCCTAAAATAGGAACTTTTTTTAATTTTATATTTGGAGTCCATGAGGAGATTGTAAATGCACTGTGCTGCATACTTCAATCACATGAAAGTTTTAAATAAAGTAGATATTGGAAAACAACTGAATATTAAATTCAATGTTAATTTCCTTAGGAGTATTAAAGCCATAAACAGGTTATGCATGGTATGGTAATAGATGAAGCACTTCTGGGAAATAAAGCTTGGAGTACCCCATGACTGTGGCAAGTGAAAGATGGAGTTCATCAATTTCATTATTAATTCATTTCTAAGAACACAACTATGCTCATGTAAGACCTGACAAAACAGCATGAGCATTAATTTTGCAAACCGAAGTCTGTCTGCACCATGCAACACAGCAGGCGAAATTCAGCTTCAACAGAGTAACTATCTGCTACATAAAAATCAATTACTACCCATCGGTACACAATTCTTTCAACAGCAATGTGGTATTAGAGGCAGATTAAAATATTCTGGAGTGGGAAAAGAATTATTAAACAGCGAATCTGAAGTAAGAAACTGTAAAAACAGCTGTTAAAACAAAAGCTGGTGGTAAATGCAGTTGAAGAAAGGGCATACGTTYCCCACATAGTGAATAAAGAAATGCTGTGTTCCTCTCCATATTAGAACTCCTTTACTTTTCAGCATAAAAGATCTACCCTTCTATCAGCATAGAAAATCCAGTTAAATTTTGTGGTGACAGCAGGAGTGTGAGATACCATGCAGAGTATTTGCCCTATTTCCTCAGATTACATGGTTAGCAATTTGCTGGGAAGACAGAGATTTGTGAAATTATTATTTTAAGTGCATTTTTCATCTATGAATCTTGTTTACTCATTTCAAATTTCACACAGGATATCTGGGAGAAGGAATTCCAGGAAGCATGTAAAGGCTGCAGGGGATGCCCAGGGATTTTACAGAGGTAGCACAGTAATCCATCATTTGGGCTGACGAGTGAATTACAATTACAGAAACAGCATTTCTGAAGGAAAAATACTGCAAAAAATAATTCAAGAGGAAGTTCACCCTTTGTCTTTTCTCATGGGAAGCAGACCCAAAAATCCAGGAAAAAGGCTCTCGTAAAATCCAAACTAACATGGCAGTATGATATGAAAATACATCCTGGCACCTTTCCAACTGTTACTCTCCATGAAGGCTGTAAACTGTCATAAAGACAGCTTCGTTGGCTCCCCAGTGTAGAAAAATCAATGAATATTGTAAAAGCAGCTTATTGAATGTACGTCAAGACTTCCTGGTTTTCCTTGAGTCAGAACATTTTATGGTATAATAAAAAGATATGATCAATGGCACTTCAACAAATCATAGCTATCAAAGTAGCTAAAATCAAAGGAGAGACCATGCATAGTTAAAAATAGCAGAAGATCCTCACTTCAGTTTTGGAGCAAACAAATCTCAGTCACATTACATAACTGAACAATGGAACATTATTAACATTGGAAAAAAAATTTTTCAGCAAATTTATATCCTAAAAATGACAGATAGCCACAGCAAGATACCCCTGAGAACTGAACCTCCTCGTCATCATCATCAGTGGATGAGGAACTAGCCTGAACTGCTTTAACACAGCCAGTCTTATACATCAATACAGTATTTCTTGAAGGGCCATGTAAGCCACAGAATATAAATGTTCAGTTTAAAAATAATTTTTAGGCATTAGTATTCCAAAGAAAAAAGTCCAGCTGTATCCTGAGGTAGCTGTGTCTTTCTAAGTCTGTGAACAGAAAGAACGAACTAAATCTCAAAGTTTCAGCAGTCTACGCCAGAAAAGATTTAAGACTTCAAAGTACGTTAACGTTGTCCCACGTGTCCTTGCTTTTTACCTCAGCTGGGAATAAACAAATTACCAAAGTAACAGGAGGAGTTAGAACATTTGACTCTGCCTTTGAGGATCAAAGGTACCTCCCCACCTTTATCTAACCTCTGCCTTCATCACTGAAGCATGAAATAGAAGCACAGAGTAATTTAGGTTAGAAGACATCTCAGGAGGTCATCTGTTCCCACACCCCACCCACAGCAGGGCCAACTTTAATGTTGCATCAGGTTGTTCAGGGCCTCGTCCAGTCAAGTTTTGAATGCCCTCCCAGCACATCCAAGGACACTTAAAAAACACACAGCAATGCCAACAAATTAACTTTGCTAGCCTCTGTTCCTTGTTGGGACAGTGATGCGATGAATAAAATTAATTACTACTGGGTTTTTTGTTGCCGTTGGTTTTTTTTTGGGGGGGGGGGGGGGGGGTGGGAATCGGATCCCCAGTGCTGCCATACACATCAGGCGAGCAGAGAGGTGTTTGTTTGTTTCCCCTCAAATTCTAGCATGAAAAATAAATGCATCTCATTAGTTCAATCCCATTCCTGTTAAAAAAATTACTTTAAATTGCTTTTCTCTGGTTTTAGGTCATGTCACGTTACTGTGGATTGTCAGTAGAGCTAACTTTAAAATACCTTATCCCATCATGTGGGTATACTCTTAAGTATGAGCTTTGGTATGTATGCATTTTTTTTATGTACCAGAAACATTTATCCCACATTAATATTTCTAGCCTTGATCAACAAAAAATTGGAAGTGTGATAAACTTTATGCCCATTAACAAACAAAAATCCTAATGAACGTGGATGAGACCAACACAACTAACTTTCCTAACACACCTTTGCAGAATTGTGACATGTGGCATGACAGAAAATTTCAGCAAAGCGAGCCACACAATGTAATGTACGTACTAAAATTAAYGGAGGACTAAGTGGACTAAGTACTGAGAACACTATCAACCAGCATTACATCATGCTCCAAGAGTATATTTCTATGTGAGAGGAAACAGTATTTTCAATTATTGGAGTGCCATGATAAAGAGGAAACATAACTTACCTATTCATTTCTTCAAGGCAGTCTGTTGCAAAGTAGAAGCTCTTTATTTTGGGGTGGCATGCTTTGAAGGCACTATAAAATAAGCACAAAGAATAAAAAAAATACCTTTTCTTTCAAACAGTTTGTCTACAAATACGCAAGACTGACCTGCTCTGTGATTCTTCAGCATGTTACAGGTTTCATAGGCATTTTGAATCTTCAGCCTGAATTTTGCTGGATAAACTTATAGATGGATTCCTATTGATCTGATTACATCTAGATTTGCGAACCTAACTAGTATTTTGTAAAAATTTCAAAAGCCCTTGAATGACTTAAGAAATGTAAATCCTTTCAATAACCAGTGATGTTAAACATCTAAAAACTTCTTGGGTGAATTTGAAAATCTTACTGAGTATATTTAAGTACATATTAGTTGTATTCCAAAGATCTCTAAAGGAATAAGAGAGTTTGATCCCTCCACCTCTCCTCATATATTTAGATGACTGTGGTTTGTGTCCTAGTCAAAGAAATATAGAAGGCTGCCAACCTATCTGTTTTAACTGTCTCATATCTTTATTGTAACTTTGATTCTGAAGATATACATGAATTTATCCACAATTTTATTTTACGTTAATAAATGAGAAGAGAAGGAATATAAAGATGAATAACCATCTGGTAATTGCATTCAACTGGAGACAACATTAAAAATACAGCACTCTCAAATTCTCTTTACTTAGTCTTAAGACTGTAAGATCTCTAGAATAAGCTTAAATAAATTAATGTTTCCTAAATTTAATACAATATTTTTTTAATCCCTAATTATAATTTTCCATTCAATTTGATCTTAAGAGAAGCATATGGAAAGTTCTAGGGAATATAAGTGGCACATTTCCTTTGTTTGGAAGTAGATAATAATAAAGAAGTTCCTTAAATAGTCTTAACTCTTTAAGTAGTCACTTCTAATTCCAGCAATTTCTTTGTCAAGTTACTCTAAAACCAAACATATCCCAGGTACTTTTCATCTTAATCTACTAATCTTTTCTGTATTTTTTCTGCAATCGCCGTGAGTCATTAATAGCTAATGTTTCTTCATCTGCCACCTAGCAAATAACAGAATTGCCAATACTTAGACTTAAACCTTATATTTATTGTTACATTATAGT
This sequence comes from Phoebastria nigripes, assembly GCA_035582835.1. Lineage (NCBI taxonomy): Eukaryota > Metazoa > Chordata > Aves > Procellariiformes > Diomedeidae > Phoebastria > Phoebastria nigripes. The sequence continues at coordinate 2,561,184 of JAYKAV010002109.1, read as the reverse complement.
TCATGGTCAGTTTGATGTTTCTCACTAATTTTTTTTATTGCACAGCCTGTTCTCACAGATAGCTTTTAGATTCAAGAAGTCATAGTTGTGGGTTGGCTTTTTTTTCCCCTTTGGTGATTTTAAATTTATGCAGGGATTAATTTATAGAGTGAAGTTCTTTGAAAAGTGCAAGTAAAATTACAAATTGCTGGAATAGTTCCAAAAGCGTATCACAACAGGTTTAACTTAATTTTAGAAGTCTGTACTGTTTTACTTGTGTAACTAGCACAATATTAGTAGTATAGTATACTACATTCTTGACTACACTGACCTGAGGTACTGAGTAGTGGCATGACAAAAGGCAGCTGTAAGACTGACATTGCTCTGTGCGTTGCTAATGTTCTTTCTCCTTCCTCAAATGTCAATTCCTTCACCAGCCACTTGGCCAGTGTAATTCAATTCTATATTACTGATTTCATGAGACAAGGTCTGAGTCTCACTTTAGACTACCTATATGCAGACATCACTACATTGCATTGTAGTCTATTCAGATTACATGCATGAGATAATAATTAAGCTCAAAATCTTACAGCGTGGATGATTATAGTTCACATAAAAATGCTTTTTATTAATGTTTTTATATGGTATAATCCCTAAGCTCTCCCTCAGTTGAGCAGTTATTTGAAAACTGCTAAGAACAATAATCACATTTTTAACAACTTTTTTGTGTGAATATAATTAAAAGGAGTATTGCTGTCAAGGAAACCACAAAGTCAGAGCATTAAAGACTATTATTTTGATCAGTTGGCAAATGTTAAAAAACCCCACACCATCATTCATAACATTTACGTTAAAATACTGACATTTATATGGTAATTACCAGATGTAAGAATTAGATTAGGAATCATTACAGATGGCATTATGAAAAACCTGTGATGCAACGTTTCTACTATTAATAGCTTAAATGCAAATGAGCATTTTATTAATTACTATGATTAATTGCAGTTTTCAGAGACAAAATGAAAGCTGAAGAAGCTTCACTTGGGCACACTGATTTTCTTATATATATTGTTAATACAAATGCGTACAGTAGCAGGCTTTCCTAACAAAAGTTCTACAGAAGAATGAGGTTAACAGCAGAGTTGTATTTATGTGCAGTTTCCTTTTCCATGAGATTAGAAGTATATTAAGGGTAAGTTTACTTTTGCACAGAGGGTTATCATAAAACGACTTGAGAGGTATTTAGGTATTGTTTTGGCATCTGGACATTGATAATTTCAACTGCAGATCCTCATCTCCCTGGCTACTTGTATTTTGCAAATGAAAATAGTGAGTACATGAGAAATCCCGAATAGGGAGGAAGCTTTTCTGATGCCCACTAGGTGGCATACGCTTGTTAATTATACGTACTGAATTTTAAGATTTTAATGCAAGAGATTTTGATCCTTATATAAATATAGTTTTAAGTATACTCTGATCAAATTTATGATTTCTTTTACCCGATTAGTATAATATGATTTTAGTGTCAAATATTCTTATCATTCTTAGTCTCCTACTTCTTAATATGGAACTTTTTACTCCCCTTATGCCAGCTGACTACCAGCAACTCCAACTGCTCTAGCAAAACAGATGAGACCTGTCTGTGAATAAGAAATGCGAAATAGTTTTGTATATGTCTTTATGTACACACACACACATATTAGAGTGGTAAATTACATGTTGTTAATTACACAGTAATTAACAAATACTATACCTCCTTACAGAAGTTCCTTACAAAACTTAATTTTTAATACTCAGAAAGTAATTACTAAACAAATACTCCTGCAGTGTTATATTATTTAAGCATGAGAAGCTATTTTCACGGATGTATTTTTTGCTGTGATGTCAGCACTCTGTTTTCCACTGGTCTGAACTCTGTGCAACATCTCTACTTCCAGTGTTCCATTTGCCCAACCATCTTCCAGTTCTGAGATTTAAGTATTGGCTCAAATTGGAGAGGATTATATGGTGGAGCTAAAGATTCTAATCCTCTTGATTAATCCTGTTAGAATATCACATGGAGTTTCTGCTTGTCAATAGGATTATTTTCCTAGACAGGAAATTTACATACATAAAAGCATTAAAATGCCAATATTGGGGTTTCAGAGTCAACCTTTTAAAAGTTGGAATATGTCAGAGTTAGTGTGATAAACAACTTAAAATTTGGCTCCACTATGCTCTTCTAATGTGATACAATCTATGATTATGTATTTGAATATTACATTCTCACAGGAACCCTACCTCAATTAAGGTACGGAGTGGACTTGCTAGAGAGGTGAATCAGGATTATGCAACAGATAAGGCTACTTTCGGTAGGACTCCTGTCTCAGTTGTTAGGGAATTTGTGAATGTGTCATAAAATGCAGAGAGCAAGAATTTGTTCAAGGATAAATCAGTTAAATGCTGCAGGTCTTCCTGCTTATGCAAACGAGTTCTCACATGCTAAATCACAGCAAACAGACTTAATAATTGGTTACCACATGAATGTTCCTTAATACCTTTTTGTCTGATATTCTGATAATTTACTGAATTATCTGCAATAATGTATTGTACTGTTATATATTTACATACTCTGAAGAAAACAGGTCTTTATTGTTATGAAATGGAGATCCCAATTCTGTGGAAACTTTTAATTTAAATGTTTTGCAGTTCTGTTTCTGGGCCGCAAAATGTGACAATAAATCCATCTTCATCTCCCAGAAGTGTCACAAAGGTTAATATTAGAGAAACATTTAGATACACTAGCATTAAGAACTGCAGAAAAGTCTCCAGGGAAATAATTCTAGATCTTTAGACAATATGAATAATGCAGAAGAACGATACCTATATTTTTACCTTTGGCTTGTTTTGGAGGGCCCAAAACTGGATGTAATAATCTAGATGCGGTGTAATGAGTACTAAGTAAGAGGGAAGAATCACTTCATCTATTGGCTGCACTCCAGCTAACACAGCCCAGGAAGCTGTTAGCCTTCTTTCCTGTGGGGGCTCGCTGGTGGCTCAAGTTTGGTTTGCTGTCTACAACTGTCAACTTCATTTCAGAAGAAGTAATAAAAATTACTGAAACTGTAGCAACCTTTAAGATATAACTTCATGCCTATACTATATCAATGACATTTATATAGAATTCTGACTGCACAGTTTCAATATGAAGTGCCAACAGTATGGCATATGTTTTCATAAATTTAAGACCTAAATTTGCATTAATTATGCAATGAAAATTTTCACTATGTGGAGATTTTTGAAAGTTCAGGCAAAGCACTAGTTAACAATTATTAATTATATACGTAGTTCTATTAATCCTTAATCTTGTGGATCAACTTCATCATGGGGCATTATAATTATCAGTATCTTTGAAAATAACATGATATTCATGTCATGCCACATCACACAAACTTAAATAACTAAGATTTCTAATACAGTATCATCATTTTTAATCATGAAGATGCAGGTGTTGCCTAAAAGCAGTGGAAAGTTTTTTGGTGTCAACACAAGAAATCTCCTCTCGCAGGGACAAGGTCATTCTACATCCAAATATAGCCTGAGGAGCTAAACCAGTCTGAGATAATGTCATGATTTGTATAATAATCAGGGTACCTTCATTAAATGCATTAGTGAGGCAAATCATTAAACCACACAGAATAATGCATTCAATTACTATATATTCTTCTGAAAGCTTTCTTAAGTCTATTTCATTCAATGTATACTATGGACATCAGTAACAGTCATTCTATAAAACAGCATTCTCCATCTGATGGAACAGTGGAAAAGACAAATCTATTAATTATTCTAGTAAGTCTTCAAATTCTTTTGTTCAATAAGGTTTGAACATTTCACACTGATGGCTCTGAAAATAACAGAAATTTGAGGGGAAGTCCAAGCTGAGTCYCAAAATGCTCTTGGTTTTGCTTTTCAGAGAGCTGAAAGAAAACTAACACTGTGATTTTAGCTGGACTTCTTTATGCACTAAAATACTAAGCATACTTTTCAGGCTACTTTAATTTAAAAACAAAAGAACCTACCAAAAAGAAAAAAAAAAAAGGAAAGAACTAGGTTTCTTTCCCCCGTCCTTATTAACTGTCAAGGTAACTGCTTTACTAGCTTTTGCATTAATGTTAAAATGGACTCAATCATATGGAAGCGAGTAAGAACACAATCAGATTTATATTTTCAGATTTCAAGCTTGCAATGAATTCTAGGTTACATTCCAGCACCTACTAAAACCCCACTATTAAATGAAAAAGATATCCTGAAGTGGAAAGAAGCGAGAACTGATCCTGTAAAATCCGTCTTTCACTAGCTCTCTGAAAAGGAGGCAAGAAAATCCTAACTGAAATGTTTCCCTCTAGTCTAGCAGAAAGAATAATGAAGTGTGAGTTAGAACTTTTCCAGAATATGCTGGGTCAAAATGGGTCACCATCACCTTAATTTTATTTGTAAAAGGAATGCAGAAGAATCAAACCACAGGAAGTTGTCCCTAGGCTCACCAGAACCATTAGCTTTTCAGTGGAATCAGGCAATGGCAATCACACTCAGTCCCGTCCTCGGTAAGACAACATAGAAGAGGATAGGTAAGTGCTTTAGAAGTGCACTTACAGAGGCTGTGGATTAGAGCTGGCTGCAACACAAGAAGGGCCCTCCATTCACATATGCTGGATATACTGAAATGTAAGTGAGCGTAACACTGGATTTACTTTCTCTGCAGTCTTCAGAGGAGCAGGTAAAATAGTGGCAAATGTAAGGTGTGGTTTTTATGATGGGGGAAATACATAAATGATAGTGCATGAAGAAAAAAATCAAAGGGAAATTCAGCTCAGCAAACAAAGGCAATACTATTAACGTCTTCATTATACTTTTACCCCTGGACCTACCTCTTTTTAAAAGGATTCAAAGCCTGAAGGTACTCAGTTTTCAGCAGTGTGCAAAGTTTTAGTTAATCAGACTTTTTCCTGTGCATATACCCTACAGAAATTATTCTCTAAGAAGTTCTGAGGAAATATGTTCTAATGCTTAGAGCAAAGCTCTGGAAGCTATTTCTAGCTGTGCACAATGACCTTCTGTTTGATCTTGGTTAATTCACTGAAATTTGTTAAGTGTTTTATATTCTAACAAAAGGGTATTATTTTTCCTGTATTTTTGTTCAATATCATTATTAATATCTACTCATTCCTCAGAGGATTTTATAGTGCTCAGTTCATGTTTAATTTCTATAGTGATACCCTCAGCTGAAAGGAGTAATAGAAGTATAAATGCACCATCTTCTAATTCTCAGACAGACAGTAATAATACCTCTAGACAAGAACAAGCAATTGAAGAGGTTTGATTTTCTGATGAGCAGTCTCTATTGTAATTCATATCTTCAGTATTTTTATTGTACTCACGTTCATAGTTGTAGGACTTGTATTCCTCAGACCAAAATGGCATTTAGTCATTGGAAAAGCACAACAAAAATTCAGGATACTTAGTTATAACTAAGAATAGCATTAAAGATACTCTCTTACTAAAGCTTTCCATGTAGCTCCTCATGGCAGCAAGTTTTAAAAATCCAGGTGCAGCATACAGAAGACACGTGCAAATAGTTCAGGAGATACCGGCAAAGTGCTAGTCTCAAAGCGTTAGAATTGTTCCGTTAAACCTGCTGTTTGACAGGTACGAATTCCAATCCCAACACTGCATGCAAACAGTTTCCAATAAGTGTCTGTTATTAAATATGCCTTAAGTGTGGCAAAGCTTAGTATATGCTTTTTACTGGGAACATAATGCAGTAGTAGCAATATGCACATAAGCAATAACGCAATGTTCATTTTGCATATGGAACCTAAATATTTTAGCAGTTGAGAATAACACAATATTGGGTATGTAAGCTTCCTCCATAAAGGAGAAAATGGAGATTATTTTCACCATCCCTTGCTATGATATTTTTAATGCTATTTCCTATGGTAGTTGTTTCTTGCACACTTGATTCTTATCAAGATGACCATACTGAACCTAAGGAAGTTTTATCTCTTGGCTAACATATTCATTGTTTTTTGCTTTACTTATTTAAGTGAAGTTGTAACTGGGCTATCTGGAAAGCTGACCAAAGAGTTATCCAATTCTTTGTAAGACAGTTTATGGAATTTACATTAAGTTGTATCTTTTATAATAAAGAGAAACACTACAGCTTAAGTGGATCTATTAAGTATTATTTACAGATTTCAAGGTTTTCTGTGTAACTTCCTTCTCTGGGCTTTGCAAATTTTCAGTACTATATATAGTATACTTCTGACAGTGATCCTTTAATTTATAAACATAATTGACACATTACTTACTGTTTTCTTCTGCATTCAATTGCTCTATCTATCCTGAACTCAGGTAAACTAATGAATCCTTCTGCTTTTTCATCCTATCAAAAGAGAAGAGAAAGTGATGGTGAAGAACATAAAGAAGAGAGAAGTGAGCAGTAGCCATTTGTGTCTTGCACTAAGAACAGCCATCCAGTCAATTGAAATACTGAACATATTTTCCCCATAATGCTTTTACTTAAAAAAATGTATTTACTTCATCATATAATGTCAATAACTTTTATGAAGTAACTAAACTGACAGTTTCTTGAAGGAGCTGCAGTCATCCTAATTCCCCTTTGCTGAAGATTACAGAAAACCTTTCAGCACCAAATATACCACCTAAAATAGCATTCAAGACATCAACAACTACAGAGAAGAATTCTCAGCTTCTTCATCATATAGTCTACATTTTATAACTGTGTTGTGGATGCCTCCTTTTAAAGTCACGATTGTGCAGACCATCTGCCCTGCTAATAATAACTGAGGAGGTTCCTACAGCGAGCTCACCAGTGATTAAATGGAAAAGTAATAACTAGAAAGTATCTCTTGTCACTTTTTGCTTCTTTTGAAGGGATTTACCAGGAAAAGCAAGGAGACATATTAACACTAGTCAGATTTTTGAGAAGTATTAGCAAGTGTACTATGAATTATGGCTTGGCTGTAAACAACAGAGTAAAAGTCAGGGGGACACATAATGACTACCACCTTGCATGTAACAACGTCAAACAAAACGTGCAACGCAAAACCTGAAAGCCTTTATCATCCACCGCCTGAAACAATACTGTTTTGGGCTGAGAAGAAAATACTAAAACTGAGGATAATTATGCTAGTAAAATTGTCTTCCTGAAAAAAATGGAAAATATGTACTAAAATATCAGTAATCAAAGCAGGCTGTACACAGTTTAGATCAGGCACTGAGGCTCAATGCATAGAAATGGAAGAATAGCAGTCTAACGATTTTTGGCTTCTCCCCTCCGTTATTTTTTCCTACATATATGCAGATCGCACAAGTATAGGCCCAGTGGTTTTCAATAACATTTCRCCAAGAACAGCATTTTACACATGAGAAACTGCAAACTCCAGACTAATTCAGCAAAAAGCAAGAGGAACATCTATATAAGAATAACTTTCAGATAAAGAGATCTACAAATTCAGATTTTCACATCTGCTTCACATAATGCTTAACTAACATGAATGGTTACACTGTATACATCTCCCCACACAATAAAACTAAGGAGAGCTGCGTGTGAACGCTGTGTTAGTCCATATAAATACTATCCGTGGAAAAGTATTAACTACTGATGTATTCATTTCTTTAAGAGTGCCATGAACATCTGCTATTTTATTAAGCTTGGACATGGACTTCGGAGACTTTAAAAAATAATTTCAATTGAAATATTTCCAGCTAGAGCGACCCAGACCTGGTAATTAAAGTGGCAGTTCACTAACATATCCTACTATGTAGCAAAAATAGACTTTATTCAAAAGAATTATAAAGCTTAACATTTAATATTGGCTTTCTCCAAACATAGAGTGTACTTACATTCTGGTTTGTGTACCAGTACAAGGATGAATCCTTCAGAATAAACCAGTACTTTTTCCATTTCTGTGTGAAGTAACCTTTGGCATCCTTTTTCTTCCATAGCCAGCCTTCACAATCTCCGTGCCCCAAGTCTTTGCAGGAAATCCGTCTTCTGCTCCCACTCGTTAGAGAGCTCCCTGAGAACGTGACAATAGTGTGAGACATCTCACTGAATGAAAGAGTGAAAGAACTATTCTTCTCAATATAAACACACTACTAATTTTTAATGATGATTCAGTTCAAGATCCTTCAAGCCAAATCCTCTCCAGTTTCAGGAAGAGGAGATGGAATGAACAATTTCCAAATTCGACAATGCTCTGCAATTTTGGTTTCAGCATGAATACAAAATAAAAAGGACCTGTTTTACGTAATGGTTTATTTAATCTCTAGAGGGTTCTTTCCTCTTAGGGCTGCATTTTTATCTAAGATGGGCATCATCATTCCAAAGTAAAACTGTATTCATTTGGCCCTCAATCTGAAACTCAGAGTATGACATAATCTGTATACAGATGTAAACACTACTTCTTCCGTATATCTTCTGTTACTACTTTTAGCAATAGAAGGCCTGTCAAATTCTGGGAATTTTTTAACTCAATTTTTATAGTCAATATTTATAGTCAATAAAAAAGAAAGATCATCCACTTCCATAAAAATGCACATGCTTACATTTCTTCTATCCTGAATTTAACTGAACAACAATATTTTAACTTTACTGCATCCTGTTTAAAGGCACAGCATCAGGAAAAGTTCTTTTTTTGTCACTTATTTCAATACATCCTAATTGAAAGGCTTAAAACTTCAGTGTGCCTTGTAAATATCGATAAGAACAGGTTTTTTTCTTAATTATGGTATCATTTTTCCTGAAAGAGACTGTAGGAAATTTCCTTAAAATATTTGACATTTTTCTGTGAAAAATCAGGTTTATATGGCTACAAGAATTATATTTGTTGTACAGCTGTGAAACAGTGAAGAAATTTAGATAATATCAAAACACCATCCTTTGTTCTGCAACATTCCACAACCAAGTTCTTAACATTTTGCTCTTTTTAGAATAAGATACTGTGCTGTGTCCTGGTCAGGTTTAGAAGTATTAAAAACRTATAGTACAATAAAAGGAAAATTTTCATAGAAAGGAGACTAAACCAACAAACAGAATAAAAAGAGCTCACTGGCCATATAATTTCATACGAATTTATTATGCTGTAACTATTTTTCATATGTTTGTTGTTTTAACAGTCTCAAATAGGCCATGAATAGATAAAGAAACAGAGCAGAAGGAAATGGCAAAATATACAGATACTACCTTTCTTCTACTTAAGTCAGAGGAAATTTTACCACCGAGTCTAGCAGTATTATACCTTATAACACATTTATTTGGTATTTTAATTTGGTATTTTACTTCGGTGTTTATTATCAAATTTAGAAATATTTGAATTAAGTTGAACTTTGGCATTTGATCCAGATCACTTATTATCAGAGAAGAAGTCTCATTTTCTAGTTTCAAAATGTTAACTCAAATAAGTTACCTTTTGACCATTTTCTGCTTTTTACCCTGAGGGAAGCGTAATGGAATGACTGTAAGGAAAAAAAAAATTATGAAAACCCAATGCAGGTAATAGTAGTAACATGAAACAGCTGGCATTCACTACCATCTCCATGGTTACCTTAGGGTTAGTTATCATAGGATCAGTTATCATAGGATCTCATTTTTGTCATTTTTCTCTTACTACTGTTATAAACATCATAAAGAAAACAACACAGTGCTAAATCTGCAAATTAAAATCCCATCTTTTTTCAGTTATTAATTACAATTGCAATCAAATCATTAAGGATTCTTTGCATGAATGGTTATGCAGTAGTTTGAAAACTAAGGATGTAAACTCATATGAATGACCTAATAAAATGAATGATACTTGAAGTTTGTTGTAAGTATACATGAGACAGTTATATAAATATTCATTCAAAAAGTAATATCCACCACAAACATTATATAGTTAATGTGTAAAGTCATGTGTTCAATGACATGTTGAAGTCACGTTCTTTAATTGTTTCCAACCATAGGAAACAATTCAGTTTGTTAGGTTGGTAGGCTGACAGAATAAATCTGAGGAGAAAAAAAAAAATTCTTTCTTTTGTGGCTGCATTATAAAATCGTTACAGATTCTTAAGAAAAACCTAAAAGCATCGCATTATTTAAACCTTTTAAAAACAGGGATACTATTCAAAAGCTGGTAAGGATTTACTTCAAACATGTAAATGCTAGGGGAAAAATTAGAGATCAACACAATGAAGTAGCTGCCTGATTGGTAACTGATGCTTCCAGTACCAGTAGAAAACCCAGCAGACATTCACAGCATGACAAACCAGCAGACATTCACAGCATGACAAACCAGCAGATCCAGGCAAAGAGTAGCATAGAAAGGGCCATCTTTTTAATTTTCTTGATTTTTCCTTTGTGACAGATAACACTCGGTTCAGCAGAGGGCCTAGAAGAAGGGCGCCTCAGTCACTGACGGGGATATCTCCATGCTACCTTAACTAGTGGTATGACTACAGATAAATCACCTTCTCCCAGAGATCATCTGACTGCTCACCCTACCTTACAGCAGCTCCTCACCCTGCGGTCAAAAAGCAAACACGTGCTACAAAAGTCCTTATTAACAACTGTGGTACAACATATTTAATAAAGTGTTTAAATATCACAATATTAAAATTTAAAATAACTGGGGATTATAATTAAAATAAAAAATTATTTAAATTAATATTTAGGATAACAAAGGATTACAGCTTAAGCACTATAGAAAAGCAACAGCTGAAAACAGGACTCCAACTATTGGAGAGGCAAAGTTTTATTTTAAATAAAAGTGGAGGAGGGGGGAGTTGTTTTGCACATGCACAGACCTATTTGTAACCCTTCTGCAATTTAGCCAGTTTACAGCATTGAACAGCATGAACATTTTCTAGTGACTTGCAGAAATCAGTAATTCTTGACTCCTGAGAGAGCTGGCTCAGAGAACACCAGCTTTCTGTGTTCTGTTTATCTCAGACTGTTCTCCCAGTCAGTCACAGTATACGAATGCTTCACAAAAATATTGTAATTCTGACAGGTGACAAGCTCTGTAAGTGTATATGCATTGTATCACCGTAAGACAGTACATATTCTCCATTTACTTGATAGCTGCAAATTTATCTCTCTGTTTTGAGCACTAGAGAAGACAAAGATTAATGCTTGCTCCTGTGCTACAGGAAACGTAGTAAAAAACAGCCAGAAAATGAAAAAACAAAAGTAAGTCTGTGAGAAAGTATTAAAGATGCACAGCAACATTGTGTTTTTTTAACTGATGTATTGTAAGCCACAGCAGCAGTACTGGTCAGTCATATTGTGCCGACTGGAGTTCTGTGGTGACTGTGACTGAAACAATCTGTTCAGTGTTCCTCTTTCTGTATAAAAATGCATTAGGACAGAGCAGGTATCTGTTTCTGAAAAAGAGATCACCAGATTTGTCCAGGCTAAAAAAATATAGTGATGAAATAAAAACCTATAATTAAATTACAGTTTTCATATGTGATTAAATTTAAACTGCAAGAAAAATGGAAAAAGTGGAGGATATACACATTAGGATACTCACCAGAAACTGGTATGCATCATTTAATATAAAAGTTTTAAAAATAATGAAAATACAAGCACAACAAATCAAGGAGAGCTGAAAATATTAGCTCTTCTAAAAACAAAAGTTAATTAGTCTTACTATGTTTTGTTTATGCACACATACAATGTATTCAAATCAAGAAAACTAGAGAAAGTGAAAGGTTTGCAATACCTTGGGAATCAGTACTTAATTAGCCCTGCTAACTTGCAAAATTCAAGCTTCATATTCTGAGAGATAAAAGAACTACTATATAATTTGTGGTAAACACTAAGAAAACAGTCAGAACTTGCAACTTCAAAATGACTCAGAGTTGCTATGGGAAACAGACAGATGATGTGAGAACATACTGTGGCTGTCAGCATTTAAGTTCTCATCTCAAAACCACAACACAAAATAGAATGTTAAACAAAATGCACACCCTCCCACCCCAACCCAACAAGAAGAACACCATGGAAAAAACAGTGATAGAATTGAATCTGTGCTGCATGAAGCTAAATTAATGAGACATCAAAATAATCACAGTGTAGTAGTAGGAGTGCTGTCACAGAATCACCAACTGAAAAGTTATGCTGTGTTTAAAAAATGCCCTGGAGACTGGAGATTCAGTTACCTGTCAGGATGAAGGGAACCAAGCCTATTATTGCAAAACTGGTTGCATGTATGTCTGCTATTTTGAGCCTTAGGAGTTTTTAAGGAAAACCATTAACAAGTTCCAAACACAGCCATCAGTGCATTCACTAGCAAAGTACACAAATCATAGGGACACAGTGCTGATTTCCTCACATTATCTCTATTAGATTATTTGCAGTACCAGGGTGCCTGGGAACAGCCACAGGCCCAAGTGTTTTCCAGCAGAGGCAGCAGGCAAGGTAAGGGATTGGCAGATAGAGGCAGCACATCAATAAACACAACTGCAGGTTTTCACAAACTGCAGAAAATTTAGTCATACATCTTCCGCTACTATCACTGGTCTTTAGCCTCACTTTGTAAATATTTGGGAGGTAGAATGACATCTGGCCACTTTCAAAAGTTATTTAGCACCTACTTAGTGAAAAAAGTGCTAAGTCGGAATGAAGAAATAAGCATTTTATAAATGAAGATTCTGTTGTTTGTCCTTTGTATGACATATTTGTCAAAATACTAAAAAAATAAAAAATAACATCTAGATATTTTCCATTGAAGACCTTCAAAATTGGTACCACAAAAATCTTTGAAAATCTTAATCCCGTATCTCCCTATCATAGTATTCATACTATTTAAAAAGGTTTTAAAATTTCCTTTTCCTCCAGGTCAACCTTCCCTCCAGAGGTCCCTTCCAACCTAGATATTTTCTATGGTTCTCCTCCCAAAACTAGTACATACCTTAGAACACATACTAAGGTTCCTACTAAACTTAACTAAAATTAAGTGCATATACACTGACCTGCTGTGGTTGCAGTAGCTACTTTTCTGAATATGGAAATTATTCCTAGCTTTTTATTTTCAGATGTTTCATAATATAGACAAATTTCAAGGTTTGTGATATCTTAAGTATCTTTTAAAAAGATGACAATGAATTGAACTTTTGGGGATTTTTGGTTTTTTTAAAGTACATTTATAAATCATTACCTTCCTCATGGATGTGCTTCCTTGACGGTCAATGGCAGAACTAGCATATCTAGGACAGAGAGGAAGAAAGATGTCAAATAACTACAGAAAAAAATTAATCTGAGTAAGTAGTGTATATACACACACACTCCAGGCATTTCCAAACGTGTGCTTACAGATGTAATCATGTTTCAAAGTTATTTAAAACGTAGCACTTAAAACGGGAGGCCCTTTGGAAATTTAAACATTGTTTTCAATGAACAGTGCTAATGTTATTAAGAAACACAAAACCATTCTTAATATTCTGACTTAAGAACACATAAATCATCTATCTGGTTCTGATTCAATCACTGGCCTAAAAATACTCAACCCTGATCAGCTAAGATTCAAAAGCAACCAACACAATTTCTCCCTCCTAGGGACTAGAGTCTTAGGACATATAAATCATTGGTTCTTTGTTGCAGGGCTAACTCTTATTTGCGCATTTGTTTCAGCATCAACAACATTTAACACAGGTATAGTGGATTCCTAGTGTCCAGGCTAAAATGGGAAAGGATAAGTATTTTTACACAGGAAAAAGGTAGAAATACAAATAAATAATTTAGCAATTTTATTTTAAGAGTAATATGCATTTCAAAATGTAACAGCTTACAGATATGTATTTGAACTGATATTCTGACCTTTAGGAAAGACTCATACGTGTTCCATATTTTGCAAAGTTGGTTCCTTCGCATGTCATTACAGAATCAAATCAAAGATAACCCAAATTGCTTAGTATGTGTCTTCCTTTGAGTTACTTTTTGGGTATCTTAACTTCAGCAATATGTAAGCACGTGTATAAACACCCAGACATTAATAAGATGTAACTATCAGGCCAAATTTGACATGACTGTCAGATATGTTTGCCAGGTACAGAGAAAGACTAATATCTTCTTTTGTTCTGTTCTTTCCCTACCACCTCCTCTTTCATATTCTGGAAGCACTTAAAAACAGGAAATTCATAAAGACCACAGCTATTCAGCAGTTAACTAGAAAATTTAGAACATCAGAAAAACAGTAATATTTTTGCAGTACTGATATCCTAACAGTATCTTCTTGGCTAGCAAACAAGGAATGCAACAGTTAAATTTGCTATTGGAAGGAAGCGTGGTGACCATTTTCCGTGGGCCCAGGAACAATCCTGATGTATAGAAACTCTTAGCAACAAAATAAACACCAACTAAACTTTCCCAAACTAACTTCAATGTAGGCTCCAAGTGCTGCTACAGTTTAGTTGTTATGCTTTTTAACATCAATATCCCTGGATTAAAGAAACTGGCATACTGCTCAATTTGCACAAAGGCTATTGCAGAGCACAGTTTGAAGTTCTAAGTCCTTGGAGAAGGTCCAGGCAAAGTTTCACTTTTCTGAAGATGTGTGATTAGTGTCCTGACACAATGGTGCTGCAAAACATTTTAGGTGAGAAAGGAAAAAGTCTGAGAGTCCCTGTTCAGTAGGCCTGTTTGCGAATTTTTCACTTATTAAGGGGACATTTTCTGCATACCTTTCTCATATAAATACTATGCATACAATAATTTGTCTCTACATAGTTAGCAGCAGTTGTATTCCTAAATCCTTTTGAAAAAGTCCAATAGTGAAGGCTGTTAGGTAGGTACAGACATAGCAGTAGTCCTCCAAAATTTTTAATAGCGTACAGTTTGGATTCCTTAGCATCAAAGAGGACAGAGGGAAACTGAAAAGAAACTAATCTAACTGTCTCTCAAGGCAACTGAGGGCAATGCTGTGGAGGTTTATGAACTCAGGAGTGTTCTGAAGAGAGTAAATAGGGAATAAATATTCAATGTCTCCTTGAATAAAGGGGCCATATAAGTTACATAAAATTAGCAATTAGCTTCTTTTGTTTTGAACCTTCATTCATTAACACACACAATTAAAATTTTTGCTATTCACAGCATCCTGCAGCAAAGAGTTCCATAACATTTTGCTACAGGATGCCGTGGATACCAAAAATTTACACAGACTTTAAAATGCAAAAATACTATCTATGGTATATCTGAGCTTTCTCCTGGAATTCTCTAAAGGCTGGAGAACAAAGAAGGGAAGCATCACCAGAGGCCTTTCCTAGTACAAATAGGATTGGCCGTTGATGGAAACAGGACACTGAATCAGGGTCAACTTTGTCTGACCTAGCACAGAAATTCCTAGACACACAATTTCCCCTCATGTTTTCAAAAGTAAGAAAAAGGAGAAGTGGGAAAACCTTAAAAATGTGAATGTGTTTGCGTATGTCATATAAATAGAAAAGGAGTGCAAGAATGGGAAAGGAATTGAGGGAAAAAATTAAAAAGGAATAGAAGGATTGTGGACATTTTTAACATATTTCCAAATTCTGTTGATCGTAATAATAATAATAATGATAATAATAATAATATCTGTCTGAAGTCAGCAAGACAGGAAGTGGCATTTTCTTATTTGATGATTTCCATTGTTAACAAGAAGTCAAATTTACCAGTAGAAACAACTACTGCATTGTCAGTCAAAAGCATCTATCAGTCCCAAGTCAAAGGAAATTTCCAGACTGCAGTGAAAAGATGGGATGCATAACATTAAAATGGAAATCATAAAAGTTAATAGGCAAGACTTAGAAGTTCTGAGCTGTCTGTAGATTACAAGGATTGAAAGGAACAACTGAAAACCAAAAAAGTTCAACTTACAACATTTGGTAAAGGAATGGACAGACGCCCAAACCGCTGCAAGGCAAATTTTGTCATTAATGCTTCATTTCTGTCTGCCCATGAGAATGCCATAAATGCACTTCAATCCTGCTGGGCATTTCCCCCCGATTTCTGGTCTGTTTCTTTAATCACGGCTTTGACCCATCTGGAAAGTGTCAGTTTCAATGTTTCTGTTCTTTCTCTCAGCCAATATACAATATGAATAATACATCTGTGTCTTTATCTGAAAAGTCCTTAGTCAAGTTTTATTTGCTTCCATGCAAACACAATAATGCATCTCTTTACTGTAATCACAGACTCTTACCAGCAAAAACGTTGTAAAGTTATAGCAGCAGTCTGCAATCAGGCTTTTGAAAGCTCTTCAAAAGTTGGCTTTCTTATGAAAGGTCAGGAGTAGGTGTTCTAATGTACAGTGAGCTTAATTTTTTTATTTGAGAAGAGTTTTCAACAGTCTGCAAGTGTGGGGTTTTTTGTTTGTTTGTTTTGTTTGCCCTTTTTTTTTTTTTTTTAAAGATTTTATGTCTATCAAATACTCCTCCCTGAATCTAATTATTCCTCAAATATTCAGACCTACAGATCACAGAAGAAGAAATACTGATCTTGTCTTCTCTTTAGACAAGTAAATTATCTGTGCGAAAGTGACAGAACCAATTAATTTAGACAYAGAGGAACCCTAGTATGTTATCTATTCTGGTTGAAATACGCTGTATCATATTTGGTTGAGTTATTCCTCACTTTTCTTTTTAGGAAAACAGTTGTTACAGAAGTGAAGGTGAAAAGAATGAAGGGGGGCAGGGGGGAAGGCATGTGCAGTGATATGGTTATAATGGCCTGGACTGATATTTCTCAAATCAGTTAAAACAGTTGATCTACTAAACGCTTGTTTTCTTGTTCATGTATAATACTGTTTTTGAAACAAACCGCAGAATCTAGAAAAAGGAGGACCAATCACTTATGAGTAACTTATACCAATTTAAAAAAACAGTAACAAATCAAGCAATTATTTCAGGATGTTTGCAGAAACATTCATTGCATAATAGGACATAAAAAAAGGCAAAATACTAAGCAAATCACTGCAAAACTTTAAATGAAATTTAATTTTGTAATAAAGCTCATTCTAAAATACTTATTCTATCATACAATTTTCCTCAAATGGATTTCTGAGGTATTCCTATTTGACAGAAATATAACGGACTTTAGCAATGTCTATTCCGAGTTTTGATATGCTCTGCCTAGCTGTGTGTCATATACTGGAATTTCTATGAATAAAAAGGTTGCCTCCCTCCTTATCTATTCTTCAGAACATTGACTAAATTATATGTTGTAAGCAAACTGAAACAAATTTAAAAAGGGAAGAAGAATTAGAGAAATACAGGTACTAAGAAGCAAGCACAGATCAAGATTAAATACAATCTATCTCTGATCTCAGTACTAGATGCATACTGACTCAGTATTCAATCAGAATGATGATGCTGAACATAGAGCTAATGTAGAAAGGTTAACAAGAATGAGCTAAAAAAAGATGGAAATGACTTTGACCTAGCTGGAAGCAAAACACTGAGAATTAAAAGGACTCGAGTAGGTGTGGTAAATTCCAACRGGCATCTTAAAGGACATGCAAATGAAGTGCAAGTCTAGTGATAAATTGATAGTCAGGATTTCAAATGAGGAACAGTGTTGTATGATTAGAAAATAGCAATAATGAATCTCTAGAAAACAAATTAGAATGGAAAAACCTAGAAGTATGGGGGATAGCAGAAGTACTATATTCCAGTTTAATGTATTTGGTAAAAGCTGTAAGAATCAGAATGTAAAGATATACCTGGTAAAAGTTTTCTAATGAAGGCTGAGAATTGTCACCTGCCCAATACTGAATATATGAAATCAACAGTGTAGCTGCATACACCTCTGCACTTTTGCTATCAGAGCAGTTATATCCATTTAAGAGCATCACCAGAATTCTGAGTATCCTGCATTTTCTGTTCATACAAAAATTCCTCTTACAGCGAACAGAAGTGACTTGCTATTTCTTTGCAAAACAAGTATCACTAAACAAGTGCAACTCTGAATACTACCTCCATGTTGACACTCATTCCTCTTTTCCTTTTGAGGAACACGTTTTCATTTTCTACCATAGAAAGATAACAACACATCTTTAATTGTCCCATAAACTCTAGTAAGGAATAGTGGTTTAGGATGTAAAATTTAAAGGGTATCTACTGAAAACAAGGACTGATTTTAACCAGCTGCATACAAATTAAGCATACCTTGATCACATAAGCAATGCTCAGTAAGAAGATCAAATAAAAAGGCTCTTACACATTATCAGTGCTCTTAATTATAACATCCCAATTCTCTTTCTATTATCTATCTTCAGGGTCATTAAATCCATCACTAAATGAAAGTTATAACTGTATCAGAACAAACTGATACAGCTTATTAGATTGCTATCATTTTGGCTTCTCCACAGGTGACAGGATACAGATAATAAATCTCAATGAATGAATACAGTCTAGAAACAAGAATAATTACTTTGAGTGTTACTTATCTTTCACCTCATCTTTGGTATCTGTAATAGTTACAATCTATACTGTTGACTTTTTTAAAGCTCCTACTCTGGCAGTAATGGATAGGATTATAAAATAGAAGTAATATAAAATGATTCTAGTTATAACAAACTGCTAATATATATTTACCATTGATTAAACAATAATTTTAGATACTAATCATTTCTTTGATTTGTATTTATTTATTTGACCAAACAGAGCAATCCAAACTTATCTTTTGATTACTCCAATTTGCAATAATTTTTTAATCTATAAAAGTTTCCAGTAGGTAAAAAAAGACTATTTGCCAGAATTTACTCCTGGAACAGAGATAACTGGGTATAAATTACTGGGTAGTGTATTTCATGTTCTGTCGTGGTACAACATGCTCTGATCATTCTGACTGGGGACCTATGTGGAATGCCCAAGTTGATGCACAGTCCATAAACAGAGTATTCTGAGAGCTTTTCTTGCTGGTCCTCTGTAGGATGGCTTCTGTTTCATAAAGTTACATAAATGTAGGATCTCAAGTACACAGCACAGATGATCAAGAGATCATTTCAAAGCTGTTGGTTAAACATTATGGACAACAGCAAAGCCTGCATTTGAAAATATATTGTTAGTCCCTGCTGCCACGTGAATACTTAGAAGCATACAGCAATTCGAAACACAGAGAGCTTGAGTAACAACTCTATTGATCCACAGCAGCTATGAACAACTAGAAAATGGCACCTATCATCGTGCTCTTTTTTACTTGGCAAATACTTGGGAGATGTAAATTTCTAGATGAAAGGGGCA
The DNA here is from genome assembly GCA_035582835.1 of Phoebastria nigripes. Lineage (NCBI taxonomy): Eukaryota > Metazoa > Chordata > Aves > Procellariiformes > Diomedeidae > Phoebastria > Phoebastria nigripes. The sequence continues at coordinate 2,541,945 of JAYKAV010002109.1, read as the reverse complement.
GGCAAAGCTCTCTTCAACCTTCATGTCTCACATTCTGAATTACTTCAAGTGCAATCCGGTTGCAGTTCAGGGTCAAGGCCACCATAATTAACTTGAGAAAAAAAAAATTCAGCATATTAGAAAATATGTATTATAGGTACAATGTGATATTTCCTTATGGCTGGTTCACAAGAACACATGTGTAGCAATTTGGATTTATCTATCTGGTCACAGGAATGCATTTATAACCACCTTGCCTGGATTCACGATTTATATTTAGGTTATTTGAACCTCCATAGCTTATGTAACGTATTCCTGTCACAACAAATACATTCTCTGCAAATTAATTATTGAGTATTTTGTAATGAGATTTGAAATCCCTTCTCAGTTTCATGCTGGCTCAGCTACTGGCTCAGAACTACGCTACAGGCCATTACTTGATACTTCAAGTATCAGCCAGCTAGCTCAGATGCATCTGTACTGTTCTGCAGTCACTGCAATACAGGTGTATCTGTACATGCAAAGTTGACAAAACAATGTCAAGACTAAAAGTTATTTTCAAAATATTTATCTCTTCTTACCTCTCCAGCATTAACCACAACTAAAAAAAAAAAAAAAAAATTTCCAAAGCATGCCACTGTGGACATGATTAAAACAATTTTTAAGTATTGATATTTACAAAGACAAAACGTGTTATGAAAAAGAACCTGAGCAGCATTTTCACATGGAAACTAAGTGCAAATAGTCATAAAAACTGTTTATTCAAGTAGCAGTTGTGCAATGCATTAATGATATAATTCTTTTCTGCCTTCTCTTTCCCTTGCAGGCCTGTGTGGTTAGCTAAGCAGAGTAAGATCTTCAAACCCAAGGTTTCCATAATGACGTCATGGTTACATTACGCACGCACGTCTAGAATCCACAGATGTCAAGGTTTCCTATTACTAGAAAAAATTTTCTCTTAAAGTAAAATGAAGATCAAAGAACACAGCAAACCCTGCTAAGCATATAGTCAGAAGTTTTTTTGCAAAAAAGCTGCAGCAGGGACTACATGTTAGATGCCCATTACCCCTTTCTCATTTGTGAAACAATAACAAACAGGGTAGATTGCTTCCGGTAAAAAGGAAAACAGATCACCTGTTTCTTCAGGAAGCATTTGATTTAGCTTGCCTTCCTAAAACCTCAGAACTCTCACACATTTAGTGATTCCACCTCCAGCTGCAGAGTGCAATTTCCTAAATCATGACACCTGCTCAGAGGTGAAGAGTCACAACTTGCCTGTGGGTGCCCTACTTTTCTAGCCACAAGACTGCTTTCAAGTAGAGCTCAGATTTTCTGCATTGGTCATAGGGGCAGAGTTTAATGTGTGAATGGACAGTATCTTATATGAGGGGTGTGGGTGCTCTGCATGGATGGTGAAAGCCTAGCCCTGTGCGTAGTGCTGGGGCAAATATGTAATGTAGATGTGCCAAAAGAGTTTGGAAGAAACCAGAGTTGTAATGCAGAAATACCTAGCTTTTATTCTGCTCAAGGCTAAAAAAAAGCTGCTAGACTTGCTTTACATTCTACTCATTTGAAGAGTTTAAAAAGCTAGATATTCATAGTAACATTCTGTAGTCTCRAATTTCTCACATAGCTGCCAGTGTTTTCAGTATATATTCCATGCAGCATGCAGTACATTCTACTACGTGCAAGAAGTGTCTTTCTTCTGGTTTTTGGCTTTTTTTTTTTTTTAAAAAAGAATGCAATCGTCACAGAAACTGCATAGGCAACTGTGCAGTTAATGAAGATAATGCTATTTCATCCAAATATGTGAATCTATCCACACAGTTTGTCTTCAGCTCCCCAAAACCTAACTATATGCGATGAAAGTCTTCTACCAGTGCCCATCTCAGCTGATTTTAAGCCAAAGTATTTTTATTTTGTTTTAAGCTGTTCAAACCACTTAAAAGAAGGTTGTTAGGAGCAAGAAGATACCTCTTTTAAAATATTTTTCAACATATTGAAAAGACATAATATGGTCATGTTTTGGACCTGAAATTTAAAATGTGTGAGACAAGGATTAGGAAAGGGAGAGTCATTCTATAGAAGAATAGCCTTTTGCTAGAATATAGAAGAATAGCCTTTTGCTATGAAAGTTTGCCAAAATTTCATCAAGTCGTATGTCCCTGGAAAATATCTCTTGGCAGATGTCCAGTAGAGATTTGTGTCCTGTCCACCAAGGATGTTCCATCTGGATGGTAATATCCCTGCCAAACTGAGCATGTGCAATCCACTCAGAATAATTAGGCATGCTTTGCTCTAGGAGGAACAAAATTCCTTTGCAACTCTTCCTTGTGACTGCAAGAAACTATTGGTGTGGAGAAGGAAGACAAAAAGTATGATTATGGTTTTTTTTTTTTTGTCTGTGATTTCTTTCTGTTGCAGAAAGTCAGGTAGGAAAGACCTGAGGGAGGGAGCAGCCATACTGGAATGAACGAGAGTGAGAAAAGGGAGCGATAAAAAGTAAGGAGAAACGAGTGTGAGGGAAGAACAGGACAACAGCACCTGGCATGACAGAGTTGGGAGACTAAGTGAAAACAGCAAATATATAAGATTTACAGAAAACAGTAAGTTCTGAAAACTCCAATATAAGATGTAAGCACAAAAGGTGAAATCCAGTTGTTACTTAAAAAGAGACTGAGAATGACACACTTTTTCCCGCCATGTAACCCCTGCCTCATACAAGATGGATGCTGCTTTGGCTCTGAATTGGGACTAAATGCSAAGAGGGACTACACTTCATTTATTGCAAAAATAAGAATCTATATTTAGCAGAGGTAATGGATGATGAGGTAATGGACTACTACAATGACGGCAATGGAGAGACAAGACTGTCTTTTATAAGATGAAGTAGAATTTTACCCTAGAAGAAGTCTTTTGAACTCCATCTTTACCTCACTTTCATCTGTGATAGCAGTGCTACTCAATTTAGTTGAACGCCATTTTAAACATGCACAGTACCCTACAACTGGGGAAACATCAGTAAATTCTTACTGTTACAACTGCCTTTGAAATGAACTACGATGTAAGAGGTAAAAATGCTGATAATCCTGAAAAATGAGGCACGAGGCGACTTGTGTTCGGTGATCCACAACTAATGTTGATGTACCTAAGACTTCTAGCTGTAACGTAGTAGTATTTATACCACTGAAGAAAATCATCATCAATTGTAAATCCTTTAGATAGGTGAAAGCACTCTAAATATAATTAATTATTTTATATTCGGTGCATGGTTTAGCTTCTTAAATAGGTTTAGGCCATATACGGGATGAAAAGATGTAAAAAAGAATAATTAGCTGTATTAACAGATTCCAGTTAAGCTCAATTATGACATTCTATGATACCCACGTATCTGTTATTTCAAACTTATTCTTTTAATATGACTTAYTGGATACAACTAGAATAGGAACATACTTTATCAGATAAACTGCAAAGGAAAGAAAGACAAAATCACTATTTTATTCATTAGAATTAGTTGATTAAATTCAATTGTAAGGGACAAACTGAAGTCCTCATTCTTAGTATTTATYAAATATGAGCCACAAATATAAACAGTAATTTTTGTGCAGACTGAATTAGCATGTAGATGTTCATTGAAAAATTCTGCCTGTTATTTCCAAAAATCATGCTAGACATGCATTATTCTTTTCATCCTCAGAGTGATCCTGAAATACTAAATTTCAAAAGTAAAAAAAAAAAAAAAAAAAANATGGGGGAAAACATCTGCTACTTTGTAGTAGTATAATTTTTCCCCCCTAGTAATCTTTAATAAACTTACATCTGAAGTATTTTTTCAACCTTTAAAATCTATGTTTATATTTGATGTTAGCAAATGAAAGTTATGACATTTACTAAAAGATATTAATGCTAATATCACTAAACCCTGAAAATTTATTCCTCAAATACTGCAACTAAGTTTCTAAAAGTAAGCAAGTAAATAGAATTCATAGATAGATTATGTATGTATTTAAATACAGAATAACAGAAATAATTACCTTTCAGTATCTCCACTGACTGTGTCCCCTGCTCTCTGTAGAAGAAAAACAAATAGCATTAAGCACGACTAAAGACTATACTTCCTTGGTGCACTCAACATAGTGGTATCTGCAGCGGAAGAAGTCACAGAAGTAAACCACAACAGTCATTCTGTAACTCTAAGGAAAAGGAAGTGGAAAATTTATTTCAATTTCTAACTAAATGTTATGTCACAACGAAGACCATATTTAAAGCAACTTGCATCTGCACTTATAAAATAGTTTTAGCTGCTGCATAATTGTGATCAAAGCCTTTAAAATAAGAAGGGAGCTAAAAATTTGTTAGAATGTCAATGTTTGCAAAAATGTTAATATTTGAAAGGGAGTTTGTTAAGTGTAAAGGACAAATATTACAATATAGAATACAGAATTTCAGAAGAACAAACTGCAGAGGATTTTAAGAACAATGATGAACCTGCCATCAAAACTTTAATACCATTCTTACATAGCTTTACATAACTTGATTTACTACACTGGTTATTCCTCTGAGGTTTGGAAATGAACATGTCTTTTAGTAGTAAGTGATTCAGGATTAAAAACAACATCTTCAGACTGTTTTTATTACCTTAAACCAAGCTTTATGATGGAGAAGTTTTCCCACAGCTAAAAAACAGTTTCTCATCTTGAAATTACAAAAATGTATGTTTTAAAATTAATGTGTATTTGTTTATAAATGCAGAAATCTGTACCTGGAAAATCTTTGACTACATGCTTTCTGAATAATCAAATAGGAAACAAATTATTTTTTTAAGTATAATAGTTGTGTTTTAATATCATACTATAAGATATTTGATCACATTTGACTTCAGAGAACAGTTACAAAACTGAAGTGTGTGTTGCACATCTCAAAGACAGGAAGTCTGCTGGGTCTGTTTAACCACATGGGCTATAACACAGGTATATTCTAACAGCATGCGTTTCTAAGAAAACTTTAAAATGTTCAGGGGACAAGCACGCATTTTGCCACCTCCCTCCTTCACATATCCCTCTGGTGTATCCATATACAGAATCATTTATCATCTTTTACCATGCTATTTCTACTATAGATAATAGATGATTTGCCACTTGAAGCAGGCAAAAAAAAACCTTAAACGATCAAGTTATTCTGGGAATAAGTTTGGAGGGGATTGGTGATACCACAGTAACATTAAAATATATCAGGAGTCTTGTTTGTCACCTGCTTGCATCTAATAAGATTAGACTAGTTATCTATCTAACCTAAGATCAGAAAGATGTCTTCCCCAGAGCAGGACCATRTAGGTCTACACGACTACTTTTTCTTCTTTTCTCTCAAGCATTCCTGTTAYCCAAAGCATTCCTCATACCCAAAGGAGAATCAGCCTGCCGCTGGAACATGGTGAACATACAGTAGGATTATTAATGGCAAAGATATATTTCCAAACTATCAAGCATGTGAAGGTACCGACGGCCTATATAAAGTCAAAAGCGGATGACTAAATCAGTACATGAAGTTTCATAATGATCATTGTAATGATCATAGGGCTGAAAATTAAAGAATGCTAAGCAGTCTTCCTGATTTTGCAGCTGGTACATTCTGTGACATGCTTGTGTTTTGAATAGAACATTGCCACAGTTAACCCACACTCAAGCCAGAGAATATGTCATGGCAAAACTGTCTACAATACAACATAAATGGCACACACTTAAAGAGTTTTCACTAATATAGGCTTTCCTGTCTCTTACCTTCCACAATAATTAGGATGATACGTATTTTACAAGTAACTCTTGTTGCTGCATTAAATACCATTTACTACTAAAAAATTTGCCTTTTACTTGTTCTGGTAATTGATTCAGTTAAAATATCCTAGCAAAAGTGAGTATCAAAGATGGTTACCATTCAAATAAGATTATCTTAGCTGATGAGAAGTAATGAAATGGTGCCCTTACACTTAAAGCAGGGAGTTCTCCTACACACCTTGCTGAAACCAGGCAAAGGTAAGAGCTCCCCATTGAGTAATTGAGTACACAAAACTATAACAGGCTTTCCTGAGTGCTGTAAACAACTTAATCCTCCTTAGAGTACACTGAAATCTAAAGAACCTACAAAAATGAAAATATACGATCTAGAAATATTCATATTTTACAGCAGACTGTAAGAGATAACAGTATACATCTACAGCAAAATATCTGTTTGAAGAGCTTCAGTAAAATCCTGCATAATAAATGACAGATTTCTGCTGCTGCTAATGCACTATTAAATATGAATGAACCTATCTGATCATCCCTGAAAATACTGTGGACAGCCTAGTAAAATATTGTGTGGCTAACTGAGTAAAAGAACTTTGACAGCAGCACTACCCATGATACTGTTATAAAAATAAAATTTATTCATACTAGAAGGCTCAAAGATTTTCTCATATCCTTCTGCCTTCTACTGCTACTAATTTTAGCAACTAAAAGTGGGAAAAATAATTTAGTCAGTTTAAGTGTTTCCCATTCTATTTCTTAATTAGTAGAGGCCTTTCTTTTCTAAAACTGCTCCCAAAATAAAAGCAAAGTGTTTTCCAAATCAGGGTTTATTTGCTTTCTCTCCCAAACAGGACTCATCCCACACTCCCTTCCGTGACAAAGCTAAGATAATCCTCCTTGTTCACAATGTGCTGGCCGTCTTCTTTTCATGACCTGTATTACAAATTTTCACTACCACTACCAAACTAGCCCAATTACTTATTTCCTGCCAAAAAAATGCACAAAGAACACCTATATCACGGATGATCACCTTGGATCGTGGTTCCAAGATTCCTTTTGATCAGATATATTCCATTAGTACAACTGTAAACAATTGTTTGGATGTTGTAAACTTACATATATTAGACTGAAAAAGACATACTAGAGTGAAATGTGCTTCTGTTAATAAAACATGTTTTTCTAGAGGTCTTTCTTTCAACACCACTAATTTTTTGCATTAATGAGCACTAATTTTCAAAGATACTGAATAATCTAATTTAATTAACTAAAGAATAGTCTGTAGTAGGGAAATTCTACAATGGCTCTATAATAGTGGGAAAAAGAAAAAATATGACTTAACTGTTTAATTACTCATAGATTATGCAAATTGTAACTGATGATTAGTTCCCTGCAATTTAGAAAAGAGCAAAGAAGAATATCTGTATAAATACAGAGAGGGAGAAAATAGTTGATATGAGTACTTGAAAGGTATTTGTTTTAAATATAATTACAATGCTAGCAATAGAAAACATATTTATGACCTTTTAGGTTTTTATCAATACTTAATTTATTAGAAAAAAATCTCTGCTCCTGACTCATTAATGACATACATATAATTACCAGTATTTAAGTATGGACACTAGGGATTATTACAGATATACATACATACACATATGTATGGAAATACATATACACTATACAAAAAAAGATGTGGACAGGCTGGAGAGGGTCCAGAGAAGGGCCACAAAGATGATCAAAGGACTGGGAAGCCTGGCATATGAGGAAAGGCTGAGAGAACAGGGTTTGTTCAGCCTTGAGAAAAGAAGGCTTAGGGGAGACCTTATCACCGTGTTTCACTATTTAAAAGGTGGCTACAAAGAAGATGGAGACTCCCTTTTTACAAGGAGTCACATGGAAAAGACGAGGGGTAATGGATACAAGTTACTCCTGGGGAGATTCCAATTGGACACAAGAGGAAAGTTTTTCACAGTGAGAAAAATCAGCCGTTGGAATAATCTCCCCAGGGAAGTGGTGGATTCGCCAACATGGGACACTTTTAAGATTCAGCTGGACAAGGTGCTAGGCCATCTTGTCTAGACTGTGCTTTTGCCAAGAAAGGTTGGACCAGATGATCCTTGAGGTCCCTTCCAACCTGGTATTCTATGATTCTATGATATATGACCTTCTATTTGACTGAACTTTTATTCCCAAAGAAGCTATCAGGGAGTACAATCTAGTTGCTAGCTTGAAATGCCAACCTTATAAAAGGATTTCTGATAGCATAATATGGAAAAAACCACACACTGGCATTTCTGTACATGTGTACATATAGCTGTAATTAATTTCCTTCTGTAATTGTAATTACATGCACAGATACAATACTGATTATGACTTATATGAGGTAGACTCCTACCTGCAATTTCAGCAACCTCATATATCATTTTTTTTGAGCAGTTGCTTCTTAACAGTGTTATGTCCCTGATGTTTGGAAAACAAATTGCCTTATCCTAGTTCCCAGACTAAAACTTTACTTCATCTTACTAAAAGGCCACTTTCATGACTAGTAGACATGTGGGAGGCTCAGGAGGCACAAGTCTTGTCATGCTGTCACAGACTATAAAGCACAAATTCTGTGAAATTCAGGTCACCGGCACCTATCAGCCTTCTTTAGAGTCAGCTTCGCACTTATGTAGCTCTAGGGGTTTTAGTGGATCTACTTCTGACTTACACAAGTAGAAATGAAAGGACAATAAGGCCTATATGGTTTAACAAGCAGATCTGATGATCCTCTCCCAAAGCAAATCCTGTAGAAACTCCTATTTATCCTCAAATTTCTATAAATAACTGATAACCAAAAAATTGTTTCCGTGAATGAGGATTTCATAATGAAAAGAAGCATTTTCTCCTAAGTAGTAAAGAAATCACRTAAATCACAGAAAACAAAAGAACCCTGAACTGCAGAGATAGTGTGAAAACATTCAGAAGTCATTGTTCATTTGTTGYTTACTAGTGGAAGAGACTAGAATAGTTGGTAATGAGACTAGAATAGTTTGATAATGAGAGTTACTAATCTCAATGGTCAAATGCAAAATATTCATTCCATCTAGATATTTATTCAGATGCAAAAAAAGTTCTTTTACCTTTATTATAAATACTGTTCTTCTATTCTTCTATACTCAGATATTGAATTCCCTACAAAAATGATTTCTTCTCCTGCTTCCTTAACTCACATATTCATTATCCTAAGCATTTATTTACATTACGTTTGTTCAAAAGTGAAACAGTAGCCTTGTTGCCAGGGGCTTTACTTATCTCTCTAGCTCAGTGAGCTGATGCTTAACCCATTGAATACACCTGCAAAATTATTATCAGCTAACAATGAAAGCAGCCTTTGAGGTTTTTCTTCCACTCACTCTTGTTGAGGGGAGAGATAATAGAGACAGGAAATAATTTCATGCAAGCTACATCCATGTACAGTTCAGAGGTACTCAATTTTTATGCTGAAAAAAACAAGATGACAGGTGAGAAAATTAACTAAAGACAGAAGAAAAATATCCACTCAGAATTTTTAATTATGTGATACATTATGAACATTATGTCAGCACATAGTAGGTAACAGAGAAAGCAGCAAAATTTTTAACAGAATGGAAGTTCCATTTTTGGAAAAATGTTACGTCCAAAAGAGAAGCTATCCCAGATTATACATGAGATTAAAAAAAGTATTCTAAAAGAATATCTAAAGGAAGACTGCCCTGTGACTAACAAAAGTTATCTCATGTAGTAAAGCAAAAAATAGTCCAAAAGGACAAATCGCAACAATGGATAAACTGTATTTTATATTGACCAAAGCCTACCTTTGTCCTCATCAATCCACTCTTTTAATTTAAGGGWAATTAAAGAAATTTAAGGGAGGCTTAATCTGAATATCAAAGGTGTAAAAAAATAAACAAACAAAAATATCCCCCCCACCCCCACCTCATCAAAAAAGTCCTTCTTTTCTTCAAAAACTAAGAATAAATACTGCATTCCAAAGAAATGGGTGGGGTTTTTCTGTCAAAGAAAAACAGCGTATTAACTTGTAAATATATTTGTGCTCTCCAAAACTCTTATGATTTTATGGAACAGACACCAGATACGATTTTGTTGCAATAAACTAACTAGAACTGCTGAGTTTTATGGAATAAGCAATCATTCCATGTTGTATACTAGCAATCTTAATTTTATACAAGATGTATAGCAACTGAAGTGGACATTCACTTAAAGTATCCACTAAAGTTTAGAGAATAGAATTTTATTTCATCACAGAAAAATTACAAGGCAGAATTTAATGCCATTTAATAAAAGGTACAGTGAAGTTTTACAGATTTCACATGAAAAACACAGTGCAGTTCCTCCCGAGGAAAAAAGCATTCAGAGCCCTAATACAGTTGGAAATCCAATCACATGAAATTATGCTGTTAGATGAAATGTGAACTGCAAGTTTCTACCATCATGAAGCACAAACATCTTCTTGCTGAGAAGTTAAGAACAGCCGACATGCCGCTCAATATTCAGCAGTGATTTTGCTGCACAGAATTCCATGGGTAAGCTAAGTGGACAATGGGGAGTCGCTGAAATTGAAAGGACGTAGTGTAGCTCAAGAAGTTACACAGGTCAGGGAAAAAGACAGTCAATTCCTTCCCCTTCCTTTTTCTCACTTTCCCCATTCCTCTAAGGTACAGGCTACCCATGACGCTGCCCTATATAGGGCTGACCTCCTTTTCTGTCCTGCAATGCTTTCTCTCGTCCTCCAAAACCCCTTGCTCACTCTCTTGCTGGGGAAGGTAGGAAGCCTGCTGAGAAGGTGAAGAGGGAAAGGGCAGGGACCAAGGCCTGAGCCAGTGAGTAGAGAGGAAGACTCAGAGGAGAGTCTTCAGAGTACTACAGCTGGCTTCCTGCATACTGATCCTTTTGTCAGCAACAGTAGGAGTTGATATTTTTATTATAAGGAAGATGAGTTTGCATATTTGTATTTGGTGCATTCTTCTGGATGATAAATATTGCAATTATGGTAGCAATAATATCAATTGTAGCTGATATTTATTAACAAACGCTGAATCATATCAATCCAAAAGGCTACTAAATTTATCTTTAGACTACACATATAAAATCAGAAATAAAATACTTTTTTTTGGTAGCCTGGAGAAATAATAAAAACAAGCCATAAATTCATTTGCTAAAATAATACAATACAGTAAATCTTAGCTCTATTGTGACTTTCTGGAGTCAAAGGACTCCAGAATGCTTTACAAATTGGAATTTACACATGGGGATACAGTAGGTTAATGAATGCTTCATTTGCTAACTTTCATTGGTAGTTTGTAGTGGTTCATTTGAAGACTGCAGAATAACGTAATTTAAATATGCTAATACAGCAAACTTATGAAAACATTGTCTATGTTTGGATAAAGACAGCCTAATATTTGCTTTGCTGTAAAGTGTCCTAATCTAACTATCAATTTAAAGAATTAAAAGCAAACAAGGTAGCCTAAACAATTGGAAGCAAGCAATAATACATAGCCTGTCTCATGGTTGAATTGCTGAAGCAGGTATCACAGGCCAGTGCAAATACTTCAGTTCTAACCACTGCAGTGTTCAATGCAAAATTCCAGGCCCTCTCCTGAAATACTGCATGACTGGAGCCCAAGACAGGTCTACAACAAATAATGGAGATGCTCATACCTCAACTGAGCTTCACAACTGCACAGTGCTCTATAGAGACAGATGGACATACTATGCTTGGATCCAGATGCAGTATATTATTTCAGAAGTAAGCTCAACCACGTTTCTAGGTTGCTTCCAGATCTGAAAAGGTGTATCTGAAACAAACGTTGGTTTGCGCTGTGCAGATACATGAGCTAAATTTGGTCTAACTTAGAGAATCTATACACAGTTTTCACTTTGCATTATAGATAGAGTATAAAGGGTACCAAAAATTCAGATTCAATGGTGAGTTCACTTCCTTAGTGCAGTGGAAGTCATAGGCAAAACTTTTCAGCATATGACAGAACTTACTTTATGGAAATTGCTCAGGACTAAAATCCAACACAAATCCAAATGCCTTCTTGCTTCTCCTTACTGCAAATAGGTGGTTTTTTATAGAAATCAGGGACAACCATAGTTTATTTCCCTTTATTTCCCTTTGTACTGTGAAATGCCCTTTCCCCTTTAAACTCTTTATAGGTTAATGAACAGTGTAGTCCAGAGAATCATGTCTGAACAGAACTGTAAAAAAATGTATTATTGGACATTGCTACTGAAGGATCCATTTTCCAGTACTAGCTAGATACTTGTCAGCTCAAGCCTTCACGTACACAGTTATGGTACAGTACAAATGCAAAATAATCTTATCTTACAATCAATACAACTGGACAGAATCAGTTTGAAGCTGCAGAAGCTAGAAAGACTTATATTAGCTTCTCTGAGCAGTTAGATTCCACATAATCACTCTCATAGTGATTTCTCAACATACCTGCAAGGTAGGGAAGGAATGTTTTCCATATTACAGATACATAAAAAAAGCACAAAGATAGAATTTATTCAGCAATTCAGAAAGGAAATAAAACTCTGAAGAAAGTAATTCTCATCCTTGACACTTAAGACAGTTTTGTTTCTTCCTGCAAAACCAGGAAGGAAGAAATAAAATATGAGCACTTTTCCTACAAAATTGGCAATAAAAGACTTCTGCTTCAGTCATATGGAGCTGAATACATGTGATTCTCCCAGACTATCTTATTATACTTATCATAGTAGCACTCAGACTGCCTATCATCCAAAAAAAGCGTCTGGAACATCTGGCACATCCCAGCATGCATGCATTACAGAAAAAAACAGATCTACATTGTTTTTGCACACATTTTAGTTCTCAGCATGTACCATTAAACTTTATGTCATTTGTCAAGCTGCCTTCTGCAGCTCCAAGAACAGTTAAATAGCATTTACATCATTCTGTGCTAAAAGGCATGCATTACCAACTTCCTGTGATCAGCAGGAAGAAAATAAAAAGCAAGTTAAGCAAGTGCTGTGAAACAATGACTAACCCTAAACTACTATAATGCTTCAAATGATCGTTAAAATAAAAAGTGACTACTGCCATAACATTCTCAATGACTACCCTAAAGCAGCCATTATTTCTGTTTTACTATGTAGGGAATATTGAAATGAAAGAATCTATCTTAAAATTCATTAAAAATTAAGTCTCTTCTACACACTGAATTCTAATTCACAAAAAATTTAGAAGATTCAATAGTTTATAATCCAATTTCTTAATATATGATACTACAAAACAAAATATCCAATTACTTTGTAGATAATAGGCCCAGAACATTTATTGCCAAGTAAAACCAGATGAGATATCATTATCTTATTTGAGAATTTAACGTAGTAACCAGCAAATTAAATTTCAGAGCTTTAGAAATTAGTGCAAATTTGAGGCAGTAAAACCACAAAGTTGAACACCATGTGGATTTTCAGACTGAGTCTGCACTAAGAACTCCAATATTCCTTTTAGACAGAAGCTGGTTCCCATAGTGCAAAATGTAACTGAGTAGCAGAAAATGTACAGTTTGCTAGAGTTTTTTAAAATCCTGAACATCAGTTTAAAGATGGAGAGTGTTTTCTATTCAAGACTTTTTGTGTTTTGTTTTATGGGGAAAAATGCAAAATGAAAAATTTCTCACGTACATCTGGTCTACTGTGCAGGAGTCATACTTGATAAGTTAATTTTCTTCAGAATGAGCTCTGGCAATACAAAATAAAAACATATGCAGATTTTAACTCTATTCTTGTAAGCCCAGAGTCTATTCCAATAGTGTATTTCAGCAATGCTATAACGGATATACTTTTGTGACATTTACATATGCCTCACTATTTAGGCTTAATCTTGTAAACAATGTCACTTTAGAAGTGAAGCATTAGTAAACATAGGAAGTCATGTTCTAAGAAATACTCTATTGATTAATAATTAATTATAACAGCCTTGTTAATTGTAATTGACCCTTCCTCAGATTCTGTGACATGCATCACAGAATTGCATATCAATTAAATTAGAGTTATAAACATATCCTGAAAGGGGCAGTGTTTCTTGACAGTAATATTTTACTGCAACATAGCTTTATGCATCATTTTATATCCTGGGCACACTGCCAATATTGCATTACCTAAATATCCATTTTATATAGTAACTCTGCATCCTCACAGCAACTTATGAAATCAGTCTAATTGTTTAATTTCAGGTTCCAAATCAACATTCCTTCCAGAGCATTAATCTAGTGGTGAATCTATGCAATTACCAATTTTGTAAAACTTCTTACGCCTGTGTCGGGTAATTTAAACTACTGTTAAGTGCATGCCTTTTTTTTTTGGTACATATTTATGTAAGTATGCTTAGAAAATAAAGCAATGGCTAAGTGACACTGTGTATCTCAATTTCTCCTTCCATCATGCCATACTTGTTTGCTTACAAGACACTATCACCTTCCCTTTACTAAAGATGATTAAGATCCTACTTAACATTATCATCTCCATTTTCCAAAGCATTCATCTGGGTTGAAATTTTGATCTATTTCCAAAAGTTGTTCTGGGCATGTGTTAAGTGTAGAGGAATTCATGGAAATTTGATTATAACAGTTCTGCGGTTTTGACTTCCATATTAAAAAAACCCCAAAAAACTAAACCAGTTTTGTCATCTGATAGTACTGCCTTCAGAGAGCTGAGAAAAAACAAAACACAGACTAGAAGAGCAAGGAAAAGGTAAGCTGACCTCAGAAAAATTCTTTTTTTTTTTTTTTTTTTTTTTTTTTTTTTTTTTTTTTTTTTTTTTTTTTTTTTTTTTTTTTTTTTAAAGAAAAAGG